>CAMZMU010000117.1:77025058-77386746 GCA_947311845.1 Poa pratensis
TGAAAAAGAGGCAGGTTAGAGACTTAGAGCAGTGAGAGCTTCAGAAGATTAGAGTGCCAAAGAGAGATGCATGGCAGAGGGGCGCCGAGGCCTGGCTACCTTGAGCAGCGGCTCGGAGTAGCTCCGGCAGAAGAGTTGTGGCGGTCTGGGAGGTCCGGCAGCGGCCTCCGGCGCGAGGTGGGAGGTACTGGTCGGCGGCGGGGAGCGGTCTTCTGGGGCAGCCGAGCGGTGCTCAACGCACGAAAACCTAGGCACGAAAAGAGGCCGGTTAGAGCCGTGGGAGGTGCAGAAGATTAGAGGGCCGGGAGAGAAGGTAGAGGGGCGCCGAGGCCATTCGTACGGTCTACCTTGAGCACCGTACCGGGGTAACTTCGGCCGGCTCAGTTGCTCCCCTGGTTTTGCTGAGGGTTTTATAGCCAGAAGCCGGCTCTAACCTGAATTTTGCATATATTTGCATACAGCAGCCATATGCAGCTGGCTCAATACACATAGAATTAAAAGATTCAAAGGAACATTAGTACATCATTTTATGACAGCCAAACTTAATTACATGTAAGCGTTCTACATTTGCGATAAGTAGATGCTGCAGGTTTGTATGCAGCTGCTAATTGCAAAAACTCGCACAGTTGCAGAAGTACTCCAAACTAGTGTGTAGAGCTTTTCTGTTTTGTGTCTACGTCACCATTTGGTGTCTTTGTGGAGCTGCCTGAAATGAAACCACAAATTACGAGAAAATAAACTACAAACGTGGAGTGATCAAAAGAAGGGATCATGCAGGATATATCTATCAAACTCAGACTGAATTTTATTTTTATTTAAAACATCAAGACTGAAGATTGGTATGGAGTGTAGCATTCACTTTGAGTTTATGTTGAAAAAAGGGTGTGCACTTAATTGAATGAGGGAGAACGTAAGGAAAGGGAGGATGTAATTTGACAATGTGCCGGAATTGTGATGATATTGCCAATTGCCATGGACATTGAAGATGATGATGCATCCTTGAAATAGAAAAAGCGAGGCTTGCAGATTTCAGTAGCCTCCTGACAGTTAAGGCAGTCTCATAAAATACTATAAGGAGGATGAAGTGTTGGTTATCCTTGTGGGGCCAAATCTTGGAAGAATTGTGTTATTTATGTTTTCTCTTCCTGATAGTCACATACCACTTCTTTTTATGTTGGACCTTAGGACTCGACTCTTCATGGCATTGTAAAGACTCTCAATTTTTTGAAAGTTTTTTAACAACACAAACTCAACTTATGTAGCTTTAACAAGGATGTACAATTGACATGAGCTCCTTCTTAGACAAATTCAAAAACTTTGTTTGCTTCACGGCAACCGCCATATAAACTTATTATGTGCATGTGGATTTCAAATTGGACTCATCCACTTACTTCAAACTGATTATGCGCTGTATTTCATATGGCCTTCTTGCTAATGTGTTTCTTTTTTTACATATCAAAGCCCAAAAATGGAAACATATAGAGCAAGGGATATGAAAACGGTCTATCTAAACTGACGATTCTCAATCCATTTATGCAAGGATAACCCATTGAAGCTCGAGTTGCAGCCCAATAATGAAGCTGCGCCAAGCTGAGTCATCTAGGGTTAAGGTCAAAAGCCCTTCTCTACTTACATGTAAGGAAAACATCAACAACGTAAGTACTAAAATTTAAAATCTTCAGTGAATGGAGATAATCAGATCTAGACGCAACATGTATTTCAGCGACTTTGAACCTTTGAGGAAGCATCAGTCGATGATCCTCAGCAAATGAAACTCTTGGGGTACTTATTTGATTTTTCGTATATAAACTCAAGAAAAAGAGGGCATTGCTTCTTAGCATGAATGTGCTTTTCTGTTCCATAGGAAAACTAGTGCTATGCCACCACCAATGTTTAAATCGGTCCTTGAGTCACAGCTTACACTACTCCAATCAGTCACTGTCATCAATGTATCATTAATGTCCATGTGTGTTTTTATCCCTTTTTTTTTATTTTTTTTAGAAAAGGGGGTGCGAGTCGCCCCGGCCTCTGCATCGAGTGATGCACACAGCCATTCGCACTTATTAATTCCAACCAGATTTACAAAGTACAATATTTGAAACAAACTGAAGTAACCTCTCGACTACAAGGGTCGCTACCACTATGATGGGGGTGACGAACACCAACGCACATCATCTTAAACCTTCGAAATCACTCAACGCACACCATGTGTACGCTCTAGTCGCTGCCGCCGTCTTCCACGAACCCATCTTCAGAAAGGATCAACACCATGACCTTGCAAAATCAGGTCTGCCGTCGGCATCGCCACGATGCCGGACAGCGCCACCATGTGCGAGTCCATCAACCCGAAATCGAGACCCCGCAGCGCCACGCCGCCGAGCCTCACCGACATCGACGTGGCAGATGAAACACCGCTCCGCCAGCTGACCCCCTCCAGGAAGTTCGTGTTCCAACACGATGCCCTCAAGAGGGTGACGACACCGAAGGTGACGCCATCGTCTGATCTGGAAAACCAGATCTGAGGTTTCCCCCGGAAACAAACAGGTTGAGGGCGGAGCAACGATGCCTTCAACAGGTGTATGACGCCCGAGGGCGCCACCATCGTCGTCTCCAAACGGAGCCCCGTTCTCACCGGCCAACCCGCCCTCACCCGTCGTCGATCTACCCGAAGAAGGCGGACCACCTTCGGCGAAGAAGGAGGCCACCACCACCACGCCCAGGGCCGGAGCCCCCGACGCCCTCGTGATGCGGGTCTAGCCCAGGATGTGCCGCCATGGAATTGGGAGGTCCGGTCGGCCCGCCGGAACAGGTCCAGACGAAAACCATCGCCATCCCATCCGCCCCAACTGCACGCCAACCCTAGCCGCCGCCGGCCCGCACCACCGCCGAAGATCCAGCCAGAGAAGTGCGCCCCCGCCGATCTAGATCGCGGCCGAGGGAGAGCCGCCGCCGCCGCCGGCACGCCACACAGCTAGCGGGGTGATGTCCCAGCGGGCGGCGGGGAGAGGAGTTAGATCGGGGAGGGGTTGAGGGCGGCGAGGAGGGGGCACCCCGGGGCGGCGCGGCGCCGCCGCCTCGGGGTGGGAGGGGGGGGGGGTGGGAGGGGTCTTCCCTACCAGCCCGTTTTATAACCAGCAGTGATGAGGGTCTCCGCTCATTCATCAAGTACTGAACTACTAATAGAGATAACCACGCCACAAACTTATTTCTCTACCTCACACAAACTGCCCCAACTGTCATATCCATTTCCGTTCGCTTCAACACGGCCTGCATGCCATTTTCTCTCATCTTCCGCCATTTTAGCTCAAAGCCTGAGCTGTCACCGGAGGCAGTGGCGCACTCACACTACGTCAGGCCCCGAGTTAAGAGGACACGAAACTGCCTCCGATTCTTCCAAAAGTGCCGGCAAAAGTTTTTGAATCAGAAAAACAGTGTTAGGTTTGCTCATGTTGGGAAATGTATTTAGCAGCACTTTTCAAAATCTGCCTCCAAATTAATTTATTGGCACTTATAAAACTGCCTCCAAATACATGTATTGACACTTATAAAACTGCCTCCAAATACATGTACTGGCACATATAAAACTGCCTTCAAATACATATTGGCACTTCAAATACTGCCTTCAAATACTTGTACTGGGCACTACCAAAACTGCCTCCAAATACATATACTAGCACATCAATTACTGCCTTCAAATACAAATAAAGGCAGTATTTGTAGTACACAATTAAAGCATTTACCAATCAACTCTGTAAACAACTCAAACAAGCAAGAACTAGAAGTATTCTATCAAGTTCGCTTACAAAACTGCAATTCTCGGCACGTACAAGTTTGCTTACAAAAATGAACTGAGAAGATGAACAGCTATAACAACAGCTACTACAGAACTGATGCATGTGAATCAAGAACTTGTTAACTCCTCTCTTCTCTATGCTAGTAGAAACATCACGAACACATTTGCTATCTAAACTTCATAATTTGTCACTACAGTTAGGGGAGAAGGCCAGCGTGTCGCCGGCTCCCTTGATCATGCTTGCCGTGTCGGCGCTCAGTGCCTTGCCGCCCACGGTTAATCCTGCTCGCAAGGCGCCTTGCCGCAGATGATCTACAGCAGCAGCAGTTCTACTCCTCTGCAAAGAAAACAAAACTATCAGCAGCAATGGATGTTTTACTCATCAGTTTTCTCGTACTCCATGACTACAAGTACAGTGAAAATTGCACAAGTCTAAATATTAGTGCAAAAAGAGACGTAGATAACACTCAGGGACCAACGTGACGTAAACATCTTCCTATCCACATTTAGCTACCAATGTCCAGGAGGAATTTGACAAAATGACACACTTTTCCTGAGACTTTGCCCCGTAAGCACATCTTTCTCTATCTTTGCCAAAATAACACACCTTTGATTACCACTTGGACTAAATAGCATCATTACTCCTTCTGCTACGGTCTAACTCCAGGCAGGTTTCAATCTAGGCTGAACCGGACCGATAAGACGTTGCTTAATTACTAGTAACAGGTAACTGCAGTCAACAAAAAAAAACTTCACGTGTGCTCTCGGTGATCGCATCTTGCCATCTGACGTGCCTCAGACCGCCCCGCCGCACGTCACATCTGCATATCGCCTTCTGCCGCTGAACCGCCCTGCTCGCTGGCCGCCTCCGCCGCTGCATCCAGGTTGGTATCCGTGATGCACTTAGGTGCCCTAGATGATGGAAGACGAGTGCTAGCTGGGACACAGTCTTGAGGAGGATTGAGAACTAAATTCGTTAAATGAGTATTTAAGAATAGTTATGGCCTAACCATTTATTGTTTTAAAACTCGTAGAGAAGATGCGGTTGGAGGTGCCGGTTGTCATGTACTCCCTCCATTCGGATTTAATCTACATCTTGAAAAATTTCAGACAAATTAGGCTAGCATTTATTAGTACTACTTTTGCACACTCCACCATGCATCACAATTATGGTGTACCGAGAAGTAAAGCACCCATTGGTTAAACCAAGCTTGATTAATGTAATCCATGCATGGGAAATAGCAAACCGGTGCATGCATGGTGTGTAGACTCTCTTCCATCTTAATTACTGAGGTGGGACCCACTCAGGATGTTAGATTAATTCCGAACAAATTTTACACCTAGGATGTAGATAAAATCCGAATGGAGGGAGTAAGATGACCCATTCGAATTCTTCAATTTGTTTTTTTTTTTTTGACGAATTCTTCAATTTGTTGGAAAGCTTGACGATGACGCTGAGCGTCAAATTAATGAGCACGATGTGCAGCTTGATGTTAACATGAGAGGTTGTACCGTTGAGAAATTGCTTGAAATGCTTGGGCCCAAAGTTATTTTGGGTGCCGGCCAGGAGGTACATATTTTTGCAAAGATAAGTACTTTGGAACAGTTGAGAGGATAAGTACTGGGAGTTACTCACATCATTTCTTGATAGATGGGAGGAGAATTTTTGCTTCTTATAGCTGAGGTAGTGGACATTCCATAAGGGGGTTCAACCCATCATCCACTGAAACTAACCATCTGAAGGATCTTGATCAAAGCAGTAGCGCAAGCAATCCCTACATATGCTATGGCCTGTTTTGATTTAACCAAAAGTCTGTGCGATGACATGCACAATCTATTTGCCGATTCTGGTGGGCACAACAGGATGATGAACACAAAGCACACTGGATTAGCTGGGAGAAAATGATGCGTCCGAAAGAAGAGGGAGTCTTGGGTTCCGTGACATCTATTCCTTTAACCTTGCAATGCTGCCCGACAATGTTGGCAGCTACTACAAGCACCGAACTCCTTGTGTGCAAGAGTCTTGAGAGCCAAATACTTCGAAGATGGTGACCTACTGAAAGCTAAGCCAGTGGCTGGTATGAGCTATGTGTGCATAGTATCCTACAAGGCCTTGAGGTTTTCAAGAAGGGGATGATCTGGCGAGTTGGAGATGGTGCAAAGATCCATTTATGGTCGGATCCATGGATTCCAAATGGTGACACAAGGCTGCCACGTACTTACCAAGGAAATCAGGTCATGACCAAAGTCGAGGAACTTATTGATCCTATTTCTGGGTCGTGGAATGATGTTGGTGCGCCAAACCTTTACTGAACCTGATGCAGAAACTATCGTCCGAATCCCCATATGTGAGGATGAGTAGATCATGTGGCGTGGCATTATGACGAGAAGGGAGTATTTACTGTGAAATCTGCATATCATGTACAGTCTGTGTCTTCAAATCTGCAAGACAGGCAAGTACAACGGAGGGAAGCCGTGGCAGCTTGTGGAGAAGAAGCATTTGGCAAAGAGTTTGGAAGCTAGAATGTCCCGCTAGAGTTCATCATTTCCTCAGGAGATTAGGACATGACAGCCTCCCGACAAGAATGAATATCAAGCGCAAGCGCATTGAATTGGACACACGATGCTCCATCTGTCATCGCATGTTAAGAGGATGGTGGCCATTTGTTCTTGCGGTGCTCGGAGCTGAAGAAAGCATGGCTTGCAGTTCTGCCTGAACATGTTCGGGAGCGTGGAGCGCCTGCTGTTGTGCCGATCAAGCATGGAGTTGCTGGATGCTATTTTCTCCCTTGAGTATGAAATAAAAATGACTGTCGTGGCCCTGTTCTGGTGCTGGTGGACAGAACGGAACAAAGCAAACCACGCTGAGCGTCGGCTACCAATTGAGGAGCTCCAGGTTACCATCCGCAGGCACACTAGAGTGATCAGATTTCTCAGAAGGAAGCCCACTTTGACACAGCAAAAGGCACCAAGATGGCAAGCTCCACCAATGGACTGGATTACTATCAATGTCGATGGATCGTTCCATGCTGAAACAGGTGCTGGTAACAGGGGTTGCATAGGGAGCGATCACGTGGGGGAACCCATTTTTGCTGCTGCTGGTAGCTGTCATAATGCAGGCAAAGCATTGCATACTCAAACCCTACTACAGGCTATCACCCTTGCCGATGAAGCTAGTATTGGTCGCCCTATTTTTGCAACAGATTGCCAGGTCCTGAAGGATGCAATCAGCTCAAGTAACTACGATACAGCCCCACTTGGAGTCTTGTTCAGAGAATCAAAGTACCGCTTACAAGTCTCGTTTATTGAGTATAAAGTTCAGTTTATGCATCGTAGTTGTAACAGGCCAGCTCATGAGCTGGCGGCGCTGGGTGCGGCTGAGCCGCCAGGTTTCCACTATGTATGGGGAGAATTTCCCAAACACCGTAACCAGGGCCATGTCCGGCAATTATGCCGCGTCAAGTTAATGGATTGTTTGTCTTTCCAAAAAAAAAAACCCATCTGGTGAGATGATAGACAACATCATTTGCTTAACTTCAGAAGGTAACCAGTCAAATTACAGTAATCCATCAGGTTTTACCAATTTGGAAAACAGTAACGTGCATGTTAGCAATGAGAGTTATGTGCAAATATGAAGGAGAAGCTCTCATTGGTTGGTCATCCATTGAGATAACTCCTATTAATGATGATGTAATAGCTCCTGTATCTGAGTAGGATTGTCCATGGAAAATAACTTGTCGTTTGATGGATGGCATATTGTACCGAGGAGGATTGTCCATGGAAAATAACTTGTCGTTTGATGGCTGATAAAACAAAAACCTGGGTACCAACATTGTTTTTTAGTAACTTCAAATTATTCCCAATTGTTACTATTAATCACTGATAACATTTGTTCTTGTTGTGCCTGCAGGTCACTCAAATAGGACCAGCGCACAATGTTGTTCAAGTAGTAGGATTACTTCAGCAACTGCCGATAAGGATTGAGTTGCACAAAGGTCTAAGACAATATTGAGGGCTACTCCAAACATTGGTTGCAAGGAATTACAAGAAAAGCTGAATGAAAATTACAATGTAACTGTTGGCTATCATACAATATGGAATGGGGGAGAGAGCGATGAACGGGATTTATGGAACCTGGGCTAGTAGCTTTCGGTACCTCTTCAATTTCAAAGCAGAGATGGAAAAGAGATCTCCAGGAAGTCTGGCTGCAGGCCTTATCTTAGCATAGACTCAACTGCATTAAACGGCAAGTGGAATGGGCATTTAGCTGCATGCACAGTTTTGGATGGACATAATTGGATGATCCTGTTGCATTTGGTTTCACTGAGGTCGAAAATGAGGATAACTGGACATGGTTTATGACACAGTTGCATAGAGCTATTGGGAAAGTTCCAAAGCTTGATGTATGCACTGATGCATGTAAAGGTTTAGAAATGCAGTTAGATCAGGTATCCTAGGCTTTAGAACCTTCTGGCACTTTCTCTGTGCGATCTTTATACCACAAATTTTTGCATGATTCTGACCGAGGGGTCCCAAAATTCTCTTGGTCGCCAAGTTTCCTCTTCAAATAAATGTTAACCTCGTTTAACTTTGTTGATAGGACTCCAAAACCTCGAAAGAAACTTGTGAACACTGAAGTTGATGTTGAATGTACAATTGAAGGAGATGCACATGGCAGCCCTCCTCGAGACACAACTTCATTCATATCATACAACATAGCCCTGTCACAAGGAGGTAAAAAATGATGATTTTGTTCAATTCCTCTTCAAATGTAAGATGTCTTCTTTGAAGCAATTATTTTCGACTTTCTCTTGGCAGCCCTCTTCGGGGCACAACCTCATTGATTGTCCCACAAGGCAGCCCTGGGCCTATCACAAGGAGGTATTGATGCTTATGTTTCATTCCTTTACAATGTGATATGTTTTGTTCTGAAACGTCTTTTGTGCAGTCAAGTTGCGCGTGGCAGCCCTCTTGGGGGCACATCTTCGTCGAGTGTCCTAACAAACAGCCCTGGTCCTGTCATGAGGAGGTAATGAAAAATTATGTTTTTTTCTTTCAATTCACTAAATGTAACAGCTCTTTTAAATGCATTGCATTGGTGCATATTGTAGGGAACCTGATATGGCAACTGCGACCTCTGTTTCTCCAATAAGAAAAGTTGCAAAGGTTGCAAAGAAGATCACACCGAAGAAAAGAAAAAGAATTTAAAATCTTAATCGTGAAGCTTCAAGGATCAGGCTTTTGGATAGAATTTTGTGCTATGTCGTTGTGATGTTTTTTTTTAAACTAGTTGTGATGTTTCATGTAGCTAGTGAGATGAGGACTCGTTGTTTGCTTTCATCTCAATTGTGGAGCCAAATTGTTTGCTGATCATGAAAATTGGTCAAATTGCTGCCATGTGAAGCCAAATACCTCTATATATAATTGACGCAAACTTTAGCGCCCTCTCAGCGCGTCGCGCACTGTTCATGTGAACAGTTGTGAACAGCGCGCGCACTGTAGCATTGTTTTTTTTTTTTGCTTCCTTTTTTTATAATTTTTTCCTTATTTTTTTTGCTTCCTCCGCGATTTCCAAAACATGCATGAAATATGTGCGCGCCGACGGGTAGGTTCACTCCCGTGATCGGCTTCGAGCTTGGTCGACTCTGCTCCTCAATTTTTTATCCAACTTTGCACAAACGTTTAACGAATTCTGTCAAATTTTCGCCGACGAGTAGGTTTCGAGTTTTCTCGACTCCAGCTCCTCAATTTTGGATCTAACTTCGCACAAATCTCTATATAATGGACGCAAACTTTAGCGCCCTCTCAGCGCGTCGCGCACTGTTCATGTGAACAGTTATGAACAGTGCACGTGCACTGTAGCATTGTTTTTTTTTTGCTTTCTTTTTTTTTGATACTTTTTTCCTTTTTTTTTTTTCTTCCTCCGCGATTTCCAAAACATGCATTTCCAAAACATGCATGAATATTGTGCGCGCCGACGGGTAGGTTCCACTCCCGTGATCGGCTTCGAGCTTGGTCGACTCTGACTCCTCAATTTTTGATCCAACTTTGCACAAACGTTTAACGAATTCTGTCAAATTTTCGCCGACGAGTAGGTTTTGAGTTTTCTCGACTCCAGCTCCTCAATTTTGGATCTAACTTCGCACAAACATTTGACGAATTATATCAATTTTTTTGCAGAAACAATTTTGGATCTAACTTCGCACAAACATTTGACGAATTCTGTCAATTTTTTGCAGAAAAATCCGCGTTTTCCAAAAATTATATACACGAAATATATGCGCGCCGACGAGCAGGTTCCATATTTTGTCACATTTTTTGCAGAAAAGTCCCCGCGTTTTCCAAAAAATTATATACACGAAAAAAGTTTCGAGTTTTGTCGACTCTAACCCTCCAATTTTGGATCCAACATTGCACAAACATTTGACGAATTTTGTCAATTTTTTTTGCAGAAAAGTCCCCGCGCATTTTCTTGCACAAGAGCCCCCGCGTTTCCCAACATTTATATACTTCGTCAAGATTTTTACAGAAAAAGACCCGTGTTTTCCAAAATTATATACATGAAAAATACGCGCGTCGACGAACAGGTTCCATCCCCGTGATCGGTTCCGAGTTTAGTCGACTCTAACTCCTCAATTTTGGATCCAATTTCGCACAAACCGTTCGACGAATTTTGTCAAATTCCAATTTCCTTTAACATTTATCATGTCATTATAACCTTCAAACCTACACTCAAATAAAATACAATAATATATCCAAATTTTCCAAAAATAACAAATTTCCAAAATTACCCAAAAAAAAACAATCCCTGTTTGCTAAATTTACGCACACATTAATGCATTACAGCAAATTATTAGTTGTAATATTTATGCAAACATAAATGAATTATACAAGAAACGCCACCATTTCTACTCACAAAATTATTAGTTGAACAAAACAACTTAACAAGTTATATTCACAAAAATACACCACGGGCGCGGCGTGCCGACGCGCCGCATTCAACTAGTTAATTTTAAACTGATGCATTCATCTCATTCTGGAGTCTATGTGTGGCGAAGAAGCTCTGCTGCTGCTACGGACACGGCACATCACCTATGGCAAACTAAAACAAGCAGAATCAGAGCAAGCAGCACTCACGGCAGCAGCGGCCATGCTGTGCAGTACATCATCGCGAAGCCATGCCTGCCCTTCGCGTGCAGGCGTGGTGGCCGGTGATCGGGAACGCGGCAACGCACGGTCTGTCGACACATGATGCGACCACGCTTTCTGGTGTCGACGTGGCGGGGCCTAGGTCCGTCTGGAGATGCAGCGACGGCTCTGGGCACGTAATGTTTTTTTCACAGCAGTTAGTCTCCTGATTTTGATCAATCGATCCCAAAGCTACGTCTGATCAGACCGGTTTAAGCTAGAAGAAAACCGGCCTGGAGTTAGACCGGAGCAAAAGGAGTAAATATGGTATTTAGTCCACGTTGTAGTCAAAGATGTGTTATTTTGGCAAAGATAGAGAAAGATTGCTTACGGGGAAAAGTGTCAGGAAAAGCGTGTCATTTTGTCAAATTCGTCTCAACTGTTTTGTTACAGAATAGTACTGTGAAACTAGTGATAAGACTGCGAGCTGATTAACAACAATTAGGGGAATTGAAAATTTGATCTATAGCTAGTCAGCAAACAAGTAGCATTTACTTTAAAGCCAAATTTGATGATCGATGGTTTGAATTATATTAGATTATCGATCAGGGAAATATAATTTCTTTATTCACTAGGACATAGGTTTCAGGTTTTACATCAACACATTTCAGACCACTAGATAAAAGAACATGATTATATAACTAAATCTGCAGAGGACATATAGCCATGCGAAAATAAAGGAACACTGTATGGGGTTGATAACAGAATAGGCTTTACATGAAGCCACGACACAATCAGGTCATGAGTACAATGTTTCTTAACATCTTGGAAAGCTAACTTTCAGAGTTTGAGTAAGCTAACGTTCAGAGTGGGGACTGCCACTTACCTGAACATTATCATACAGTTCAAACAGTTGAACAACAAGTAGCTTCAGATTCCTTGGAACAGCGAAATACTCCCTTTCAGTCCTGTGAACGATGAAAAGCTTCTTGCCCTCCTGTTGATCACATTGTGTCATTTCTATATATAATCCCAAACCCCAAGAATAGACAATACAGCAACCTCTTAAAGCAAGGATGTACTAGAAATAATACAAGCACATTGTGCCATTTCCAATTCCGGTTTAGTAAACAAGCACATGTTCCGGAGAAACAAAGATCAACAGATATGATCTCTATTTCAGCTTCAATTGCATTTCAGATCTTAACACATTCGCCTTGTGAACCTAAACGATTAGACTAATCGTGGACTCAAGCAGCTGACGCAGTGGCCGGTAAACCTTGCTAAGCATTTTGATGTTGTGCAATCACGTAACATTGTTAATAAAACGTCTATTTATCAAGGCTCATTTGCTTTATAAACCTGGTTTTGTTGCCCAGAACTACCAAAATGCTGCTGCTAGAGTTATTGGTGATGTACACGGCAACAAGAAACTTTACACAGCTGGGCATAGCTAAGAAGATAAGTAGCAAAACAGCTGAAGCAAACAACGATGTTCATAAACAGAAAAAGGCTAGCTTACGGCAGTTCTGATAAATTCCAGAAGAGAATCAAGAGATTACACATAAGAACCTGCTGCGAGGATCATATTTTGTCCAACATCCATAAATTCCAGAATAGAATTCTGAGCCACCGATCCACCGAAACCTGCCATTGAACAAACATTACAGTTACAAACTAATAGTATTGAACTGAAACTACTCGATTAATAAGAAAAATATAACATACTATAAAATTAGCGACAGTTGACAATATATATCCGCCGAACAACCATCGACGGGTTGCTCCAAATCGGCCAAATATCCACCAAAATAAAAGGCGCGGACGCGGAAGACGATGTGCTCACCTGAAGTGGCTGGAACAGCGTATCACGGTATTGGGAAGGCGACGCGAGGTCCAGGGGGGAGACTTAACCCTCTGTTAGTGCCCGCCGCTGCAGTCTCCCCTCCGCTCGCTCGTTGGAGACTACTCCTCCGTCGTGAAGTAAGAAATCCTTCCCCTCGTACACGGCATCAATGCCTCCGCCGGAGCTGCACAGCCATACAGGCAGCATCAAATCTACCGCAGTAGCCACCCAGGTCCATGGCGCCGCCACGTCGAAAGCAGAGGCGGCTAGGGTTAGCCTAGGCGGCAGGGGATGTTGGGATCGACGGATGGGTGCCGTGGGAACGAGAGAAGATACAAAGGTGGAGCTGAGTCAGTGCTCTGCGGCGGGGAGATGGCCGGAACGACCGGTGACGGCGGCGGGGAGAAGATCTGGAGACTGAAGAGGACGGAAGCAAACAAAAGAGTGGGGAATTGCGAAGAAAAGACTATAGCATTCCCCTCTCTCGTCCTGTTGAGAGTCGACTCCCGAGTTTCGCTGCCGCCCCTTGCCTTCTCTCCGGTGGCGTAGCTAGCCGGCGAGAAGATGGTCTAGGTGGTCTGGCTTTTCCTGTAAATAGTAGATTAGGTTCTGCCTTAGGTGTGCCGCCATGGCGATTTGGCTTTTGCCGTCTTTCCCCTCTCTTAGTCGCCTTCCTCGGCCGCCGGCGAGCAGCGACCGTGGTGCAGAGAAGTCCTTCTCTTCTTGCTTTCCATGGTGGAGAGGGGAGGAGGAGGGTGGATCTGGAGGGCGAACTTCAAATAAGCTCGTTTTTTCGGCTGAATCGGGAGCGGATCTTGCAGTCTTCTGTTTCCTGTTCTTGCTGCCGTGGTGGGAGGAGAAAGGAGATGAAGGTTCTGCTGGATCTGCCTTTTGTGTTGCTGTTCCTTGTGCTTTGCTTGCGGGTCTGCAGGTTGGCCATGGCTGCTGCCGGCGGCCTGACAGTCGGCTCGAATCTGGGCGTTGCCCCCGCCGATGAAGACAGTTCCGGTTCCAAATCCCGTCGCTCGCGATGGGTGGCTCATGCGGTGACTTCAACGAGGTGTCTACCTCTACAGGTTCGATCCGGCGACTCAGCTGCGGCTTCGATCGTCTTGTCTCCCCTTCCGTGGTGCGACGGCGTTTGCTCGAGCGGCGGCGTAATTGTCTCTGCGGAGATGGCCCCAGGGTCTTGGTTGTAATTTTTTTGTTTTTCAGGGTCCTCTCTGTAAATGTCGGAACAGCTGTGCTGCTTCTGGATGGTTCCTGTACTCTCGTGTTCCTAATTATATATCCAGTAAGTTGCATTTCAAAAAAAAAAATTGCGAAGAAAGGGAGAGAGGGTGGAATGGTTAATCTGCGTAACTTAAACATTATAAGGGGTTTTCTGCAACAAGTATGTCCGTTGGCGTTGTGGGCACACGCGATCAAACAATTGTGACACTTTTGCTAACTGCCATAGTTAACGCATGATTAACGCACTTTTGTTAACTGTCGTGAATTAGAGAAGGATTAGCCGCACTTTTGCTTTCAGTGCCGTGGATTAATCTATACTACTCCCTCCGATTCGAAATTTGTTTCGCATGTGTGTACAAGCTTGTTAACTGTCGTGAATTAGAGAAGGAGTAGTATATTTTGTACAACAATCTTTGTGTACCAGAGGGAGTAGTTTAATTGCCGGTGTGTTGCAACAGGGTATAAATATTCTAATGGTTTCACACTAATTGTGTGTAATTTAGGATTATCATGCACATCAACCATCATTGTCAAGCTTTGAGTAAACCCATACTATTATTTCACAACGTGCTTTTTGAGCAAGTCCTTGCTCTCAATTTTTGCCAGCATCACAAAAGGCATCATCATTTTTATCTTATGAAAAATAGTAACAATTCATTGAAAATTTTAATCTCATTATCCCAAGCCCAAGATGATCTACAAGTTGATGTTAATGAATCCTACTTTCAAAGATGAAATTGGATTAGAGAACGAACAATGATTTATGTAGATGATGACTTTTGCATTTGTGAAGTGAATGGATGAATTCGAGCCTAACATATGCAGAATTAATGTTAAGTGGTAATGTACTTACCGAGTTCACATTATCCAGATCTGGAAGGTTGATTTCCTACCATCTACAGGCATGACAAAGACATACTTTCTTATGCAAGGATTTCAGACTATATTATGCCTACATATAATTCATCCTCATCCATTACTCACCCTAGGTTTGACACAAGTTCGATAAAAAGTGGGGAAATTCTCACAAATTAGAGTCAGAAACACTGGAAATTTCTGTATTGCTTGGCAAAACAAAATCGCTCAAGCGCTATCACCTTTTGTTGGCACTACATTTTCTGTTTAACGATTTCAAAAAGTTGTAGTTTCTGTGCGCCTCATGTGGAAGTAGCTATGCATGGACTTTTGCAGCTCGTAGGACACACCGGCAGTGGCGGACCGACATCCTGCCCGGGTTTCCGCTGGTCGGTGCAGTTGTATTTTACGGCTATTTGACAAAATATTAGCATCCTGTACTGACGTACCTTCAGACATATGTCCAAATTGCCTTAAACCTTAGATGCATAAAACGGTCACTGACATGGGTATGCCTATCGGGTACCCTACCATGAGGGTACCTGGTGCACGTATCGACTAGGCCCAACTATCAGAGCCTACATGAAGCCCATGAAGGGAGGCCCACGAAGATGGAGTATCCTCCAAGTTTGGCGAACAATAGTCGGTTTAGAGTTTCCTTACTTGTAAATCGAGTCGGTTACGAACACCCGAGACCCAGCCTATTATTTAAGGACTGGGAGGGCCATCGAACCAGACAACGAACCACCAGAGCCACAAAACCCTAGCGAGATCGACATCTCGCCGGGACCCTTGTAACCATCATATTCACAAAGCAATAACAGACAGGCAGGACGTAGGGGTGTTACCTCCACACGAGGGCCCTGAACCTGGGTAAAATCTTTGCCCTGCTTGTCAGCCGACGATACTTCCAGCTCTACCACGTTCTCTCCCCCATATTCATAACCTAGGGACCTTAACCATGGGTCTTGATGAGTCTACCCCTCGTCAAGTGGCGCCGTCTGTGGAAGGAAATAGCGCTGGACTCGAAGTTTCGCCGGTCCCAACAGCAAACGGCAAATCGCCGATCACACCAGCAAACGGCAACTCGCCGATCTCATCTGCAAACGGCAACTCGCCGGCCATGTCAGCAAACAGCAACTCGCCGATCCAGGCGACACACGGCGACTCGCCGATCCACTCGAAAAGCGGCAGCCTGCCCGCTTCACCTGCAAAAAGCGCATCTGCTCTTCCAATGAATTTCAATCCGCACTCGCCGGAGCTTCAGGAGGCGTTTTCCGGCCTTGAATCAGGTTTGAGTTTGACTGTTGGAGCATTCAATTTTTTCGTAAACAATCTTGGCACGCAGGACTCGACAGATCCGCAACAACTGGCGCTGGGCGCACTCGAGGCTCCGTCGACTGCGCTCGCCCCGTCGTCGATTCCTGAAGCCTGCTCGCCCGCAACAACCATGTCGACCGGCGAGATCGACAGGTTCATGATGACGGAACTCCAAGGCGAGGAGGCAGAATCAGCATACCGCACAAGCAACGTCGACTTCAACCTACCACTCGACGAGTTTCGACTGCGGGATCTCCCTCGATGACTTCTACGAGCCCGCGATTCATAACGACAGCAACGTCGACTCGGAGATCTTCACCAACACCAACCTCGACTCAGAATCCATAATGGCTTCGCCAACACCGAGATGAGCATAGGCGATGAGCACATCGACAACGAGATTCGCCTCGAAGATCTACTCGATGAACACACTGGCTCTGACATGAGCCTCGACGGCGACGTCGAGTCCATGACTGGAATCGACAGCACATACACCTGTCCACGGGTCACGCCCCATCAGGTCTACGTGGCCTTCTCCGCAGAATCATCCGCAGACGCAGCCGCTCGCAGGCCTGCACAATTCCCATGCACGGTAACCATGCCGGATGGGGTCACAACCTTGACAATCACGGAGGAGATGGCAGCAAAAGCAGATAAAGTCATAAAGGAGTGCACAATGATGCCACCAAATTCCACCCCAGAGGAGATGTTGACCTTCCAGTACTTCAACTGGCAGGAGTCAATTCGACTGCAAAACTACCGAGACGCTCGAAGAGCGCAAAAGGCAAGCCAGCCTCTCGAGTGCCCGAAGAAGGGAGCAATCCCTCGGGTCCACAATGCAACCAACCCCACGACCTAGGTCGCGGTTGGCAAGCCTTCCAGAACATGAAAGGGTAGCAATCACCCGTAACCTGTCGTTCATGACAGAGGACGCTAACGGAATCCCAGTGCCCAAAACTGCTGCGGGTGCATTATTCTCCGTAGGTGCTTACCTCAAGGCAATGCAACCTCCGGCGAATGACCCTAACGCAGCCCTGCATCGCCAACAACTCAAATCGCTAGCTCTAGCGGCACAGGCTATACAGCCAGAAGACAAAACTCCAGCAAGGAATCGCGATCGCGACATAGTCGACTCACGACACGCAGCACATCATCGCAGTGGTCGCAGCCACTCGGATGAAGGAAGGAGAAGCACGCGCCGGCACAGGTCCAGCAGAAGCAGATCTCGAAGATCCTATAGCAGCGATTCATACTCTGATCGCGAACCAGAGCCATGCGGAGCATTGTGCTTCACTCGACGCATCCGTGAGACGCGGATGCCCAAAGGTTCAAGTTGACAGGCGAACAACCCAAGTACAACGGTCGCCAAGAACCTTCGGGTGGCTAGAAGATTACAGACTCGCCGTGGCATGCCAGCGTGGCACGAACACCACGGCGATGCAGTACATACGACTCATGCTCGAAGGAACTGCCCGCGACTGGCTCAAGCGCTCCCTCCATCATCATACGACTCGTGGGACGATTTCCGCAGAGACTTCATCAAAAACTTCGAGCCTCTATGTGAGCGCCCGAAGACATTCGAAGAATTAAGGCATGCACTCAACGATCAGACGAGTCGTTGAGATCATACATACGGCGGTGGACCGAAATACGCAATTCGGTTGGCAAAGTGTCAGAAGACAGGGCCATGGATGCCTTCATACAAGGTCTCGCCAGGAAGGACTTCAAAGAGGCACTGGTCGTGAAAAGCCAACCTCCCTGGCTGACCTCATCAAAGTTGCGACTGAGTGGGCAGATGGAGAGGATTCTGTACGCAGATCCCGTGCTTCCCCACACGCGACAACTACGAAAGCGGCAGTCGAGGCCGCAGAGATTCATACAGAGAAGATCGCAGGCGCAAACGTTCCAAACGTCCTTACGACGATAACAGACCCGAGTTCATGGCGGCTGGATACACACAACCCGGGAGGACCAAGATAGAAGCAATCGACGCTCGGATGATCGACGGGACAGTCGAGATCGCGAGCAGCGGAGCGACAGCTACAAAAGGCAAGAATGGCGCAAACGCAGCGACGCAAAACCCGAGCGGTCATTCGAGGAAAAGATGGACGACTGGTGCAGATTCCACCTCTTCAAGGGGGACGACGGAAAACTACGCTCCAATCACACCCTAAGGAACTGCAGGGAATTCGACCAAATGGCGACTGACTACATGATACGACTCAAAAGGTACGGCCCAGCACCTGCTCAGCCCACGCCTGCACCCGCACCACAGCCGAACGCTGTGCCCGCTCTCATGGCGCCACAGCCGCCACCGCAACCACCACCACAGCCTGCTCCAGGCGCAAACCTCGCAGGTGCCATACAACCCGTACTACGGGCGGAAGATGATCAATATCCACAGCCCCACGGGCAGATGTACATGATACAAAAGGGTCGCCCCTCCAACAGGCAGCAAAAGCTAATCACTCGACAGTGAACATGGCTGTCATGGCACCTCCTGCCGTGCCGAATTTCTGAAGGGATCGGAAACCATCATAAGCTTCAGTCGAGAGGATCATCCCCCAGCTGTAGTTCGACCAGGGCACGCGGCTCTGGTACTCGACGCGCAAATAGGAGGCTACGCCATGACCAAGGTCTTCATGGATGGAGGCAGCGGCATAAACATCATCTTCGCGGACACGCTCCGCAAAATGAACAGGTCAGTCGAAAACCTCCCAAAATCTTCAAATACCTTCCACGGTATTGTTCCTGGCAAAGCAATTAGCCCAGAAGGCACCATACAACTCGACGTTACGTTCGGGGACAAAAGCCACTTCAGGACAGAGTCGATTGAGTTCGAGGTCGTCGACTGGAAATCACAATACCATGCTATTCTTGGTCGCCCGACGTTTGCTCGATTCATGGCGGTGCCACACTATGCGTACCTCACGCTGAAGATGCCAGGACCAAAGGGAGTCATACTGTCCGTGGAAACTTTCAAAGGTCCGATGCTTGCGACCGCGAGTTCAGCAAAATCTCCGAGATGTTCGGGGTGGAAGAATCACTCGCCGACTTGGCGATTACCAACGACCGCACACTCCTTCCGGAGCATAAGAAGTTGGCAGTCGACAGATCCTTCAATGCTACAAATGACACAAGGTCGCATCAGGTGCACCCGACCGATCCGTCCAAGACAGTCAACATATCTTCGAGCCTGCCTATCGCATAGGAAGGCGCGCTCGTCGAATTCCTCCGTGAGAACTGGGAAATATTTGCGTGGTGTCCAGCCGACATGCCAGGTATTCCCAGGGAATTCGCCGAGCA
Organism: Poa pratensis; assembly: GCA_947311845.1. NCBI lineage: Eukaryota > Viridiplantae > Streptophyta > Magnoliopsida > Poales > Poaceae > Poa > Poa pratensis. The sequence goes on from CAMZMU010000117.1 coordinate 77,044,540, forward strand.
CTCTCTCCAATTGTTTCCAGATGCAAAGCCAGTCAAGCAAACGATGCGTCGAATCTCCGGCCCAAAGCGAACCGCAGTCGAATCTGAAGTCGACCGGTTACTCGCAGCAGGATTCATTAGGGAAATCAAGAAATCACAATGGGTGGCCAACCCCGTACTCGTAGAGAAGAAGCATACAGACATCCTTCGGATGTGCGTGGACTTCACAGCGCTGAACAAGTGCTGTCCAAAGGATCACTTCCCGCTACCCGAATCGACCAGATCGTCGACTCCACCGCCGGATGCGCACGACTCTCCTTTCTGGATGCTTACTCAGGTTATCACCAGATAAGGATGAAGCAAGAAGACGAAGAAAAAACGGCGTTCATAACCCCACTCGGGGTCTACTGCTACACAACTATGCCCTTTGGGCTCAAAAACGCGGGTGCAACATACCAGCGCATGATGCAGGACTGCCTCAAAAAGCAAATCGGACGCAACGTCCAGGTCTACGTGGATGACATTGTCATTACCACAAGGGAAGAACACACACTACTCGACGATTTGAGGGAGACGTTCGCAAACCTCAAACGCTTCCATATCAAGCTCAATCCTAAGAAGTGCACGTTCGGCGTTCCAGCCGGGCAGCTCCTAGGGTACCTAGTCTCTGCCCGTGGAATCGAAGCAGACCCGGAGAAAATACAGGCCATCCTCACAATGCAAAGGCCTTCAAAGCTTCACGATGTGCAGAAACTAGCAGGACGAGTAGCAGCGCTCAGTCGATTCATCAGCAAACTGGGTGAAAAGGCTCTACCATTCTATCGACTGATGAAGAAGGCGGACAAGTTCGAGTGGACGCCAGAAGCTGAAGCAGCCTTCACAGATCTCAAGCGGATCCTCACAAGCCCTCCGATCCTCGTCGCACCTAAGGAACGGGAACCACTCTACCTGTATGTCTCGGCTACAAACAGGGTGGTGAGCACCGTACTGGTAGTCGAACGCATGGAGGAGGGGCACATCCAAAGCATACAACGTCCAGTCTACTACCTGAGCGAGGTTCTCTCCATATCAAAACAGCGGTACCCGCACTATCAAAAGCTGGCATACGCTGTATTCATGTCCTCAAGGAAGTTGACACACTACTTCACCGAGCACCCGATCACCGTGGTAAGTAACTCAGCAATCGGTGATATCCTCACAAACCCCAATGCAACGGGTCGAGTCGCAAAATGGCTCATCGAGCTGGCTCCAAGAGACATCAAGTACGAGCACCCGAAGGCTATCAAAGCACAAGTCCTACCCGACTTCACAACCGAGTGGATAGAGGCCCAATTACCTGGAGCACCAGACGTGTCCAATTCCTGGACCATGTACTTCGATGGGTCCAAGAAACACGAAGGCGCAGGCGCAGGCGTCATCCTCATATCACCAAAAGGGGACAAGCTACGTTATGTTTTGCAGATGGGATTCAAACTACCCTCCAATAACGAGGCTGAATACGAGGCTCTGATCCATGGCATGCGGATGGCAAAAGCACTTGGGTGCACTCGATTGATGATCTACGGCGACTCCAATCTCGTGGTGCAGCAAACAATGAAGGCCTGCGACGCAATCGCGGACAACATGATCGCTTATCGCGACCTGTACAACACACTGGAGGGCAGCTTCGAGGGCTGTGAGTTGAGGCACATAGGAAGGGAAAGTAACGAAGAAGCAGACATGCTAGCCAATCTTGGCTCAACTGGCGCACAAATTCCACCTGGTGTCTTCCTCGAGCGCATCGAACACAGATCTATCAAGGAGAAAGAGCCTCCTCCGTCGACTACGCCAGCCAAAAGCAAAGCGCCAGCACAGAGGACCCCCCAGTCGAGGTACTCCTCATTGAGCCAACTTGGACTCAACCTTTTCTGGCTTACATACTCCGCGGCGAGCTACCAGATGACATAACCGAGTCCCGACGCGTGACTCGAAGATCAAAAGCATACACCGTTATCAACGGCGAGTTATACAAGCGCAGCATATCAGGTATGTTCCAAAGATGCATCGCATTCGAAGATGGCCAAGCCATACTTCGAGATATTCATGCAGGTACCTGTGGGCATCACGCCAGCAGTCGATCACTCGTAGCCAAAGCCTTTCGCGCAGGGTTTTACTGGCCTACAGCACTCAAAGACGCGGAGGACATAGTCAAAAGGTGCGTCGGCTGCCAGAAATTCGCAACAAGGCCGCACGCACCCGCATCGGCGTTGAAGACTATACCGCTGGCCTGGCCTTTCGCCCAATGGGGGCTCGATATGGTTGGGCCACTCAAAAAATCATCGCATGGCGGGCATACTCACCTACTGGTGGCAGTCGACAAGTTCACAAAGTGGATCGAGGCGGTCCCCATCACAAATTCGACTGCTACTACGGCAGTCAACTTCATAAAGAGCATCATCTACCGCTTCGGTGTCCCAAACAGTATCATCACTGATAACGGCACAAACTTCACGGCTGAGGAGTTCAAAACCTTCTGCAAAGAGCAGGACATTACGCTCAACTACGCATCCGTGGCGCATCCACAATCCAATGGCCAAGTCGAAAAGGCCAATGGACTTGTGACGAGTGGGATCAAGAAGCGCCTCCTGGTGCCACTCAAAAGAGCTGCGGGTGCTTGGGTCGAAGAACTACCATCTGTGCTATGGAGCCTACGCACAACTCCCAACACTTCTACGCAGTTCACCATTCTTCATGGTCTATGGTGCAGAGGCAATTCTGCCATCAGATGTAAGGTTCAATGCGCCACGAGTTGAAGCATACAATGAAGAAGACGCGGAAGAAGCACTCGAAGACGCAGTCGACTTGCTCGATGAGGCGCGAGACACGGCCTTGGCCCGCACAGCTGTTTACCAGCAGGATTCGCAACTACCAGCCGTCGACTGCGAACCAGGTCCTTCGTCGTTGGCGACCTGGTTCTTCGACTGAAGCAAAAGAAGGTGCACAAGCTCGCTTCCCCATGGGAAGGTCCTTCATCATCACGGAGGTCCTTGGTGGAGGCGCATATCGACTGAAGCACGCGAAGACAGGCGAACTCTCATAATCCTTGGAACGTTGCGCATCTGCGCCGTTTCTACGCATAAAGTGCTCACAGTCATACAATGTAATAGGCTATATGTCGGATGGCTGCAGGTTTCAGACGCGCTCTTTTCCTTACCAGGGTACCTAAGGGGACTGGAAGGTTTTTAATGAGGCGGCCTGCAGCCTAACATTCAAAAGAGGAATAAAATCAATGTTCCTTCGACTTCTTTGTGGTACTACCCGCATAATTCATACCTTAACCGCACCCGAAACCCTCGGGGGCTGTGTTATCGATCAAATGAGCTCTCGCTCTTGCAGAAACACAATGCCTTAGCCGCACCCGAATGCTCGGGGGCTGCGTAACAAGGATCCAAACAAAGAACACAAAAACTCTGCAGCCGCACTCGAATACTCGGGGGCTGCACAGTCATTGGTTCAACCAACACATATTTCACAAACCCCGCTCGACTGACTCGGGGGCTCGACAAAAAATCAAAGTATACAAACTATACAATATACAAAGAGTCAAAAATTACACTCGGGGGCTGCCCCCTATACAAAATTGCACTCGCAAACTATTCTAATCCTCAGGCTCGTCCTTTACGGGCAGCTCGGGACCGCAAAGCTGTTCGCGAGTGCACTCGATTAGTGTCTCCGCAGCTGGATCGTGTCATCCAGGTCTTTTTGTTCGAGAACCTCTCCGGCTGCAGGTGTCCGCAACACCAACCTTGGTTTTCGACTACGCATATACGCCATTGCAGCGTTGGCTCCAATCACAAGTCTCTGAGACAGCAACTCTCGAATGGGATTTGTTTGACGGAAGATGTTCAACAAAGCACGAATCCCTTGTGGTTGTGGCCCCGCAGGAAAAAGAGTCTCGTTCAGGCGAATAAACGCTGCCCGGCATAACTCCAGCAGTTCAGCACTTCGCCAGACGCGATCCTTCAGGGTGGCGAGTATGCGGGCATGGTACCTATCAAGCCAAAAGTGTTGACGCCCAGTCGTAGGGTCGTCAACCACGCTATCCAGACGCCCTTCCACGCGAATCTTTTCAGCCTGGAAGTTGTCGACAAAGCCTACAAACACGGGCGCACCAGTCAGATCAAAAGGAAAAGCTACGCAAAAAGCTTGTAAACAGAGCAAGACTCGAACTTACACTCGAGTTGCCTGTTCACAAGATCCATCTCCCCGAGCACATATTCCTCGCGTTGGGTGGCCAACGCGGGTCTCGCCCTCAATCGATTCAGCTCAGCCTGGGCGTCCTTCAGATCTTGCTCCATTCTCACAAATTTGGCCTTCAAACTCCATCACCTTGGCATCATTTACCACCTGACCCTGGGATCGGGTGGTGATTGGAGCCTGCGAGGAACTAGTCGCAGTAGCAGGTTCTCGTGACTGTTCAAAGAGCATAATCACAAACACAAAGTTTGTGTCAGAAGCTAAAACTCATGTCATAAGCATACAACTCTTCGAGTGAAAGACATTAGCAAAAGACTATTTGCATAAACAAGGTAGCACAAACAAAGCGCAGACTCGCGCAGTTCAGAAGGTATCATTACAAGGCATAAAAAGCAAAAGGGTACAGCTACCCTAAACCTAAGGATTCGATTTCCTAAGCAGACGATTGGCAGTCTCGAGTGCCCGGCGCTCCATGGTGTTCATAAAAACCTCGGCCAGTCGCGCGGCGGCTCCGCTCACCCCCTTCAGAGAAATGGGCTTCCCATCTGGCTTCCGAGGGAACGCAGACAGTGCTGCCTCATAGTCGCAATCTATCCCATGTCCCATAAGAAGCTTGATGGTGGACTCGGATCCGCGTACCGTGTTGGCGCGAGCGAAACCGCCATGGTGGACGTCCCGGGGCCAAACACGTCGGCGAAGTCATCCACCGTCGACGGCAACGCCAGTCGGGAACACCACCTGGTATACAGCGCCAAGTGTGCTCGTCGATTTGGCGAGTGCATCTTTCGCCTGGTTGCATGGCGCTTAAGCCGCCCACAGCCTGTTCCAGCGAAAGATCGTCACTCGCCACGTCCGCAGAGGCCGGTGCGCCAACACTTCTGCACAATTAAAAAAGGCAAAAGTCATTTCATGACACTCGACAGTTATATCATCATATCAAAAGGAGAAAAGATTACTCACCTCCCATGGCCTGCGCGAGTGCCGCGAGCTGGTCAGCATATCCTCGCTCGCGTGCAGCGGCTGAGTTGGTGGCGGCAGCCAGTTCTTTCTTCGACTCTTCGCGCTGTGCGGCGAGTGCGTCTTCCAGCTCCTTCTCTCGCCTGGTCCAGCAAAATCATGTACATTCAATACTCGACAAAGTCGGCATGCAAAAAGAACTCAGCAAACAACAGCGCAAAGGGGAACTCACGGCTGAGCCGCTCTAGCTGGCGTATGGTGTCCCTCTCCTGCTCACCTGGACATAAGCCTTGGCGGAATCTGCCAAGGTATGGTAGAAGGGCTGCGAGCACACGAATTCAGCAAAAATTCAAACTCTCACAGACCTACAACTAAACGGGTCAAGCAAAAAGTACTTACGTGGTTCATCCATGGCTCAGGAGCCGCGACTGATGTCCCGATATCTGGAGTTGCCGCCTTGGTTGCCTCAACAACAGCATCAGTGGCCATCGGCTGGGCAGTCTCGTTTCCAGTCGGTGCATAATTCGAGTGCTCCAGGGTTGGAACATTCTCGACTGGAGGAGTCCCAGGCTGATTGTTTTCAGCGCTGTGGGAACACAACAAAGCAAAAAGATGGTCAGCACAAATATGTGAACACAAAATTCTCATATCATACTCAACAATCACACATGTGTTCCTCATCCTCCTCATCTTCGGAGTCGCCAAAAATTGGGCCTCCAAAAGCTGGGGTACCACTCGACTGAAGAGGAAGAGTGAGCTCGTTGAGCACGCACGCAAAGGAGCGGCTTGGAAAACAGGTGGTGAGCCTGATTCCTCGTCATCTCCAAGCCCTGCCCCCTCGCGGGTGAACTCACAGCAGAAGGCGCCTTCTTGGCCAGTCGACGACGCTTTGGTGGCGCGGTGTCGACTTCTTGGTCAGCGGTGGCCTTTTCCTCAGATTGGACCTCTTCCGCCGCGTCCTCCTCGACCTCCTCCGCATGCGAAGTGGTGGCAGAAGGGATGGGCGACTGATCCCTTTTCGGGTCCACCACAGCACTGAGTTTCTTCAGTCTCACCATTTTCTGGCAGAGGGGGTAGAGAGGTGGCAGTCGAGTGGTCCTGCATCGCGTACATCATAAATTGCAAAGTCAGAAGCGAAATCGAACAAACACATCATACGAGTGGCAAACTCTTAAAATGCAGACATACCTCAGGCAAAGGGTTTTCGCCCCATACGGCTCAATGGGACAGTCGACGTCGCATTTGTCGCCTGTCGTCAAGTTGGTGATGTGCCGCACGTGATTCACAAGCTCGTTCCTCGACAGCTCCTCTGGGCTCATCCGAGTGGAGTCACCCGCGCCCTCAAACTCCACATGGGGTGCGCTCGGGCACGGAGTGGCCACACCCGCCTCTTCACAAATGGCGATCAAATGGATGCCTGTGACCTTGTCCAGCATGCCTCCGATCCGAGCCAGCAAAGGGCTTGCCTCCTCCATTTCTTCGGCTGAGAGTTGGTGATCCCACGCCTTGGTCCTGGTGAAAGCAGCAGTCGAGAAAGGGGCGGCTGCATCCTGCTCGACAGTCGCATAAAACCACCCCTTCCTCCAGCCTTGGGCGGAGTCGACGGTCTTCAGGCGGAAGTAGCGTGTCGCTGCGCACCTGGATTCCACAGCCGCCGATGGGGTAGGTGCGACCACCTCCTCTGTTCGGCCGTACCATGAAGATGGCTTTCCACAGCGCCCAGCTGGGGCGACGCTGAGGAAGCACTCGCACAGCGTGATGAAACACGCGATATGCATAATGCCATTTGGGGTGAGATCATGGATCTGCACCCGTAGGCAAAAAGAAGACCACGAACGAATCGTGGAGGGGAAGCGAAAAGCCCTAGGCAAAAACTCCGCAAAACAAACACGCTCATTGGCGCGTGGTTCGGGGAGTACCTCCGGGCGACGGCGCGCGGACGGCGAGCTGCTCCGCGGGTGGCAGATACCCCTGCTCGCGGAACTTGACCAAATGGGCGTCCTTGATGGTGGACTCGCCCAGTCCCCGCTACCCTTCTTCAGCGCGGCGGATGCAGATGTACCCGCCACAGACTTCTTGCCCTTGGCCGCATCGGTCGCGGCAGCGGCGGCGGCACCACGCTTGGAGCCTCCACCTTTCGCCATTGCAACGATGGATGAGGGTGGAGAAGAGAGCTTGGGCGCAGAGCAATGGAGGTGGGCGCGAGGAAGAAGATGAGAAGGGGCGGCGCAAAGAGGCAAATGGCAAGTAAAAAATTCTGCCAGCATTGTCTCCACTATTTACCACAGATCGCAAAAATCGCAACCGTCAAAAAAGGCATACGCTCCGCGCGAAATCTGGCCATACACGTGGCAGCCCCGGAGAGCAACCGTCGGCGGCCACTCCGCCACTACGCACGAGAATCCAGGAAACCATCATCACGCCCCGTGAAAATCGCGCCAGAACGGTCAAATCAAGTCCACGCGGCGTCATCCTGGTCAGCTCTGCAGAAACGGGCCACAAAACAGGGTCACGTCTTATCAAAGCCTCTCCAAGCACGCCACCGCTTGTCAGAGATAGCAGTCGCAAAATGCGTCATTGCTGACGTTGTTCTCTCTTTCACAACTGGCATAAAAGTCACTCGATGATATCTTCGGGTGGTCTCTCGCATAAGTCTCGGTTGGTTTTTAGCAAAGGTCATAGAGGCCAGTCGAAATTATTTCGACTGCAGCATCGTACTCCCATCGGGAGCTATCAAAAAATTTCTTTGACTAAAATGTGCAGGGTAAAAGATTTTGAGATTATCCTCCATTGCAAGCAATAAAGCACAATCTCGGGGGCTACTCCCATCGGGAGCGCTGTCGCGCACCCGATAGAATAATGGCAAAATGTCAGTCGACGAAACATTCGACTAAGTTCGTAAGCAAAATCACACTCAAAATATTCCCGAGTTGATCCGACGATCCTTGGATGCTGCATGCATAGTGCAAAGGTAAGACCCGCCGATCAGTCAAGCTGGGCTAAGGACCGCTCTAGCAGCGTTATCCTTAAATTTTCCGTGTCAGCAGACATGATGAATTATCCCCGACGGACGCGTTGGGTTGATTCAAAATTATGCTGCAGTTCGATTCCGTAAGACCTCAACGGCCGTTTCGAGTCTGTCCAGTTTGTTCCAGATTCGAGTCCGGGGACTCGAGTTTGATTGAAAGCTAGTATGGTTTTGCCACAAATGGTAGTTAACTGGCCCCGATCCGTCGTGTGTGCCGGGCCTGCTAAGCTAATATCCCTTGACTATCATAAGCAAAAACTCATAGTCGATGAAACACTCGACATAGCCAACATGTGCTATTTCATAAGAATTCTAAATACAGATGCAAAAAAATGTAACGTGCATGATGTATGAGTCCATGCCCGACTCTTCGAATCAGACAAGTACTCGGGGGCTACTGACATGGGTATGCCTATCGGGTACCCTACCATGAGGGTACCTGGTGCACGTATCGACTAGGCCCAACTCAGAGCCTACATGAAGCCCATGGAGGGAGGCCCACGAAGATGGAGTATGCTCCAAGTTTGGCGAAACAATAGTCGGTTTAGAGTTTCCTTACTTGTAAATCGAGTCGGTTACGAACACCTGAGACCCAGCCTATTATTTAAGGACTGGGAGGGCCATCGAACCAGACAACGAACCACCAGAGCCACAAACCCTAGCGAGATCGACATCTCGCCGGGACCCTTGTAACCATCATATTCACAAAGCAATAACAGACAGGCAGGACGTAGGGGTGTTACCTCCACACGAGGGCCCTGAACCTGGGTAAAATCTTTGCCCTGCTTGTCAGCCGACGATACTTCCAGCTCTACCACGTTCTCTCCCCATATTCATAACCTAGGGACCTTAACCATGGGTCTTGATGAGTCTACCCCTCGTCAGTCACCTGCAACCAGTGACCTTGTGGTACCTATGATTATAAAATCCGATGGTTCACAATCTAGGAAATCTGAAAAATAGTTTCCATTCTTTTTAGTTGTTAGAGTCAATAACACAATCGGTACACAAACTCTACCAGGACGTGCATTTTCATACAACAACTCTGAAAATGTGAAACCGCGGTACAGAAACTCCATCCTCGCTGCAAAACTGGTCAGAAGAGTTCGATTTGCTTAGTTGACATGCCACGGTGGAAAAGTAAATGTTTGCAAAAAGATCCCTGGTACGTTTCTATCTCACAAAATAGGCTTGTGCACGATCCACAATTAACGCAACTTCCTTCTTGCGGCAGTTGTTTCCAGTCCGTCGCGACGCCGAGCGCTGCGCGACGCCGCCCGCCGCGCCGCCGCTGGATTCGTCTCAATGGCGCCCGATCCTCTGCTCGGCCATGGTTTGATGAGGATCCCAATTGTGGTACGCGACACTGCGCCTGTGTTCATCTTCTCCCTTCTCCGTTTTCTCTTGGCGGGCGTGGCTACAGCGGGTAGGTTGATAGGGCCGATTTAGGTTGCAAATTATAGATGAAATCGATGATTCTATACATTACAACGGTGCGGCAATGGTTGGTAGTACGAAATCGAGGTTACACAAATATTAATTTGGTGCCCTGTTTCGGCGCACCGTGTGTCCCCGCAAGGCCGCAAGAATCAAAATTAATTCGAATTTTTGATTGTTGTATGGATGAATTGACATTTCATAACGTAGGTAGATGCTAGTTAAGAATGAAATCAGTGAAGTTTTGCCTTTATGCGTTGCTTCATTGATTTTTACGACACCATGTACTGTATATGTTTTATAGTTTCGTGTTTAGGTTCAGTACAGAGAAGTGTCAAATCCATTGTGCTCTCGTTTTTAACTGAATTTACTGATGTGCAGGTGCTAATGAGGATTTATTCACAGTTATACTTGTACACAATGGATTTTTTGTTGGCAAAGGAGACACCTTGACATATGTTTCCTCAACAAATGATTATATTGATTTTTGCAACAGAGATACATGGTCAATTCTGTGGTTACAAGAATTCCTACAGTAGCTAGGCTATGCAATGGATGGGAAGTGTCATGTGTATTGGTCTCCACCATGGAAAGAAATTCATGAGGGACTTGTTTGCATCGAGAGAGATTCAGATATAGTGCAGATGATCAATGCAGCTGAGATACACAAGAGACTTGTCCTGTTTGTTGATCATTCCAATTACCTGAAGAATTTGAGGCCTGAATCCATCAGCAATTTAGGTGAAGGTCCATCATCAAGCACACCAGGTGCAGGTCCATCATCAGATGCAGGAACAGGAGATGCATCTCCATCATCAGTTCCAGGTACTATTAGATCATCTTTGAGATATGTGGGAGGAAATGAAGATATATTAGCAGTGCACGAAGAAGAAGAAGATGATCAAGATTCAGACTTTGTCGATAGTGACTACGCAGCAGATGAAGGAGACGATGATTTGTTTACTGATAACATAGACACAAAGGTTAATGGCAACAATGAGATAGTGCCTGTTGAGGAACATGAGGATGATTCTGCTTTGGATGATGGAGATCTCAATTTAAGGACTGATGCGCAAAAGAAATTGCAGTACAAACTCGGCGACGGGAGCAGCTCCAGCTCCGACGCCGCCACAACTGGCCTCTACTTCGAGCTTAGGCCGCCTGCCTCCCTCCGTGCCGTGTGCCGTTGCCGTCCGCTCCCCAACGTGCCGTCGCCTGTCTTCTCCCTGACGTGCCGTCGCTCGTCCGCTCGCTGTCTTCAACCCTCCGCTCGCCGTCGCCCCTCTCTGTTCAGTGCACGATTTGCTCGATTTGGGAATTGACTTCCCTGTGTCAAATACGAATAATCATTGGCAGCGGGGGTTATTTGCAAAATAAAGGAGAACACAGGCGCGTGCCACTCACCTACCTGGCCTGCCACGTGTCGGCCCCAGAGCTCTAGTGTCCCAAAACGAATCACATGAGAGTTAATGTACCGCGCGACCACAATTTCAGAGTTCGTGTATGAGTTTGCACATCCAACAACTAAAGTTTGTGTACCGCCGTGTTATTGACTCTAGTTGTTACTACCAGGCATTGCAAAAGCCTTCGTAAGGATAACGATGACAGCAGCATCTCACGAGCAGTTCGGTCACGTCTCGCTTGTCCAAATCCAAACATGATAGTCAGTTCATCACTGTCGTTGCAACCTCTAGCCGTCCTCGTTGCTCAGTTTGTATCTGGGGAAGACGAACAAATTTCGAGTTCAAGATCAATACAATCAATTCCAGTATGCATGAATCTCCCCGGCTAGTTCATCCGCAAATGGGAGAATGACGGAGGAGCCAGAGGAAGGTAATTCCTCGGCACGCTGCCCGGGATCGTGATGAGGTGGCGTAGCGGGGCGCGATTGTAGGGGTCAAAGACGATGGCGCGGTCATTGTGGAAGGCGAAGACTGGCCGTTGGGGAGGAAATGGAGGACGAATAGAAGTCGTTCTCGGCTTCCACCTCCGTGGTCTCGTCCGATGACGGGAATAAGGTCAACGGCGGCGTGGCACCCATGTCCGGCAAAAGTACTCGAAGTTGAACTGGCCCCGGCATCCGAGTATGAGCACGAACCGGTCTGCGAGGAGGATGACTCTACATCCTCGGTGTCCGCCTCCTTTTACACGTTCGGCATGTCGTCTGCTGCCCCGGGTCTCTAGTCGTCCCCGCCAGTATCAAGCCATGCACTACGCGTCATCAAGTTGTTGGGCCGTTGCTCTTTTTACGACTTAGATTGGCACGAACTTGTCTTATCTCACTGTGTCTTGACATGAACCTTGCACTAAAACATGTCTAGATACGTGTGTATAGAAAGTTGATAGGAAGTTTTATATTTTGATATGGAGGGAGTATAATGGGTGCTATCCATCATGCTGGCTGGAATCTGGTGCTCGTCAACAACTTGTGGAGCCAGAAATTTATTCAGTCAGAATGCATAGTGCTAATGCGACCAACTTCTGATCACAAACCACTGCTGCTCGACACTGGCTCTCCCATGCCAAGATCGCCGCTATTCAGATATGAAGATGCATGCTTGATTCAAGTGTGCTGCACCAATCAACATTACAAGGAATAGGTTAGCGAGAGGAACAAGGAAATGGCTATCGCATCCAAGATTAATCACTGTCTGCGACCCACACGTGCTGCTACTCGCCTACTCGTGCTTAGTTGAAAGAACAGCGCCAGCAACCTACCTTTCGTGCAAATATTTCTCATGCAATCCAGTACTTTGACGCTGTCGAAGAGTGGCGCCCGCTGTCAGATTTGGCATTTGGGTTCAGAGAGGTGTGCCGCCAACGACATGCTGACTTTGTTCGAGAGGAAACTCAACACTGGAGGAGGAGAGCTAAGATCAAATGGTGCAAGCCTGTGGACGAAAACACGAAGTTTTTTCATACCATGGCTACATACCGCTTTCGGAAGAACAAGATTAAAATGCTGATCAGAGATGAGGTAGAGTACTTTGCAGATTCAGATAAGCTAAAAATTGCAACAGATTTCTATGCACATCTCTTCTCGGAGGACAGACCTTGGACTGCGAATATCACCTGCACCACCTGTACAACGAACAACAATCAGATTTAATTTAAGCGAGCTCGATGCACCCTTCAGTTGGGAGGAGATATCCAAAGCAAACACGAAAGCACCATCAAACAAAAGTCCAGGACCTGACGGTTTCACATATGAATTTTTCAAATTTTACATTCAGGAAATGAAGGGAGATATCCAGCAGCTTTTCCTGTCGCTATACAGCAAAAATATAGACTTGGCAGGTGTTAACCTGGCGTATATTACACTACTGCCTAAGTGTGACACCCCACAAACTGTCAAAGATTATAGGCCGGTATCTCTTCAGCACTATGTTCCAAAGCTTATTGCAAAGGTCCTGTCACAAGGCAAAATTAGGAAGATGGTTGACCCAATGCAATCTGGATTCATTCGAGGACGGTCAATTGTGGAGAACTTTGAAACAGCTATTGAAATGGTTCAGTGCGCCAACAAGCTAAGGAAACGGTGATCATACTGAAACTAGACTTTCAAAAGGCATTCAACACCGTACAATGGCCTGCTATCATGTATATGCTAGCAACCAGAGGTTTCCGGGATAGATGGTCCTGGTGGATACAACATCTACTGTAAACCTCCAAGCTCAGGTGTTAATCAACAAAATGACAGGAAAGAAATTAAGAATTCAGAAAGGGGTACGCCAAGGAGACCCTTTGTCACCATACCTATTCATCTTAGTGGCGGATATCTTACAGCAAATGTTCAGAAACGCGTATGATTCGGGATTCCTCTTGCACCCCATTCTGCAGGGTGCGCCTCTGCCGGCACTGCAATACGCTGACGATACACTTTTGATTCTACATGGCTCAGTACAACAGGCCACTTATGCTAGCAGCTTCTGGAGGCTTTTGCTAGTTTTTTCTGGTCTCACTATAAACTTCTCAAAGAGCACCTTAGTAACAATAGACATGTCAGAGCATGATGCCAATAACGTCTCCACAATCTTGGGATGCCCAATGGCCGGGCTGCCTTGCAAGTACCTAGGGCTACCGCTGTCAATGGTGAAAATTTCAAGAGCATTGTTACAACAAGTCTTTCAGAAAATTGATCGCAGGTTACGGGCTGGGTGCCAAGACTGCTGTCCATGGGTGTTAGGGTTGAGATGATCAACTCAGTACTCTCGGCGATTCCAAACTTTTACATGGCCTGCATTCAGTGGGATGCTGCAAGTATTGAGGCCGTTGACAAACTTCGCCGGGCATTTCTTTGGAAGAACACAATCAGAAGTGCTAGGTGGACATTGCTAGTCTCCTGGAACGTTGTTACAATGCCTAAAAGCAGGGTGGACTGGGAATTAGGAACTTACGCACACAACACAGCTTTGATGGCTAATTTGGTATCCAAACTGCTTTCAGGTGGGACTCGTCCATGCTTTCAATGGCTACAACAATTTTACCTATATGACCGCATTCCATGGACATGAGAAGTACAGACACTCCATTCTGGAAATCTCTATTCAGGCTAATACACTGTGTCCAAATGGTCACCACATGCAGTCTCGGAGCTGGTAAGTTGGTTTCCTTCTGGCACGACACTTGGCTTCCAGTGGGTCTTATACTCGTATTGCGGTGGAATTTCATGTGCTTTACTCGTTTGCAACGGAGCCGAACTGCACAGTATCCTCACAACTCAGAGATGGGCATTGGGAAATCCAACTACTACAACCGTTATCCTACTCCGCCAACCTGCAATACCAGCTGCTAGTAAGCAGCCTGCAACAGGTGCAGTTTCAGTCGCCTGTTCTGCCCGACTCGAGGACTCTGATCACTACCGGCAAGACACCAACGACCAAGGGCCTATACAACCTATTTATCGATCGTGGCACCAGATGGAATGGGGCTGAATGGGTATGGCAGTCAGTGATTCCGCAAAAGCCCAGGATTTTTCTTTGGCTTGCGTTCCGTGGAAGGCTGAATTCACGAGACAATATGGTTAAGAAAACATGGTGCTCTGAAGCGAGCTGTGATATGTGCCCTGCGCTGGAGTGGATTGATCACATTGTGCTCACTGTAGCCTGTAGGTCATCTACCTGGGTTTAGGAGAAGGTCGGGCTTGTGAAACTTTGCTGCTTACATCAAACACCATCACCCAATTCCTACGAGCTGCCATCACTGCAACCGACTACAAAATTGGTCTGTCTGCTTTGCGGCCTGTGCTCTAATCCTATGGAGAGCGACAGTCTTCAATGGAACCTCCATATGCAGAACTACACGCTACGACAAATTGCCGTGGAACTGAGGTTATGGGCAAATCGAAGTGAGAGGATGTCAAATCAGCTGCGGAGTTGGGCGCATCAGTTTGATGGTACCACGGATTAATGGAGCATAAGCAGCAGTAGCTTTCTTTTTTTAGTTTCTTTTCTTTTTCTTGCCAGGCTGCAGCCTGGTTAATGTAACTATAAGGTAGAGCTATATCTACCTTCTTTTAATCAAATTTTTTAATATTGCACGATACGGATGCGATGCGTACCTTTTTCCGCGTCCTATTCACGTTGCCCATGTATAAGGAGGATGGATATATCCAGCTAACAGCAACCTACAAGGTAGTGTTAGGGCTACTATTGACTAGTGGAGCCTGCTCAAGTTTAGTCCCACCTCATCTAGGGGACGAGACCACACTCAGCTTATAGGAGAGATTTCTCTTTCTTTCAGTCCGGGCTTTTGGGATGGAATGGGTTCTCCTCTTATGTTTGGGTCGTGTGGCATAAACGTCTAAAACTAGGCCGAATGCTGGGCTAAATCTGAGTGGACACTAACATCTGGTTTCAGAGCAGCATTGTCATGCCTGCCTGGGGGCTTTCCAGGGGATGGGATGTTAGGGCTGCTGTTGACTAGTGGAGACTGCTCAAGTTTAGTCCCACCTCGCTTAGGGGAAGAGGTCACACCCAGCTTATAAGGGAGAGATTCCTTTTCCTTCCAGTCCGGGTTTTTGGATGGAATGGGCTCTCATCTTGTAGTTGGGCCGTGTGCACGTAAACGTCTGAAATTAGGCCGAATGGTGAACTAAATCTGAGTGGAGGCTAACAGGTAGCAGCTTCGAACTGAACTTTCTGTCCAAAAACTAAAAGTCGCTTCAGTTAATAGCGATCCGTTCGGAGCTGCACGAACGGTTCAGAATGGTGAGCCGAGCACGGACGCCATAATCGGTGCCGACCTCATCTCCCTGCCTTTCGCCCTCGGAGAGGATGGCGACGTGGGAGGATGGCCAGTTCGCTGTTGCGTTGAGTGCAAGCCATGCCAACCCGTGGCCGCCAGCTGCCGGCCAGCACGGATGGGAAGCAGCGTCCGGGTTTCGGGCAAATAGAAAAATGGAAAAGAATAACGTAAAGCTGATTGTTCAACGGCGGCGAGCCACCGGCGATTACTCGACATTTGCTACCATGCCGGCGTTGCTTAGCTGAGAGAGAACTGGATCTATACAGATGATGAGAAACCAAGCAGTATGACGTTTCGTCAAACAAAAATATGTACATTGATTGATTGATTACATTGCAGAAGAGCAATCCCCAATCTTGGAACAAAAAACACCAAGCTGTTTCAACAACAGAAAAAGGTACTAGACTGTCTCAGCAGCAAAAGGGGAGAGGAGAGTTTACAACCATCATGACTTCATGAGCTTCCTTCCTATAGTTTTTTTTTCTTCTTTTTGTTTTTTTTTTTGTGTGTTTTCTGTTTTTGGCGATGGTTCCTTCAGTTTCTTCGACAAAAGCACTAGTAGTTGAGGTATCCACGATTCGCAGATCTCAGGCGACGAGATCGCGCATCTCAGATCCATCAACGGCAAAAGCACTGCAACTCAAGAACTTACACATACTCGCTAGCAGTAGTCTTCTTGGTCGGGTATGGCCGTATGGGCATGGAGATGGACGATCAAGAACGGCAGCATCACACGCGGACGGAAGCCACGGAGAAGACGAAGCCGGCGAACTCCGGCGGCGGCTGCACCACGGTCCAGCTCTTCGACTTGACATCGAACACCCAAACCGCGTGCCCGCCGGACTCGATGGCGCCGGTGACCACCACGCGCTCGCCACCGCTAACGGCGACCGCGCGCGCCGTGCCTGCCTTGAGCCCGGCGGGTAAGGTCCCACCTCGATCCAGCCTCGGCGCTCCCCGCGCCACTCCATCACGGCGGTGCCCTCGATGCACCATACGCGGCCGCGCACCACCACGTGCGCCGCCGACGGCGGGGCGCGCACGCGCTCCAGGCGGCGCCACTCGCGGGTCGCCGGGTCGAACCACTCCGCGTCGCGCTCGAACCCACCCTGGCGCCCTGTGCGGTAACCGCTCACGGCCAGGAATTTGTCGCCCGCGACGGTGGCCATGCCGTCGCACTCGTCGCGCTCCTCCGACATGTCCGGCAGCGGGTCCCATCCGTCGGCCACCGCGTCGTACGCCTCCGCGGTCTTCAGCGCGTTCTTGAGCTTGTCGTGGCCGCCGGCCACGTAGATCTTGCCGCCCGCCTCAGCGCACGCAAAGAACGACCGCGCCGACCGCATCGGCGTGCCCTTGTGCCACACGCCCGTAGAGGCGTCGAGCACGTGGACGTCCGCCACGGGCTCGAAGGTCTTAGGGTCCCAGCCGCCCATCACCGCGAGGCGAGTCCCCACGGCCGCGCACTGCGCGAACATCGGCATCGGAGGCGCCGCGCGCTCGCGGTGCCACTCGCCGGTGGTGACGTTGTACACGGCTACCCGTAGGCCGGGGAGCTCTCCGGCGCGTCTCCGTCCATGGGGCTGTCGTTCCAGCGGCCGGGTTGCCGAACTGCAGAAGGAAGACCAGATCCTCGTTCGCGCCGGCCTCGGCACGCGCCATGGCGAAGTCCGGTGCCGCAGCGGCGCTCCTCCACCCTCGGCAGACGCGCCGCATGGATCGGAAGGAGCCGTGCGGGACGCGCGCCAGGCAGTCGACGGCCACGTCGTCGGGCATCCCCGGGAGGAGGTCGATGTGCTCGATCATTTGCACACGGCTCTGTGGGTTCATCATTTTCTTTTCTGTTCTGAAAGAGAGGTTGCTTGGGGTGGCACACTGGCTGTCAGGTAGAGGGGCTAAATAGAAGCTGGCGGAGCTACGCTGATTGATTGGGGTTGTATGTGACAGCTAAGCCGATACTCCGCATAGTTGTATTAACAGATTGGGGGATAAAGGGATCTAAAAAAACAAATAAAAAACTTGGAGATAAAGGAATAAATCATATGCAAGCTGCTGTTTTTATGCCGAATTATTATGCTGTTCTTCGTGGACAAGTTTGATGTGTGTTTTAAAGTGGCACTATCGTGGTTGTAACTGAATGTTGTTCAATAATTGCACCCAAAAAATTTGTCTTGAGGAATGAGTGGCTATCACAACAAAACCAAGATAAGATTTTCCTTTTTTCCGAATTGATACCAAGCTGATATTGACATGAAGTGTAAACCACGAGTGTCTTATTTTTATGGCTAATTAAATGGTGCCATAGCCGACGCTAAGAAGTCTTCCTTTTGGGGTTCTATAAAGTGGGAGGAATCCAATATTATTAAAAACTTTTTTAGGAAAACTAAAGCACAAATCTGTTGTGGAAGTGATTGTGCTCCAATTTTTTTTTGGGTATGTTTGAGCATCATGAAAGAACACCAAACATTAGCCAAATTAATCCGCCTGAGTTCATGAACAAAGCACATGAGGTGTCATGTGGGCGAACCTACCGATTTAAATCGGCATAAGCTATCTTAGTTTGGAGTCATCGAGTCCCCTATACAAGGGCTTTTTCCTCATAAAATTGAAAGCCTAAGCGAGAAATCGTGATTCATAAAGAAACGCATAAGGCGAAGATAATGCAAGATTTTACACAACACTATTGTACCATGTCTTGCAAACACACTTATCTCTATATTTGTCATCCATACAAGGCATCCAAATTGGCCTCGCCAGCTTTTGCACGTAAGTAGAGATCTAAAGGACATCCATAGTACGACATATGCTTACTACATTGGCATTATTCATGAACTTACTACACTGGTAGTATTCATGCCATTCCCATCTTAAAGGGCATCCATTGTACAACATATGCTTTGTTTTATATAGTATTGTGTAGCCACACAATGTTAAGTTGTCACGTCAAGTTGTTTCCCAATTCACAATATTACGAGGCATCCAAATTGAAATGAATACCGAGCTTCATGTGGTTATGGTAATCAAATCATAATCTGACTGATGGATGCTAGGTTGCGTTGATAGATAATTTTTTTATATAGAAGGCATCTAAACTGGTTATGCCAAATTTGATGTGCTTCCTCGTCATGTGGTCACTAGATTTTAACCCTACATGCATCTAAGGCGCGCTTGATGCAAAGCTGGATATGTACATACCACACATCATTTGTGGTCATAAAGTGGAATCAAAACTGCAACTAGTCTATGCACTTCGTGTAGCAAGGCATTCAGTGTGCAACATATGCTAGGTTTATACGCTGTTGTAAAACCACCAAATGATCTAATCGCAATTGTCACGCCATCTAGTTATGTAATTCACAATGATATGAGGCTTCATAAGTGAAACCGACGCCAAGTTTAACATGATCCCGCAAAGAAAATCATAAACGCTACAGCTGATGCGTTGTATCCACGCGCCATCACGATGTCATGCAGTTGACAGATAAGCAATCATAAATGCATCCTGAGTGGCGATGTCAAGTTTGACACGCCACTTCCACGTCATCTGGTCAATAGATTTTGATCGTACATTGTATAAAGGCGTCAATCAAAAGTTACTCATGAGACTACCACATCGGTTGCGATCATAAACCGAATCCAAAGTGCAACCGATGTTCGATTTTATGATAGCCTATGAAGGGCATGATAAGTGTCGCATGTGGAAGATTTTACATGTAACTCCAATGTATTTCGTTGCTATCATGTTGTCTCACTATATGTTGGATTTACCACCCGGTAAAAGAATCCATTTTCTATGTGGAATCGTTCTTTGTCATATTTGTTATAATGTATAGTTCAATATGATTCTACTAAAGGAAAATACAAAAGAAAAGATTATGTTTCAACTATAAGGAAAGTGTGTGTTTTCCATCTTTGACACGTGGAAGGTGAAGCCAGCAAGCTAGAAGGGAATATAAGGAAGGAAGCCACAAACCAATTTAGGTGGGGCAAACATGTAGGTGGTGTTCCATTTATTAAAATGAAACAAGGAAATGCATAACATTTGAACTAAAAATTTCACAATTACAAATCGTTTACTCCATTCTGGTGAGATTTCACAAAATAGACAATGAAGTAAGGGCATGTCTAGCAGGTCCCGTAAAACTGGTTTACAGTAACCACATTCAACTGGAATAGATCATGCAGGATCGTACAATAAATAAAATCCGCCACCTACACCCACATGTCAGTGGTTTTCTTAGGGTTTGATGTCGGCGATTTGGCACCGTTCTGACCCTGAAACTTCTGTCTAGTCCTGCCATCTGCGCAGTAGAATATGGGAAACTGCAAAATTTCTACTGTTATTGCAAATATGCAACGCCGAGTGTTGTTTTTAACGTTTCCCAGAACAGTTACGGTATTTGCTACTTTTTGTTTGCCTCAAAACTATGGTAAGTGCAAGCAAAAGAAGTCCGACCGGCGAAGAAGCAAAACTTAGGGAGGGCCGAACAACAATGAGCCAATAATGCATCGGCATCTCACATAAATTAACAATAGGTTGTTGCCCGTAATCTATTCGGTCCGTTTTTAAATATAAGATGTTTTAGGTGTTATACATGTTGTGTACATGCGACTAATATAAGTGAACATACATAATAAAACATGCACAGATACATATAAACACGTAGAAAATGGCTAAAACATTTTATAATAAAACGGAGTGAGTAGATCAACACAATGGCACGAGTAAATCTTATCTCTTGTTTGACAAGATGGCAGATATCATTTTCTTTTCCATGTTGCATGTTTCTGCCAGAGAAGTATTAGACAAAACGACATAGGCGCGCCCAACTTTCCACGCACAAGGGAAAGAAAAAAGATCGCCCAACCCGGTCCAAGACAAAGAACCTTGCTCGCTGGGTCAGGATGGCGATCTTATTTGTCTCTTTACTATTTTCAATCCTTATTTCTATACCATGTAGAAAAGTATTCGAGGATTAATTTATAAAGAGATGGAATCATCGCTCCTTCTAGGAACGAGGGGATGGAGCCAAGCAAGAGGAAGAGGTGATGTGCAGGCCATCTGTTAATGTGAGTTGGAGGGAGACCGGTCGCCATCATCTTGAGCTGGAAGTGGGAAGCCCAGCCCAGCCCGCTGATCATGGATGGAACCGTTAATCATCCACAGTTTTTGCCTTTTGGTTCGAGCAAACAGGGCACAAGCTTTTCTATAACACGTGGGACCTTTTTTTTTTTTTTGAACAACGTGGGACCAGTTTGGTAGGCAGCAGTTCGACTGCGTAGATCTGAAGGGTGTGAGTGATGCTGTGCATGCTCACTTGACGCTTCGCCACACAAAGGGCATGACTCAGGGTGGGGCTGTGCTTCTAGAAGCTTTATCCTCTTTGGGGGTCATAAGCTATCATTTACTAGGATTGGACGTTTTTCTGTTGTTGATAGGAGTGAGTGATGTGCCAAGGAGAGAACTAGGCGTCCCCCGGGGGATCTCGGGGAAAAATCCACCGGGTCCTCCTGCTGACACCTGTCCCTGTGTCTGACCCCCAAATCCCACTAAATCCCGCTTTTGCTACGGTGTAGCAAATAATCGCCCGCTTTTGCTACTATGTAGCAAAAAACGGTTCGCTTAGAAATACAGAAAAATAAAAGACTGACTTCGCCGGAGACCTCACCGGAGACCTCGCCGGAGATTTTGTAGCAACAAAAAGTTGCTATTGTAGCAAAATCGTCCCACTTTTGCTGCATTGTAGCAAAAAACGGTTCGTACACAGAACATGAAAGGAAAATTCTGGCCTCGCCGGAGACCTCACCGGATACCTCGCCGGACACGTGGTAGCAAAAAGTTTATGCTATTGTAGCAACAAAAAAGTTCGATTGTAGCAAAATCAACTTCGCCGGAGACATCGCCGGAGACCTCGCCGGAGATATAGTAGCAAATTTTTTGATCTATTGTAGCAAAACCAGATAACAATAGTAGCAAATTTTTTGATCTATTGTAGCAAAATCAACTTCGTCGGAGACATCGCCGGAGACTCTCGCCGGAGACATCGCCGGAGATATATAGTAGCAATTTTTTTGATCTATTGTAGCAAAACCAGATAACAATAATAGCAAAAATAAAGTTATATTGCTACATGTGGCAAAAAATGAGACTTTTTTTTGCTACCGTAGCAAAAACGGGCTCTGGGGGACTTTTTTTACACCGAAAAGTTTTTGCTACATGTAGCAAAATCGGGATATTTTTTTGCTACCGTAGCAAAAGCGGGATTGTGGACAGAAAAGAGGGAACACGTGGTTGGTGGGGGACCCGGAGGATGGGAAGCTCGGATCCCCCGGGTGACTACTATACTTTTCCAAAGACAAAGCTTCCAAGAGCACCAGCATATGTGCATCGCATGGTGTGGTAATTTGGTAAGGGGTGCTTTTCTCAAAGATATGACTATGCATGGCAACTGAGATATTTCGAGGAGGGAAATATCCGGAGATATCAAACCTAGATTCCACTTTTCAAAATTTAAACTTAGAAGTACCAAGAAATCCAGACAGAAATCTGCAGAATCAAATTCGAAGGTACGGGGAGGTAGAATGGCACGGTGGCCGACGCTCTTGAACCTATGGGGCGATGGGATTGGTGTGTGGTGCCACGTGGTGTGGTGGTGGCGGCCATGGTAGACTTGTGCCACGCGGTGCTTCCGATGAACTGCGATCGACGTTGTATTGCGATGTCAAGGTGTGGAGGCAGCAACAAAGCGGACCAACAGTGTCAAGTCACGGTGGGAAGGGATGGCATTTGTGCGCGCACATGTAATTTTTTTGAAAGGAAAATTGATTTTTTTCAAAAAATAAAATCATTGTTTGTGGCTATAAAAGGACAAATGTGAGCTCTAGAACACTTGTTTGGCGTAAAATATGTATCTTTGAAATATCAGGTATTGATATCACACATTGACGCGTATGGCCTACTCTCTACGTTCCAAATTATTTGACTTGCACTTGTCCAAATGCAGATGTATCTATACTTGTTTAGTGTCTAGAGTCATCCGTTTTTATACAAATATTTGTCAAGTAATTTGGAATGGAGGGAGTATTTTTAAAACTATTTTAAAACTTTAATATTCTGGGCTGGATGGATCCTTAGATCCAATAGAGCCTAATCATCTTGGCCTTTAGTATTCAATTTAGTTTGGAAGGTATTTCTTCAAAAGGGTGAATCTGCTTATCTCTTTCTGTACCCGGCTGCGAGGTCGACCTCTAGTCAAGCGAACTATACCACGTGTTGTAGACTGTAATACTCA
Organism: Poa pratensis; assembly: GCA_947311845.1. Lineage (NCBI taxonomy): Eukaryota > Viridiplantae > Streptophyta > Magnoliopsida > Poales > Poaceae > Poa > Poa pratensis. Next base: position 77,067,712 of record CAMZMU010000117.1, read on the forward strand.
CTCCGTTCCAAATTAGATGACTTGTATTTATCTAAATATGGATGTATATATACTTCTTTAGTATCTGGATACATTCGTGTATGAACAAATGTGTGTTAAGTAATATGGACAAATTAGATGAGTTGCATTTATCTAAATATGGATGTATATATACTTGTTTAGTATCTAGATACATTCGTATATGGATAAATGTGTGTTAAGTAATTTGGAACGGGAGTGAAACTTATCCCGCAGATGTTAATGGCACCAGCGGTCACACAACTCGTCGTCGATGTGCACTTAAGTCACACTTCTCCAGAATGTGATTATTTGGTCACACAACTCGACAAGTGCGTGAACGCAGGTCACTGACCCCACTTGTCAGTCCGTTTTGGACGGTAAATTTTCAGAAAACCCCCTGGAGTAGTATTAATTTTACAAAATGGTCCTCCTAATTTTACAACATGGTCCTTCTAATTTTACAAAATGGTCCTTCTAATTTTACAAAATGGTCCTCCAGGGAACCATTTTGTAAAATTAATATTACTCTAGGAGTTTTTGAAAATTTACCGTCCAAAACGGACGGACAAGTGGGGTCAGTGACCTGCGTGCACACACTTGTCGAGTTGTGTGACCAAATAATCACGTTCTGGAGAAGTGTGACTTAAGTGCACATTGACGTCGAGTTGTGTGACCGCGGATGCCATTAACTCGAATTCTTAGCACGAAGAAAATGAGCAACGAGTGGCGCTGTCAAGTGCACCAGTACGTAGGTGTGTGGTTCAAGCTCCCCGCCACGTAACGATCGAGTCACCAAGACTGACGCCACGATGGACAGTTGCACTTGCTTAGCTAACCGGCCGGACCACGAGAGGCTAGCTACTTGTCAAAAGAAAAATCGATCTCATTTAAGAAAACACGCTTCCTATCAATGGCTGCATAGCAGGGTCGACGATCGTCAAGGGCGACGGCTAACATTTATATTGACGCAGGCTAGCCACCGACAGGTTAAAAAGGATTATAATCCGTAATTCTGTCCAGGAGCAGACTGAAAATGTTATCCACAAGCATGCTCCTCCTTTCCGAAATTGCGCGCAAGCGAGTAACATGCTTTAAAAAATTGATGAAGAGATGGCTGCTTTGCGGTTACGGGCATCATCGGTTATATGCACCCTGCACAAATATGTTGGATATAGAATCTCAATGAAATTCACTACAGGAAACCCACGATACGCGGACGGCCGGAAGCCGTCGGCGTAGGCACGTTTGCCGTCGGCGTAGGACAACGCCGACGGCGGCCGTCAGCATAGCAGCCCGTCGGCGTAGACTAATGACCGTCGGCGTATACGTAACCGTCGGCGACGCCGCAGTGGGACCCACAAAACGGGAGCCGTCCGTCTACGTCTGCTCCACCCATACGCCGACGGCAGTGCCGTCGGCCTAGCGTGCCACGTGGAGCGATCTGGTGCGCCTGGGATGCGCGTTACGCCGACGGCAATGCCGTCGGCGTCTCCTTGACCATTTAGTCCTTTTTAGGAGACGTGTCATCATCCTGTGCGCTGGGAGTTGCCTTACGCCGACGGCGGCGTAGCCTTGACCATAATTTCCAGTTTTAGCTGCTTGTTGCTGATGATTTCTGGCACATTTTAAATACAATTAAAATTGCACAAATTATAAAACATCACAGAAACATCACATAAAACATCACAGATATCCAAATGACACAAACATGATTCGAATTCATACAAGCATTCATACAAACTCCAAATGGCACAAACATAGTTCGAATTCACACCCGGAACACCCGAACTAATCCTACATCTCGTGAGAGGTCGAGCCACCCATGTCTGACCGCGTGAGAATATGCGACCGACCGCGTGGGCCAGTCGAACCACACAAGGAATCCGGCGAGGCACGGGACGGTGTGGTCGCACGCGACGAACCCGGCGAGGCACCACCAGTGCCATGCTCCACGAGCGCGCGCGTCGAAGTCGGCGAGGCAAAAGCACGATCAAAGGGTGCATTCCTCGAGCATCTCGATCCCTACATGTTTGAGTCCAAGTTAGCAACTTGGAAAGCACAGCATGGCGGTAACAATTTGTTTGGCAAATAACTTACCGGAGTCGCTGGCATCAGAGTAAAGAAGCTTGGCGGAAATATCGTCTCTAAGTTGCACAGCAACTCCGGCACTAGTTCATGCAGCTTCTGAATAATCAGGGGACATACTTGCTTAGCACAGAGCGTGCGGAAGAAATGGCTCAACTCCGCGAGCACTCGCCAGACATTGTCGGGGAGATACCCTCGAACCATCACCGGTAGCAGCCGCTCAATCCATATATGATAGTCGTGACTCTTGAGCCCGGTGACTTTTCCCGATTGTATATTGACTCCCTTACTTATATTCGAACAATAGCCATCAGGGAACATCACCACGAATTTGAGCCAATGGAATGCCTCAGACTTTTGCATACTATTAAGGCAGAAGTCAGCATGCGGCTTGAACCAGTTCTTTTGACGGCCTTCAGGAGGCTTCATGTGCATTCTCTCCCTATCACAGAGCTTCTTAACATCAACTCTAGCCTTAACATTATCCTTCGACTTCTCAGAAATGTTCAGGACTGTGTGAAAGAGGGACTCTCCAACATTCTTTTCAGTGTGCATCACATCGATGCTATGGGGAAGTTCGAGATCCTTGTAATATTCGAGTTGCGTCAAGCCTGCCACCGGAGTCCAGTTGTGCGCCACACCATATCCCACATATCGTGGGCCTTTTCCCTCAGCAGGCACGAGAGCACTTAGCTCGGCGTCAACAGCTGCACCATCGAAAGTTGGTATCGCTTTTTCTTCACGCTCAACTCTGCCCTTCTTGAAGTTCTTTTTGTCTTCTCTAAACCGATGCCCTCTTTTGAGGAACTTTCGATGTGTGTCAAACGCGGAATACTTCCGTCCCGCCGTTAGCCACATGAACTCAACTCGGTTCCTGCACACTGGGCATGGCCACTTACCAGCTGTACACCATCCGCAGAATAGGGCGTACCCGGGCATGTCATGCATGGAATTGTGATACCAAACTTTCATCAAGAAGTTTGTCTTCGATGCACGATCATATGTCAACGTCCCGTGGTGCCAAGAGTGGTTCAGATCATCCACAATTGGCTGCATGTAGACACTTAAATTCTTCCCCGGATATTCAGGACCTGGAATGATCGGCGACAGGAATATGGTCTTCCTTTGCATTAGGGCTCCGGGAGGGAGATTGAGCGGAATAACAAACACGGGCCAGCAGCTGTACGAGGTAGTCGACAAACCATATGGATTGAATCCATCGGTTGCTATCGTGATTCTCACGTTTCGAGCATCTGCTGCCTCATCGGGGTGGTTCGCATCAAAGTTCTTCCATGCCGTACCATCAGATGGATGTCCCATCAATTCCCGTCCATGCTCATCCGTGTATCTCTTACCCGTCTTGTGTCATTGCATCTGTGTGGCAGACTCTTTGTTCATGTAAAGCCGCTTGATTCTTTGTATGAAAGGGAGGTAACGAAGAATCTTAACGGCGACTTTTGACTGCGTCTTCGTACCATCGGCTCCTTTTACCTCATGATACCTAGAGGCCTTACACAAGCTACAGTACTTGTCATTGGCAAATTGTTTCCAAAACAAAAGGCATCCTTTTGGACAACAATCTATCTTTACATAATCCATGCTGAGATCTCACAGGATTTTCTTCGTTTCGTACATGCTTTTAGGCAGACAATGTCCTTCAGGCAACATGTTACCAGTTGTTTGCAGATGCGCTTCAAAGCATGAACGGGTGTTGCCATACTGGAGCTTGGTGGCTAGAGCTTGCGAGATGGCATCGAGCTGAGAAATTTTTGCACCCTCGTACAGAGGCCTCTGAGACGAGGCCATCATATCAAAGAAGGCCCTCGCGGTTGGCTCCGGGTCCTCTGGTTCACGTGGTTCCTCCGGTTCACACGGTTCCTCCGGTTCTGGAGGTTCCTCCGGTTCTGGAGGTTCCTCCGTTTCCTCCTGTGATGGTGGCGAATCTGGCAAGTCGCCATCACGGAGATCAGCTAGCCAGTTTTTAATCCCATCATCTTCATTGCCATTGATCCGCTTCCGCATCACCCTGCCATTCTCGCGCTCGTACTCATCAAAGTTGACTGTCGTCACGAAGTTCGGCATATACCCACGAGAGAAGAGGTGCTTAAGCATATCATTCTTTCCCTGACGTGTACGAAACTTGCAACGAGGGCAAGGGCAGTTTCCACCAGCGCCTGACTCTGAACCCTTACGCGCTAACTCCTTCACTAACAAATGCGTCTTCCATACCCACTCATGTGTTTTGTCAACCGCACTAGTTCGGCCACTGTACATCCACCCATTATCAACCATCTTCTGCTTTACTGCATGTGAGGCAAATAATAATTACATGAAATTAAATGCATCATTTTTTTTCTTGCATGCAATGTCACCATTTTATTACGGCCAAATTTTATCTTTTACAACATGCAAGGGTTCACATACACTTCTAATAGGTAGGGGCCTATCCCGCCCGAGTACGTGTAGATCGAGTCGTGTCCCATGTTCTACCCCGACCCGAGACGGAATTTCGGCAGCACCTCCCGCTGTTCTTCAGAATACACGTCTCGAGCTTGTCAAGCCGAGTGGGTGTGCATCCGAAGAACAACGGGGAGGTGCTGCCGAAATTCCGTCTCAGGAAGGGGTAGAACATGGAACGCGACCCGATCTACACGTACTCGGACTGTCCAACAGGACAACCCGGAAGTGTTACGGTTATAAATATGCAAAGATGGACAATCCTGCATATTTATAAATTTGTAACCCTTCCGGATGGGATCTGACTCGGGTTACGCGACTCGACTGACTTGGTGATCTAGACCAAAGTAAACCTATGCAGCAAAAGAGGCGGAAGATTTATACCCTAGAAGCGTGGGCGATCACCGCAGAAGGTCGGGGACGCTCTCCGGGGCTCCGACGGTTTGGAGGGACGGAACACGGGCACCGAGGCTGCCCTCCTCAGGTGGAGAAGCACCATAAACTACGATATCTGAAAAAAACAAAAAACAACATATATATAAGAACTTATGTACAACAGAAATATTCATGTAATGCTTAATGCTCCTAGGTAGAACAAATTTTTATCTAGAGTGCACCAAATGCAGTAGCATCAAATAATCAACAATCAAATTCATCTCAAATTCATGTAATTGATCTCAGATTTGTTTCTATCAAGATTACAGCAAACAAAATGATAAATTGATCTCACATTTACAACACTAGGCTACCAAGCAACATCACAAAATTGTCTAAATTTGCTATGCAGTGATATATAGAGGCAAGAACATCACAAGAAAGGCACGGTGTCATACCTTGTCTTCGACGGCGATTCCGGCAGGGAGGTGGTCGGGCGACGGGAGCACGGCGGGGATGAGGAGAATTGGCGAGCCTGGGGTGGACGAGGACGGCAGGGAGAAGCTTGGCGGCGGGGACGGCGAGGACAACAGCGGGTCGGGCGACGGGAGCTGCGGTGAAGCTTGGCGGCGGGAGAAGTTGGGGAGAAGCTTGGCAGCAGGAGGGAGGAGATCCAGAGCCGGGGAGGACGTTGGCCGTGGGGGACGGCCCGCTCGCCGGCGGGAGCGGTGCTGCGAGCTGGTGGCGCCGGCGGGGAACGAAACCCTAGCTAGAACGGGCTTTGGCGGCGGCTAGCTTTGCCACTGGCGAGCTGGCGGCGCCAGAGGGTTCGGGGAAGTCGCCGGCGTGGGGAGTGCTCGGGGAGGTCGCCGGCGCGGGGAGGGATTGGGTCGCCGGCGGGGAGGGATTGGGTCGCGGGCGCGATTTCGATTCGATTTTTTTTGTTTTTTCCTTCCTCCCGACCAGGTGGCGGCGTAGTTAGTAGGGTAACCTCTACGCCGACGGCAATGCCGTCGGTGTAGCATTTTTATTTTATTTTTTAAAATAAATCAAATATTATTCACTAAGTTTTTAATACAATTAATTTATATAACTTTATATACATATAATAGGACATATGCATGGTTAAGTGGGGTTCTGCGGCCCCGCTTTTGTGAAACCCAAGATCCGCAGGAAAAAAGTCAAACTTCTGGTCTACCCCCTTGAACGGCGTCGAAAGGGGTAGGTCAGTGGAATTATTTACTTGATTGTGTTAGGTTAGTCCATTGGGGCTTGTGAAACCAACTTTTATCAAAATTTCTCACTTGATTTTCCCCGGTTGCCCGAGACGGGAGTTTTCACCTCTAAGTGTAGGAACTCAATAGAGAGAAAGTGAAGCCGGTGAAGCCGGTCACACCCCGGAGTAGGATAATGGATATTTAGAACACACATCACACTTGTATACATATGGCATGACACAACCTAGGTTCTGGTGGGGTTCCGACGCTCCGTTGCCCCGCTTCGGCGAAACCCTGAATCCGCTGGAAAAACCCTAACGTTTTCATCTACCCCCATAGACGTGCGTCGAAACGGGGTAGGCCAGTGGAGTTTTTTGCTTGGTTGTGTTAGGTTAGGCTATAGGAAGGTGAGAAACCAAAGTCTACCCCAAATCAACACAAGATTCCATCCGGTTCGCACGAAAGGGGAGTTGTCACCTCTAAGTGCAGGAACTCACTAGAGAGAAAGTGAGGCCGGTGAAGCCGGTCACACCCCGGAGGAGGATATTGCACATTTACAACACACAACACACTTGTATACATATGGTATGGCACAACCTAGGTTTGGGTGGGGTTCCGACGCTCCGGGGCCCCGCTTCGGCGAAACCCTGAATCCGCTGGAAAAACCCTAACGTTTTCATCTACCCCCATAGACGTGCGTCGAAAGGGGGTAGGCCAGTGGAGTTTTTTGCTTGGTTGTGTTACGTTAGGCCATAGGAAGGTGAGAAACAAAAGTCTACCCCAAATCAACACAAGATTCCATCCGGTTCGCCCGAAAGGGGAGTTTTCACCTCTAAGTGCAGGAACTCACTATGAAGAAAGTGAGGCCGGTGAAGCCGGTCACACCCCGAAGTAGTATAATGGACATTTACAACACACAACACACTTGTATACATATGGAATGGCACAACCTAGGTTTTTGTGGGGTTCCGACGCTCCGATGCCCCGCTTTGGCGAAACCCCGAATCCGCTGGAAAAACCCTAACGTTTTCGTCTACCCCCATAGACGTGCGTCGAAAGGGGGTAGGCCAGTGGAGTTTTTTGCTTGGTTGTGTTAGGTTAGGCCATAGGAAGGTGAGAAACCAAAGTCTACCCCAAATCAACACAAGATTCCATCCGGTTCGCCCGAAAGGGGAGTTTTCACGTCTAAGTGCAGGAACTCACTAGAGAGAAAGTGAAGCCGGTGAAGCCGGTCACACCCGGCGTAGGATATTGCACATTTACAACACACAACACACTTGTATACATATGGTATGGCACAACCTAGATTTGGGTGGGGTTCCGACGCTCCGGGGCCCCGCTTCGGCGAAACCCTGAATCCGCTGGAAACCCTAACGTTTTCATCTACCCCCATAGACGTGCGTCGAAAGGGGGTAGGCAAGTGGAGTTTTTTGCTTGGTTGTGTTAGGTTAGGCCATAGGAAGGTGAGAAACCAAAGTCTACCCCAAATAAACACAATGTTCCATCCGGTTCGTCCGAGACGGGAGTTTTCACATCTAAGTGCAGAAACTCACTAGAGAGAAAGTGAAGTCGGTGAATACGGTCACACCCCGGAGTAGTATAATGGACATTTAGAACACACAACACACTTGTATACATATGGAATGGCACAACCTAAGTTTTGGTGGGGTTCCGACGCTCCGATGCCCCGCTTCGGCGAAACCCTGAATCCGCTGGAAAAACCCTAACGTTTTCATCTACCCCCATAGACGTGCGTCGAAAGGGGGTAGGCCAGTGGAATTTTTTGCTTGGTTGTGTTAGGTTAGGCCATAGGAAGGTGAGAAACCAAAGTCTACCCCAAATCAACAAAAGATTCCATCCGGTTCGCCCGAAAGGGGAGTTTTCACCTCTAAGTGCAGGAACTCACTATGAAGAAAGTGAGGCCGGTGAAGCCGGTCACACCCCGGAGTAGGATATTGCACATTTACAACACACAACACACTTGTATACATATGGTATGGCACAACCTAGGTTTGGGTGGGGTTCCGACGCTCCGGGGCCCCGCTTCGGCGAAACCCTGAATCCGCTGGAAAAACCCTAACGTTTTCATCTACCCCCATAGACGTGCGTCGAAAGAGGGTAGGCAAGTGGAGTTTTTTTCTTGGTTGTGTTAGGTTAGGCCATAGGAAGGTGAGAAACCAAAGTCTACCCAAATAAACACAAGATTCCATCCGGTTAGCCCGAAAGGGGTGTTTTCACCTCTAAGTGCAGGACTCACTAGAGAGAAAGTGAGGCCGGTGAAGCCGGTCACACCCCGGAGTAGGATATTGCACATTTACAACACACTTGTATACATATGGTATGACACAACCTAGGTTTGGGTGGGGTTCTGACGCTCCGGGGACTCGCTTCGGCGAAACCCTGAATCCGGTGGAAAAACCCTAACGTTTTCATCTACCCCCATAGACGTGCGTCGAAAGGGGGTAGGCCAGTGGAGTTTTTTTGCTTGGTTGTGTTAGGTTAGGCCATAGGAAGGTGAGAAACCAAAGTCTACCCCAAATCAACACAATATTCCATCCGGTTCGCCCGAAAGGGGAGTTTTCACCTCTAAGTGCAGGAACTCACTATGAAGAAAGTGAGGCCGGTGAAGCCGGTCACACCCCGGAGTAGGATATTGCACATTTACAACACACAACACACTTGTATACATATGGTATGGCACAACCTAGGTTTGGGTGGGGTTCCGACGCTCCGGGGCCCCACTTCGGCGAAACCGTGAATCCGCTGGAAAAACCCTAACGTTTTCATCTACCCCCATAGACGTGCGTTGAAACTTGAGAGGTTTCTTACAAGAAACAGAAATGTGACAGAAGGACGAAAACGAAACGTGAATGAAATATTCCCAGCAGCACGTTATTGTAGTGTGCGATTTGAATGAACAGAATATCCAGTCCGGCTGAAATCGAAAAACTAATACCGGCAGGAGCACTAGTGGAAACAGGGCCACTGGTCCCGGGTCGTAAGGGCCTCTAGTACCGGGTGTCCACCCGGGACTAGCAAGGCGACACTAGAGGCCCCCCCCTCTAGTACCGGGTCCGTTACGACCCGGAACAACAGGCTCCCACGTGGCCGCCGAGGCGCGGGCGTGGTGGAGGACCTCTAGTCCCGATTGGTCATACGACCCGGGACCAAGGACCTCACACGTGGCAGCCTGTAATTTTTTGTTTTTCCTCCCAATTTAATATTGAAATGGTGCAAAAAAATATGCGTTTAATTAATTAAAAACAGAAACTACATATAACATATCAAAATGTTCATAAATAAAAATATGTTCACGTCTATCCGGTTACATGGAGGTGCTCATAACCGGGACTAGAGCCCGTCTATTCGATTACACGTGTGTGGAGATCATAACCGGGACTAGAGCCCGTCTATTCGGTTACACGGGAGATCATAACCGGGACTTCACCGCTATTCTCCATTGTATGTTCCTTTTGTAGGTATGACTTCGCTGAGCAGAAACCCCGCAAGTTCCTCTGCTAGTGCTTGAAAGCGCTTCTTTAGTGGCATACTCTCGCGCAATGGCTCTGCCTATAAAAGAAGGAGATCAATACGAATATTAATCATGACTATCAAAAATTATGAATGACACTGGAGATCAATTGATGAATATGATTGTTCACGTACGTCTAAAAATTTCTTTGGGTCCCGCTCAGTGACCGAACGACGAATCCACTCGCAAACGAAATATCCACAGAAATTGGTCCCCTGTGGTTGCCTCTCGATCCACTTTACGAGAATAGAATTCAATCAAATCATAGTCAACATATAGTGGTATTGAAAACTATAAATAAAGAGATGCGCGAACCTAGCTAGACCGTACTACCTACCTGTGGGTGAACAAAAGTCAGCTGTTCTTCAAATGAACCTGAACCCTTTGTCCTCGCTTTGAATTGTTTCCAAACCCTGCCGGCCAAAAAAAAGAATAAATGAGTTATTAGTTGCTTGATATCTCTGAAATCAATAAGAGAGACTGATATAGTGCGATAATGTTTGAAATTACCTTTGGAGCGTATCTAGAATGCTTTGGTACCTCTCCTCAGGCCAGTCCAATGAGTCGTAGACTTGAACTCTTGATCTATCAACTTCAATGACTAGCAGAATGTAATGATCGCTGCGCATGATTATATACACGTCAGTAACTCATCAGTTACACTTAATTTGTACAAGCGAGTAACACTCTCTTACCTGAAGAAGTAAGGAAACATTATCTCCGTGTTGAAATGTTGCTTCATTAGGGCATTTAGCAAGTTCTTCTCCGTGTCCTTCACGTGGTTTTTTAGTGTCCTTGCATTAACTCGTACTGGGTTAACGAACCCAAAGCCATAGATGCCCTTTCTACCACATTCATCACTCTTCATTCTGCATAATACCGTAGTGAGCATAATTAGCGATGGCAATGAACGAGCTGAGAGCTAAAGACTTTATCTTTTTTGGAAATAAATGAATTGAATCACTTACAGACAGTAGGCACCGACGAGAGCCAAGTCGAGGGAGTCAAGGTTGTATAAGTACCAGAGTTCTTCGAGCTGAATTGTGAACATGTCTTCACCCGCGAAATGATTTTTTGTAACTTTCACACAGATCAAAAAGTCATCAAATTCCTTTGTGGTTTTCATGTACCAACTATGGAGTTGTCGCATACATGTCGGTAGACACTTTATCTGATCACCTCGCAGCAGGGACCTCCCCCATTTCCATTTCCATGAATCATCTACATCAGACGGAAAGAGATTTTCGTTGTCCAGTTGAGCAAGAGTAATACCAGCATCTGCAGCAAAGTCCTTCTTCAAGGATAAAGTAGGAATTAGGTCCGTCACGGAGCCATGACCACTGGGTATAACTACGAGCGGGGCTATCGACTGGTTTGCCTGTTGTCCGAGCTGGGCAACGTCTCTTTTCCCTCTGGCACTACTACTTCTCGTCTTGGGAGAGCTACTACTTTTACTCAGAGCTCGTAAATAGTTATCTGGCTTATTTTTCTCATATTGCGATGGTTCCGTGATGAATCCAATAGCCCACTTGTTTTCCTTTGCAGTAAATGTTTGCTTTTCCTCGGGCTTTTTCCGTGCAAGCTGTCTTTTTGTGTCTGCATCCACCCACGCATCCAATTGCTCTTTAGTCATGTCGCAAGCTCTGAGGTCGTCAAGGCTTTTGGGTACTTTTGGGAGGGGCGAACGTCGGGGGTCTCGCCCGAATCCCATGGACGACGAAGTGGCGCCCTTCCTATGTCGGGGCTCAGGAGTCGGCTCATGCGGCGGTGGAGTCGGCTCATGCGGCGGTGGAGTCGGCTCACGCGGCGGTGGAGTCGGCGCACGCGGCGGCGGAGACGACTGATGCAGAGGCGACTGATGGTTGTCGTCCCCTTCATCGTCATCAGGTGGTGAATCGTGAATTGGCGGAGACGATGGTGGCCTTGGCGCCCAGCCTTCAAACTTGATGTATTTCTTCCGCCATAGAATTAGACCACCCACGACGTCCCCTAGCACCGACTCATCATCAGCTCTTGGGAACTCAAGGTTCAGTGATTCATATCCTTGTACAACTTGATCCACGCCGACACGAGCAAATCCATCTGGAATGGCATTGCCAAGCCACGATGCTGTAGAGTCAATGGAGAATGCATAGCCGTCCGCCGCCTTCATGGATAAGTTAAATACTGGGACATGCAGCTCACAAGTTGTTTTCTCCGTGATATAATCCACGGGGTAACTTGTCTCATCATCACCGACCATAACCGAGGAAGCCACGCTGCTTCTGCGATGCGATGGGCCGCCTTGACTCGCTTGTTCCAGCTGAAGAGTTGGCGCCCCTTGCTCGCGCATTTGATCTATTTGCTTCTGCTGCTCCTTATAGAGAGCAACCATCTGGTCATGATTTCTTTCTAAGATCATCAACCGGTCTGATTCCTGCTGCTCCTTCCTCCTCTTTGCTCTCAATCGGCTTCTATAAGAGGCACGGTCCTCGGGAAACCCTTCAATCCACGGCACTTCTCCTAAGCCTCGTGTTGATCCTCCTTTTTCTTTGGTCCCGAGGGCCTCTGACAGCTCGTCCTTCTCTCTGTCGGAAATAAACTTTCCCTCTTTAGACTTGGCAATTAAGTCAATAATTTTTTTTGGGCTCCGTTGACTACTTTGCTTTCATCAATTATTAACTCCCCTGTTTCCATGTCATACTCCCCTCCATGCGCAAGTAGCCAATTCCTTATCCTTCTGTCCCATTCCTCTGTGACCGGGGTGAGCCCTTTTGCACGCAACTCGGACTCAATTTTTTCCCACTTAGGCTCGGCAACTCGGTAGCCACCTGGCCCCATCTTATGGTGATACTTCTTTTTCGCTGCATTATTCTTATTCGTTTGCGACCTTTTCTTAGCTCGTTCTGATTTCTTGTACTCCAGAAATGCAGGCCAGTGAGGCCGCTGCCTCTCTCGTGTGCCGGTGAAATCCGGAAGTTTCCCATCTTCTTCCCACTCACGGAATAATTTGTTCTTGTAGTTATTGAATTGTTGAGCCATCTTCTTAAGAGCGAAATGCTTGACTTTGTCCGTCATTTTTTTTGTCTTCACCTCATCTTCCAAGACCGGTAGGGTGAAATGTGCAATGAGCTTGTTCCAAAGCACATCTTTGGTTCTCTTGTCGACGTAACTAACTCCCTCTAACTTTGGCTTAATCCATTCCTGAGTGCTGATATAAACGTTGTCCCTGACAGTGACTCCGCATTGATGCACAAACTTAACTGCGTTCGGCACGGGTGCCAGTGGTTGGCCAGTAGTTGCATTCACCTCGTCAATTGTGAGATGCTCATCTTTGCCCATCCCTTGGGCATGGCCTCGTTTAGTGGATTGGTTCGATGCGGAGGTCTAAAAATATGAAACATGTGTGAATACATATATATGCACAAATCAGTTATTGCATCTGCTCAACATAGGCTTAATATACCTCGCCAGACGGCGTGGGTCCACCAATTTCCGAGTCCTCATCTTCAGCTCCTTCCGCGGGATGCCGAAATTCACCGGGTTCCAAAATGTAGGAAAGTATCTCTTCTTCCCCTTCTCTCGTTACGAAGGGAGCATCGACATCCATTGTTTAACTAATACAAAAAAAAGATAAAACAATAATAGCATTAGTACAATAATTCAAAGGAGGGAACTATACAAATATGCAACAAAAACAATTTAATATTGCATCTAAAGAAAAAAATCTTTCAAAAAAAACATAGGCTGTCCCAATCCCAGCCCAGCCCAAATTTGGGCCAGAACCTGGTCAAAGGTGGCCACCGTGGTCATCGCTGGCCCACCTGCCAGCGCCTACCCGCCCCACCGCCACGTGTGACCGCCCACTGGCCACGCGTGGTCAATGCTGGCCCACCTGCCAGCGACCCAGTTCTGACCCCGCCGCCCTGCCTCGTGTTCCCGCCCCGCCTCGTCTTCACCTCCCCGCCTCGTGTTCCCACCCGGCCGCCTCGCCTTCACCCCCCGTGGTCAATGCGGAGCACCAACAGCCCCCGCCCACCCGGAGTCAATGCTCCTGGCCCACTTGCCAGCGACTCGGGCGCTGGCCCACCCGACGGTTCCCCTCCCGACGGTCCTGGTCTTTAAAAAGGGACGCGCCCGTGCGGATATGGACACTCCACTCCGCTCCGCTCCCACGGTTCCCCTCCGCCCGACGGTTCCCCTCCGCCCGTCCAGTGCCCTCGCCGCCATGTCGCGCTGGTTCGGGAAGTCCCCGAAGAACGAGACCGGCGAGTCCTCCAACCGTCGCCGCGCTTCTCCACCGCCTCCACCGCCGGCGGCCTTGGGCGTCGTTCCGCAGGGCGTGCGGAGGACCGCGCCACCGGTGCGGGTCGCCCACGCACCCGACGCGCCGTCACGAACCACCACCACCACCGCCGGAGGGAGGAGGATCCGGCGCCGGCGCTACGTGCCGGAGCCGGAGTGCCAGTGGCACTGGGACAACGCCGCCACGCTGGAGTGGAGCGACGTCCACCTCCCCGAGGGCTGGCACCTGAACCCGCAGAGGATTCCGGTGCCGGCGGTCCCGCTCCCTGGGAGGCAACTGGACAGGGAGATCGCGCGCCGGCGCCGCCTCCTCCCTCCGGCGCTCCGCAACGACCCCGCCTACGCGGCGGACTCCCCTCACTGGGAGCAGTGGCTCAAGGACGAGCACGAGGACCGCCGCCACTCCTACTTCGCCCCGGCGCCCCGCGCCGTCCAATCCGCCTACCCAGCGCTGCCCGACGCGCTGTGGTTCGAGGAGGAGGTCCCCGAGGATGAGGACGACCCGGAGATGGTGGCCGCGTACGAGGCCTCCAACCTCAGCCTCGTCGAGGACGAGATCAAGAGGTGGGAGAAGGTGAGGACCCGGCCGCGGCCGCGGCCGCGCCCTGATGCCGCCGCCGCCACCGCAGTACTACGACCCGGACGAGGTCGAGCCGTGGCACTACGCCATGGAACGCGAGCAGGAGCAGGACCTTCCGCCGCCGCCTCCTCTGCCTCCCGGCCTCGTTGGCCAGTCCTGGGTCTTTACCGGCGGGAGCTGGTCGGCGCCACCGGAGCAGGAGCAGGAGGCGCCACCGCAGCAGCAGGCGCCACCGGAGCATCTCTGGACCCCGCCGCCCTTCATCGTCCTCGACGACTAGGCGGCACCGGCGACGACGACCCCCCTCCCCCCTCCAATGTAATGGCCTTATTAATGGCCTCCCCCCCCCAAATGTAATCGGCCGTTTGTGGCCTCCCCCATAATGAAATCGGCCCTTAGGCCCTAAAAATATGTTCTTGTTTGCCAACTCCGGCGCCGGCCCCGTGGTTAGGGTCCGCCGCCGCCCGCGCGCTAGATCTGAGAGAGGGAGAGAGTAGTTGGTCGGGGGGACGAGCTCACCGTGGGTCGGGGGGCGAGCTTTGCTTGCTCGGCGGGGACGACGATCTTGCTCGGGGGAAGAGCGGGGACGGCCGCGCCCGGAGCAGGAGCAGGACGGCGACCCACGGTGAGGGCGGCAGCGGCGCGGGGACGAAATCCGGCAGCCTGGCGGCGCAGGAGGCGGCGTCGTCTGGAGCCCGGAGGCGGAGCGTCGATTTGCTGGACTTGGGCAAATTTTCGGCCCGAGCCGCTAGAAGTAGCGCCAAAAAGGCCTCTAGTACCGGGCCGTGGCTCCACCCGGTACTAGAGACCCTCTAGTACCGGGCCGTGTTACCACCCGGTACTAGAGGTCCCTCAGGGCCGCGAAAATTTGCGCGCCAAGCCCAGTGGACCTCTAGTACCGGGTGGTCGCACGGCCCGGTACTAGAGGTTAATTTTTTTAATTTTCTGGTTTCTTACTTTTTTTATATCTTTTGATTTACTTGTCTAAATTAAGTAAAAATTGCTTTCATTTTCCTGTTTTCTGTTTTGGTTTAAAATGAAGTATCACATGCGCTTGGTTTTAAATTAAGTACTACATACGCTTAATTTAAAATCAATTCAAAAATTTATAAATCAAGTACTACATGCGCAGTGGATCATTTCACATCACAAAGTTTGATGCTACATCAAAAATTTATAAATTAAGTACTACATTCCGCCACCGCCATACGCTTGATTTCATTGACATGTCTGTCTTGTCCTCCATACTATAAATTATATAAAAGTTTAATAAATTATTACACATCATGAACAACATCCCTATTTAGTCTTCGCTTTTTCTTTTTGTGAGACCCTTTCTTCTGATCGCTCCGTAACCATGGACAAGGGTCTGCATATAACCGGGACTAAAGAAGCACACGGATCGTGTGTTTCTTTCAAGCGCTTGTGAGACGTTGGATCAGGGGTGAGCCGACTTTAGTCCCGGTTGGTGTTACCAACCGGGACTAAAGAAGCACACGGATCGTGTGTTTCTTTCAAGCGCTTGTGAGACGTTGGATCAGGGGTGTGTTTCTTTTGAGGGATTGTGAGCTGTTGGATCAGCAGTATCATGACCACTTCGTGAGCCACATGACCCGGTTGGTGTTACCAACCGGGACTAAAGAAGCACACGTACCCTATATATAGCCCACCTCCCGGAATTCCAGCGTCACTCACTCACTCACACAAAACATTCCAGCGTCACTCGGAGAGGCATCTTTGGGCAACCAGCGGCAAGACGTCTCTGATGACCTGCGACCGTTCCAAACGGTTGCAGATCATCAGAGATGTCTTGCCGGACGGTTGTAGATCATCAAAGACGTCTTACCGCTGCTTGGATCGAAGTGGCGCTCAAACACAAAACATTCGGGTTCCCTAGCTACGTCCTGCAACCGTTTGGTCGGATCCAAGCAGCGGCAAGACGCTCTGATGATTAGCAACATCCCCAACACTTGTTGCAAATCATCAGAGACGTCTTGCCGCTCTCTGGATCGAAGGCCGATTTGCCGTCTCACGACCACGCGATTGTGTTGGTAAAACTGCAGCTGATTGACATAGTGTTTAGATCTCTCTTCTGAGTTTTCAGGACATAGTTACATAAAAGGTTTAATACATTATTACACATCAGCAACAACATCCCTATCTAGTGTTCACTTTTTCTTCTTGTGTGTCCCTTTCTTCTGATTGCGCCGTAGCCATGGACATTCTTCATCATTTAACACGATGCTTGGGTCAGTTTTCACTTTGAAGGGCAGAATTTCATCAAACTTATTGTAATCTTCTGACATGTCTGTCTTGTCCTCCACTCCCACGATGTTTCTTTTTCCTGAAAGAACTATGTGGCGCTTTGGCTGGTGCGCTTTCATTTTCCTGTTTTCTGTTTTGGTTTAAAATGAAGTATCACATGCGCTTGGTTTTAAATTAAGTACTACAACGCTTAATTTAAAATCAATTCAAAAATTTATAAATCAAGTACTACATGCGCAGTGGATCATTTCACATCACAAAGTTTGATGCTACATCAAAAATTTATAAATTAAGTACTACATTCCGCCACCGCCATACGCTTGATTTCATTGACATGTCTGTCTTGTCCTCCATACTATAAATTATATAAAAGTTTAATAAATTATTACACATCATGAACAACATCCCTATTTAGTCTTCGCTTTTTCTTTTTGTGAGACCCTTTCTTCTGATCGCTCCGTAACCATGGACAAGGGTCTGCATATAACTTGAGACTTGGGTCAGTGGTCACTTTGAAGGGCGGAATTTCATGAAACTTGTCGTAATCTTCTGACATGTCTGTCTTGTCCTCCACTCCCACGATGGTTCTTTTCCCTGAAAGAACTATGTGGCGCTTTGGCTCATCGGCTGATGTATTCACTTCCTTATCTTTTTTTTTTTTGGCTTGGTAGACATGTCCTTCACATAGAAAACCTGAGCCACATCCTTGGCTAGAACGAATGGTTCGTTGTCGTACGCAACATTCGTGAGATCCACTGTAGTCATTCCGTACAATGGGTCTTCCTTTACCCCGCCGCCTCTCAGGTTGAACCATTTGCACCAGAACAAAGGGACCTTCAAAGAAGGTCCATAGTCAAGTTCCCATATCTGTTCTATGCAACCATAATATGTGACCGTGGCCTCATTCGTGCTCTTATCATCAAAGCGGACACCACTATTTTGGTTGGTGCTCTTTTTATCTTGGGCGTTCGTGTAAAATGTATTCCCGTTTATCTCATACCCTTGGAAAGTCCAAATAGTCGAAGATGGCCCCTTAGACAACAAGAACAGCTCATCTGAGACTGTGTTGTTGTTGTTCAGATGCATTTCCAACCAACCGCCAAAATTCTCCATGTGTTCCTTTGCAATGGCGGAGTCATCCATCCCCGGGTTGTTAGAGCGTACAATATCCTTGTGCATCTGGATATACGGAGCCACCAAAGTGGAATTATGCAGAACTGTGTAGTGTGCTTTTGTGAAAGAATACCCGTCCCTGCATATGTATGATTTCTTTCCTAGAGTGCCTTCTCCACTTAGTCTCCCCACACAGGTACCCCTTCATCACGCCACAACTGTAAAAGTTCATCAACTAATGGCCTCAGGTAGACATCAATGTTGTTACCGGGTTGCTTCGGGCCTTGGATGAGCACTGGCATCATAATGAACTTCCGCTTCATGCACAACCAAGGAGGAAGGTTATAGATACATAGAGTCACAGGCCAGGTGCTATGACTGGTGCTCTGCTCCCCAAAAGGATTAAAGCCATCCGTGCTAAGACCAAACCTTAAGTTCCTTGGGTCACGTGCAAATTCCTTGTACTCTGTATCGATTTTTCTCCACTGCGACCCATCAGCCGGGTGTCTCAACATCTCGTCGCTCTTGCGGTTTTCTTTGTGCCATCGCAACAACTTGGCATGCTCTTTGTTTCTGAACAAACGTTTCAACCGTGGTATTATAGGAGCGTACCACATCACCTTGGCAGGAACCTTCTTCCTGGCGGGCAGGCCCTCAACATCGCCAGGGTCATCTGCTCTGATCTTATACCGCAATGCACCGCATATCGGGCATTCATTCAAATTCTCATACTTCTCACCGTGGTAGAGGATGCAGTCATTAATGCATGCATGTATCTTCTGCACATCTAATCCTAGAGGGCAGATAATCTTCTTTGCTTCATACGCACTCTCGGGCAATTCGTTACCAGCCGGCAGCTTGTCCTTCACTATTTTCAGTAAACTCCCAATCCCTTGTCAGATAAACCATTCGCTGCCTTCCATTGCAATAATTCCAGTGTGGTACCGAGTTTTGTGTTGCCATCTTCGCAAGTTGGGTACAACTTTGTTTTGTGATCCTCTAACATGCGCTCCAACTTCAACTTCTCAAGTGTTGTTTCTGCTAGGGTATGTGCATCAACGATGACCCCACGTAACTCATCATGTATGATGGGATCATCTGGTACCTCTTCATCATCAGCTTCCCCTGCTGGGTTACCAACATATTCAGGGTACATGTAGTTGTCATCGTTCTCTTGTTCTTCGTTATCTTCCATCATAACCCCTTTTTCTCCGTGCTTGGTCCAACAATTATAGCCGGGCATGAAACCAGAAGTTATCAGGTGGAGGTGAATTCTGTCTGTGTTAGGGTAATCCTTCTCATTCCGACATTTCTTCCATGGACAACACATAAAACCATTGGGCCCCTTGTTATCCTTAGCCACATTGAGAAAAGATTGCACGCCATCCATGTACTCTTTAGAGCGTCGGTCAGCGTACATCCACGGATGACTCATCTGCAAATCACCGCTAAAACCCATTACGATAAACCAACATAATAGGAAACATATCATATTCATTAATACAAGTTCATCACATTAAAACCAAAGTATAGTAGTGACCAAATGTAATACACAGTTCTCATAAAACATAAATTAATTGAAACTAGAATACAACTATCTAAAGAATTTAAATCCAACAACAAATGCGATCAGAATTGCAACTAAGGTAACTATTGAACCAACAGCATAATGATACCAAGCCTCTTGACTAATGACATATTTTCTAATCTTTCTAAGCTTCAAGCGCATTGCATCCATCTTCATCTCGTGAACAGTGACGACGTCGGTAAGCTCGACCCCGTGAGCATCAACGATGTCGGCAATCTTCAAGTCCAATACCATCTTCTCTTCTAGGCATTGGAGACGAAGATCTTCACTTATCTTCAATTTTGCTTTCAAATCGTTGTTTTCTTTTTTTAAAAACTCTACAATAGGGTCGGCTGGAATTTCCGGTTCAACTACCTCCTAAATAAAAATATATCTATGTCAATTTGGTCGGCATGATTGTTATAAACACGAAACAAAATAAATAGTGATAAAAATATACCACATCCGAATCATAGACCGGACGAGGGACGACGGGGACGGATATCAAAACCATGACACTATACATAAAAAACATAAGAAAATTATACAAGAAAAATAATTATGCATTCAAATCATACAAGTAATTTTGTAAAATAACAGATAAAAGAAGAGGCTCACCAAGGTGGTGCCGGTCACGGGATGGCGGGGGCTATCGACGGCGGTGAGGACCGAGACGACACTAAAATCCACAAATAATAAATTAATTTGAGCTCAAAATACATAAAAAAATGAACTACCTAGCTTAGGCATTTCATCAAACACCTAGGTAGCACTATAAAAATGAAATGAGCTAAACTTGTATGGAAATGGCTAAATTCGGCCGCCGGGTGAAAGGATCAAGTGTTGCTAACCCTTGGAGAGATGGGTGCCGTCTATCTTGACAAATCTTGGAAAAAAATGGGGCTACACTTGAGCTTGAGAGAGAAACAATGAAGATGAGCTTGAGAGTTCAAAAATGGTGGCTGGCCCGGGGTGGGAGATGATATAGCGGGACCTCTAGTCCCGGGCTGTACCACGGCCCGGGACGAAAGGTCCACCCTCCTGTCTCCACCCTGCCGCTGACTGCCTCGGTCCCGGGTGGTATCACGGCCCGGAACTAGAGGTGCCCTACAACCCGGGACCCGACCTGCGCAGCGTCGGAGCAGCCGGCCCGGTACTAGTTCCCTCCTCTAGTCCGGGTTCGAACCACGCCCGGGACTAGAGCCCAACACCCCTCTCCACCAAAGCTCCTGTTTCCACTAGTGGAGGCGGCCAGCTTTGACCTGTACATGTGGCTTAGACTTTGCAACTTGAGCTAGGAAACCAAAAGTCTCCGACTCAAAGCAAGAAGAGAGGTCGGCACAAAAACAAAACCCAGAAGAAACTCCAATCAGCCAACTGAATTATTAGTGTGTACAATGGGGCTCCCATGGTTACAACACGGCGGCGGAATTGTAAAGCAGCGTGAGGATGCTTTCGGCGGATCGGAGCGTGCTCCCGCCATGTTCACCTGCATGCGGCGGGGGTGGGCCTGGTGCGGCATACACAAGTGCTTGTCGGGTTTCAGGATGGTAAGCCGTCGTGGCAGGCCACTCGAGAAAGTTTAACCTTTTTACAAAACTTTAACTCAAAATAAACTTTTATGGAAAATTTAGCCGAGCTAACCTTTTTTTAAGTAGCGCTTAACATTTCAGCGGTACAGTTAGCCGTGGTATGTACCACGTCAAATGGTACTGCCCAGGTAGTACCATGTACTCCCTCCGTTACTAAATGTAAGATGTTTTAGGTGGTACACATGTTGTTTACATGCAAACTAAAATGAGGGAACATACACATGAAACATGTCTAGATACATTTGTGTGCATATGAATGTGAACAAAAGCTAAAATATCTTATATTTAGGAACGGAGGGAGTACAATGCTATGGCCAGAGGATTTGATGGTAGCTAAAAGGGCGAGATGTGGCAAAAAAAAATAGTAGAAAAAGTTCCTTGAAACCTGAAGTTTCACAAAAATGCTTGTCGGGGGAATAAATCCCGGGTTACCTAAGCCCACGACTCGACAAGAGAACAGAAGAAGCCAGTCCGGCTGCCCGCCATCCGACTGGCCACAAGCCCGTCTGCCACCTCCGGTTTCCCGACTCCGGCTTCCCGCCACCCAGCAGTCCGGCTGCCCAATCCCAGCTGGCGGTTTGGGTCCGGCTGCCCGACCTCCGTCCACTGCCCGAGTCCGGCTGGCGGCTCGAGTCCGGCTGCGCACCTGCTACACGAAGTCAACCACAGCGTCCCGTCGGACAAACGCAGACAAGACACCCGGCACTGTAGCTACAGGCTGAAGGAAGAATACTTTTGAAGAATAGTAGACACTATGCAGTACAGTGCACCGCTGTGCACGCGGGCAGCCCTTGTGCCCTTGTCCCCTTGTCCCCTGGGCATCACCTATATAAGGTGCACCACGAGAGAGCTCTGGAGAGAGGGGGTCCCTCCCAGGAGCCTCACGCAGGCAGCCGGCTAAAACTCCTCTAGCTAGGAAGAGAAGATGTACAGCTCAAGAAGCAATCGTGTAACACCATATACTCCACCATATACAGATCAGATGCAGGATGTAGGGGTTTTACCTACTCACGAGGGCCCTGAACCTGGGTACATCCCGTGTTTGCCGTGTTCGTGCACAATCCCGCCGGAACGCCGTCGCTCGCACCGTAGCTACCCCTCGAATAAGCCACCCCGTGGCATATGCCGTGTTCGACACCACGTCATTTGGCGCCCACCGTGGGGCTAAGCGGTGACCGGAGTTCCGTTCCGGCCGGACCACTCATCGTTGTCGTCGTCGCCGTCTCGCCATCGCCGGAGAAGCCCGGAGGCTCGGCGACGCTCGGCCTCCCCAGCTCAGCTCGAGCTCCAACTCCTCTGCCCGGCGGAGAAGCCCGGAGGCTCGGCCTTCTCCGCGCCGTGCGTCCTCGCTGTGCCGGCCCCGTCCCGGCTGCAGCTAGCCGTCTCCGTCCTCCGCGCGAGCTCCTCCAAGCTGTCATGCACGCCCGGCGGAGAGGCCCGGAGGCTCGGCCGCGCCCATGCTCTGCACCCGAGCCCGAGCTCCTCTGCGCTCTGCATCAGCGTCCGTCCGCGCTCGTGCATCCGTGCGGCCGACGTGCCGGCGCGCTCGCGCCCAAGCTCTGACCCGAGAATCTCCGCCCGAGCTCCTCTCCGCGCCCTTCCGCGTCCGCCTGAGCTTATCCGCGCCGACCTCCACCCACGTTGCTCTTCCTCGCCGGCGAACCGACGCGACGTCGCCGTTCCCGAGCCCGAGCTCCCTCGCGCCTGCGACCTCTCCTCCAGTTCTGCCTCGGCCGCCCCCATCTTCGCCCCTGCCAGCTGCAGCCCGCGTCGCCGCGCTGGCTGTTCCGTCTGCATCCGCGCTCGGCCGCCCGAGCTCCTCCGCCTCGGCCGGCCCCGTCCTCGACCCCGCCCGAGTCCCTCTCCTCTGCCTCGGCTCCGCTTTGGCCGCACCCGGCCACCTCGCCTCGTCCGCGCATCGACCGCGCCTCGCCTCGGCCTCGGCTGGCCGCGGTCGGCCGCCGTCGCTTCGCCCATCGGCCGGCTCTCCGTGTCCGCTCGCCCGGCTGGCCGCGGTAGGCCGGCTCCGTGACGCTGACTGGCTGGCCCCACGGCACGTTTCATTTCGTCCGGCGCTACCACCATGGCCCCCAGAGAAGGGGGTTGGGCCGGTAGCGCCGGACGAAATTTGGGGCGTGCCCGGACGAAATCGGAGTGGAAGCCGTTTTTGGCTCGGCGCGCCCCAAAGGCCTTTGGGGGGGGGGGGGGGGGGGCTTTGAGGGCGGCGAGTGGAGATGCTCTTAAGGATTTCCCTCTCCACATCTCTAACAGTGTTTGCTGTAGATGCTAAGACTTGTATGCATTGTATTCCTTTTGTAATCATTTTTGAACAAGTGAACGCTAAGGAATATTTCATCTAATGAAATCTGCCATGTTCAGCTTCATCGTACACATATGTGTTCACCTAGGGGCAAGTTTCAGGTGTGCCAGATTTCGGGTCAAGCAATTACAGCAGTGTAAGCCGCTGGCGCGAGCAGAGCACACCGTTCTATTCATCTACTCTCTCCAATATACATCCAATTCAGCGACAATTAATATGAATGAGAGAGAGTATTAAATTTACGGGCGACATGGAAATAAAATCCAAAAAAGACTAAACATGTTACAGCGGACATAGACACTGCGGAAAACAGCTGCAAGTATCAGGGTTTTGCTCAGCAACTGTTGCCATGAGGTCTTCAAATTGGGCACCATATTCAGAGACTGGCATAGTGTAGTTTCAGATTGTTTAAGCTCTTCACCAGATGGTAGAAAATATGGGCAGAAAACCTTTGGATTATCATTTCACAACTTTTTTGCCAAGAGGGCGTACTCTTAAACCAGACTACAGCGGCATACAGTTAAGATTTCATAAGTTAATAGCGCTCCCATTGCTTCATTTTCCTTTGTTTTTGTTTTCTGTATGGTTGTACTCCAGCTTGATCGATTCTGACCGGAGGAGTCGTTTGAGTTATGCCGTTAGCTGTTGAGATTGTTTCCATCGGGAGTTCGGCCTCAGAGAGTGCAAGGCATCATCCATCAGCGCTATCTGCAGAATGCGATCGAGGGCTACACTCTGCGCAAATTGCTGACAACTACTGTTAACGGGAGTCTTCTTGGTCGGGCATGGAGACAGACAGTCGGAACGGCAACATCACACACGGACGGAAGCCACGGAGAAGACGAAGCCGGCGAACTCAGGCGGCGGGGGCACCACGGTCCAGCTCTTCGTCTTGACGTCGAACACCCAAAGCGCGTGTCCTCCGGACTCGATGGCGCCGGTGACCACCACCCGCTCACCGCCTCCGACGGCCACCGCCCGCGCCGTGCCAGCCTTGAGCCCAGGCGGGTAGGGGCCCACCTCGTGCCAGCCTCGGCGCTCCCCGCGCCACTCCATCACGGCCGTGCCCTCGATGCACCAGACACGGCCGCGCACCACCACGTGCGCCGCCGACGGCGGTGCGCGCACGCGCTCCAGGCGGCGCCACTCGCGTGTCGCCGGGTCGAACCACTCGGCGTCGCGCTCGAACCCGCCTTGCCGGCCCGTGCGGTACCCGCTGACTGCCATGAACCGGTCGCCGGCGACGGTGGCCATGCCGTCGCACTCGTCGCGCTCCTCAGACATGTCCGGGAGCGGGTCCCAGCCGTCGGCCTCCGTGTCGTATGCCTCCGCGGTCTTCAGCGCGTTCTTGAGCTTGTCATGGCCGCCGGCCACATAGATCTTGCCTCCCGCCTCGGCGCACGCGAAGAACGACCGCGCCGACCGCATCGGCGTGCCCCGGCGCCACACGCCGGTGGCGGCGTCGAGCACGTGGACGTCCGCCACGGGCTCGAAGGTCTTGGGGTCCCAGCCGCCCATCACCGCGAGGCGGGTCCCCACGGCCGCGCACTGAGCGAACATCGGCATCGGCGGCGCCTCGCGCTCGCGGTGCCACTCCCCGGTGGTGACGTTGTACACGGCCACCCCGTAGGCCGGGGAGTTCACCGGCTCGTCACCGTCCTTGGGTCCATCGTCGCCGGCAGCCGGGTTGCTGAACTGCAGAAGGTACACCAGATCTTCGTTCGCGCCGGCCTCGGCGCGCGCCAAGGCGAACTCTGGCGCGGCGGCAGCGCTCTTCCAGCCTCGGCAGACGCGTCGCATCGAGCGGAAGGCGTCGTGCGGGACGCGCGCCAGGCAGTCTACGGCGACGTCGTCCGGCATCCCGGGGATGAGGTCGATGTGCTCGACCCGCACTCTTGCAACGGCTCGTTGAGTTCATCATTTTTTTCTGAGAGAGAGTTTTGCTTCTCGATAGGATGGTTCATTCGCTACAAGGGGGAGGGCTTAAATAGAAAGCTGGCGGTGTACAGATTGATTGGGGGTTGTATGTGACAGCTAAGCCTATACGAAAAGGTAATACTCGTAGTATTAACAAATTGTTCTTTCAAAAAAAAAAAACAAATTGGAGCATAAAGCCATAAAACATTTGCAAGCGACTGTTTTTCTGCCGGATTATTGTGCTGTTCTTCGTGGAGAAGTTTGATGTGTGTTGTTTAAGGTGAGACTCGTAAGCGAATACCGCTACATAATTGGACGAAATATTTTCGTTTGAGAAAGACCTGTGAACGCCTATCACAACAAAACGAAGATAAGATTATAGTAAGATTTTATCCTTTGTTTCGAATTGATGTCAAAGTTGATTTGGACATGAAGTGTAAACCATGGGTGTCCTTTTTTTATCGCTAAATAGACGACTCAATAGTGCCATATTAAAGTTTTCTTATTTTTTGTGCTAAAAGTGAGAGGGAGCCAAAAACCCATTTGTTTTTGTACGCAAACAAATATCTATTTGCTCTGGGTGGTTGTACTTCAAATTTTGTTCACGTGTGTTTGTTAAACATTAAACAATCACCGAATTAAATTGTTCAAGTTCATGAACGAAGTGAAGATTTGTTAGTTGTCGAAGCTAGGAGTCTGCATCTCCTTGGTACTATATCAACTCAATGTTGCTCGCAAACAAGGCATAGGACCTCGCTGGCATTTGTCCCAGCTATTCTTCTTAATGAAAACGAAGCAGCGCCTGCTGATTTCCCTCAAAAAAAAACAAGGCATAGGATATGGTAACATTTCTTTCTATTATGTAGTTAAGATCACTAATTTGCACTCTCCTATAAATGTATTATCATAAACAGAATAGCATAAATGTGCCTCATGATTGGTAAGAATCTGACAAAGCAAAGAGGATGCAACATTTACATCACACTATTGTAGTGGTGTCTTTCAATCACACCTTTGAGTATATTTGTCATCTATACAAGGCATCCAAACTCTGTGAGGTATTGCATGCAAGTATACATCCAAACTCTGTGAGGTATTGCATGCAAGTATACATCCAAAATTGAACTAATACTTAACTGGTGCATCCAAAGTACAATATATGGTAGGATTTAGATTCTATTGTGTATAGACACTCAATGTTTTACTTGGGGTTATCACATCATGTATTGGCACTCAATGTTTTAGATTACGAGGCTTGCTAAGTGAAATTTATACCAAGTTTCACATGACGCTAGCAAGCAAATCATAAAGGCTAGTAACGGATTCCTGGTTTCCATGCCATAGTGATGCCATTGAATTGCTGGATAAGGAATCACAAAAGGAGGGCCGACGGGAGTGTTGTGCCATCACCGCGGCCGGCCGGCCTAGGTTGACATGATTTTTTTATTTTGATTGGTCTGACGGGTGGGCCCATGTACACGTGTGTTGCCACTCCGGATGGCAATGGGTACCCGATACCCGCAAACCCGACGGGTACCCGCCTTAAATGGGGAGGATTTGGTGTAGAAAAAAACCCACGGGTGTGCTTAATGGGGAAAATCCACACCCGACGGGTCTAGCGGGGGCGGGTATGGGGTACCAAACCCGTACCCTTTAACCCGCATACCCGACGGCGACCCCACATGTCAGTGAGCAGGAAAAAAAACATAACTTCTTTTCCTCCCAGCCACAGAACGCCCCACGTTTCTTTTAATCTTATCCATCCCCATCCCACGTGGTCACCCTACCCCACATGACTACATGAGCCTCTCAGAAATAGATCGATCCAGAAGACCAGATCAGATCGATCCCTCCCCAGCCACAACCCACACCGCCCCACGTTTCTTCCTCTCCTCCACGCGAGCCTCTCCTTCTTCCTCCCGCTGCTCCCGCCGCCGACGGCCGACCAAGTCCCCCGACTCCCTCCGCGCCGTCGCGGACCTGCCCATGGATTTCGCCGCACCTATCTCTCGGTCGATCCAGCCATGGCTGGATCGAGCTCGATACCTGCCCAGGCCCTGGTCCTCGCGGCCATCCTGCTCGTGGGGCTCGCGGCGGCGCAGACGCCCACACCCACGCGGCCACAGGCGGCGGCGGTGGCGGGCTGCAACGGCATCTAGCTCACCTACGACCTCTAGGACCGCACCAAGATCCGCCCCTTTGTCACTGATTTGTTGTCGCTGTGCACCTTCGCGGGTACTTGTCGGGTGCCCGAAACCCGGCGGGTGGCGGGTCTGGTGAAGCTGTGGACCCGGCGGCGGGTATGGGGGCGGGGAGGAGGGCCGGGTGCGGGTATGGGGGTGCCAAACCCGGTCCCGAATCCGGCGGATGCCATCCGTAGTTGCCACCTCATCAAACAGTCCACGTGTGCTGCCACCTCAGACATGACCGGTCGGTCTCTCCTATCAGCACGAGTGTGAATCTTGTTCAATATGTGATCAGTGCACATTGAAAAAGAAAACAGCCAAATGTGGTAGCTATTTGTGATTCAAAGGGAAAGTGATAGTTTTCCGGAATTTAGCTAGAAATCTGGTAGTTCTACGCAATGTACTCGTTTTCTGTCCTTTATACCATTTGATAAATATTAGAGTGAGATCGAGACGCTGGGAGTGATTGACCACTTGGCGGCCTGTGAGAAAACTAAAAGGGGGAAGGGCGAACAGCAATGAGCCAATAATGCATCGGCATCTCCCAGAAACTAATAACGACAGTGTAATAATCTACTCCTAGTAGTAGATCAGAACGAGAACGCACTAGTAAATCTTATCACTTTGTTTTCCAAGATGATAGGCTTGCTTGCATGTTGCTCTCAGAGAACGCCAAGACAAAACGACACACGGACCCAACTTTCCACACACAGGCAGAGAAAAAAGATCCAGCAACTCGGTCTCGGTCCATGACAAGGATCCTTGATCCCTTGGCCGACATGACGGCGATCTTTACTTGTCTCATTATTATTTTAGTTCCATTTTTCATGTATAATAATGTAGAAAAGTATTCGGGGATTAGTTATAAATAAAGAGGTGGAAATATGGAATCATCACTCCATGAGGATAGGAACGATGGGAAGCAGCCAAACAAGATAGAGAGGTGAAGTGCAGGCCATCTGCGCAGCATGTGAGCTGAGGTGGAGGGAGAACGGTCGCCATCATCTTTGCCCACTGATCGCGGATGGCACCGTTAAGAGCATCTCCACTCGCGGCCAAACGGCCGCCCAAACGCCTTCCGAACAGGCCGTTTGGGCGTCGTTCGTACTATTTGGCGCATTTGGGCGTCCTCGCTCTCCACTCGCGGCGTCCAAATCGCCCGGTCCAAAGGTTTTTTTTTTCGAACAAGGTTTTGCAAATTCGAATGTGCCGCCAAGGTTTTGCGAATTCGAATTTCAGACGGGTTGTTTTAGCCACAAATCGAGAGTCCGGTGCCACCAAAATACACTACGCCAAAATATGTCGCCAAAATACGCCGGGATTGCCCGGCGTCTGCTTGTCGCCGCCGCCGTCGTCGTCGCCGATCTAGTTGTTATCACCGGGCTGGGGCACGTAGCCATAGCCGGGCTGAGTCATGTCGGGGTCATCGGCGATCATGTCGGGGTCATCGTCGACCTGACCGTCCGCGCCGTGGCCGGTCTCGGCGTCGTTCTCGGCCGGAACGAGCCCAAGCTCTTGCAGGATTGCGGCGCGATATATGTTGTGCGCCGCCCTCGCCAGCGGATCCAAGTTGGAGACGTCGGCCATCAAGATCATGAAGTCCTGACTCCTTTTCTTGACAACGGCTTTCTTCTGTTCGAGGTTGATCTTGACGTCGGCCTTCTGCATCAAGGTCGCCCACCTTGCGTTGTTCTCCTCGCGCCTCAAGCTCGAGTTGGAGCAAACATCGACGAGGACCTTGTCGATGGACGACTACACTCTGTCCGTCTTTGCCGCCGCTGCCAAGGCCGCTTTCGCCTTCTTGTTCCCGATTGGCCGCCCCTCCGAGTTTTGGGGATCGGCGTTGAGGTCGGCGCGGCCGTTCTTGTTCAAAGTCCGCCGGTGCGCCTTCCATTTCTCACAATTTTGGAGAAGCTTGTAGCAATGCATCAACTTGAACTCTTTCTCCTTGTTGATGGATTTGTACAACACAAGGGCGTCCATGACCTTCAACAAAGCAAGCCGACGACGATCACAATTGTACTTAAGCAACAAGACAACAAGGGGATCGCAAGCCGGCGGTCACCTGATCCGCCGGGCCCTTCCCGCTCTCCTTCCGGTCGACGATGTTCTCATGGCAGCCGTGGAACTTGTTGACGAGGCGTTGGACGATGCGCCACCTATGCTCGATGGCGCCTTGGCCGCGCACCATGCTCACCTTGTAGTAGTCCTTGGTGAACCGGCGCTCGTCGAACTCGTCCTTGATCCGGGACCAGTAGGCGGTGCTCGACTGGTTTGTGCCGGTGATCTCGCCGGTAGTAATGGCCTTCCATGATTCGACCATGCACTCGTCTTCTTGGTCGTCCAGATTATGTCGCGGCTGCCCTTCTTCTTCTTCATCGCCTGCTCGCCGACCACAGCGTCGGTCACCACCCCCTCCTCCTGCCTCATCACCTCCAGGTCCCAATCCTCCTGCCTCATCACCTCCGGCTTCTCCCTGGGCGGGGGGGCCTTGCGCTTGACGCCCAGCGTCTTCCCCGCCGCCTTCGTCCCCTTCGCTGCCTTCCCCTTGGGTGCCGGCGGCGCCATGGAGCAGGCGCGATGCGAGGGTTTTTCTTTTGGCGGGAGAGATGGCGGGGAAATGCGATTTTTGTGGATGAATTGGGGAAGACGACACTTATTGCGATCGCCGTCTCACTGCCAGGCGTGGCCCGCGCGTTGGAGGCCGACGTGGTGTCGCGTTTCCTTCCGTCCGGGGCCGCCCTAAGCCTCCCCAAGTTGAGGGCGTGGGCTGGGCGTGCGGATACAAAACTGAGCCGCGCCGGACCGAATTCGCGTTTGGACGCCGCGAGTGGGGACGATTTTGTGTCCAGCACGCTCCAAATGCGTTTAGGCGGCCGTTTGGGCGCCGCGAGTGGAAATGCTCTAAAAGCATCCACAGCTTTTGATGCTTTTGGTTCGAGCAAACAGAACACACGCTTTTCTTTCTATGCTGGTGGGACTAGTTTGGTGGGCAGCACCACAGCAGCAGATCGACTAGATCTGAAGTGTGCATGCTCACTTGACGCTTCTAGAAGCTCTATCCTCTTGAGGTAATCATAACTGGTATGCTGTCGACTTGGACTGAACAGTTTGTTCTGCTCACTGGACTGGAGTGATGTGCCAAAGACAAAGCTTCCACCACCACTACCATGTGCTGCATCAGTGCAAGGTGGTAATTTGGAAAAGGAGTCTTTTCTCATGGATTTGATCATGCATGGCCACTTGGATATTTTGACGAGAACACGTAGGTAGAGTATATTTTTTAAAGGAACAAAACTCGAGTCCCTCCCGAGTTCTAGTGATTTTTAATTTTAAAAATATATATTGATAAGTCTCAAACATTAGAAAATAAATCTGCATGCTTTAATAATGTATCTCGTAGACGTGTAAAATGTCAATTTCAAATACCTCATACTAGAAGCTTAACAAAAAGAAGAATGTGTATCTGGATTACACGCACTTTCAAATCGCCATAAGAATACAAAAACAAATATCTTTTTTGTGCATCCCATATTACAACAAATATTGCACTACATTTTGCATGTTTGTAGGATGTATCGTTGAATACGCCAAGAGTTATTTATAGATTTTCTAATAATTGTAAATATAATTTTTGAATTTTCTAAAATTAAGGGATCCATGGTGTTCGGAAACCAAAATAACTTCTCTACAAAACTGTCTCTATAAGGGTTCTCTTTCTCGTTGTTGCAGTAGAAAAACACAACTTTTTGAAAAAAAATGACATTTTATACAAGGAAATGGTAATAACCATTAAACTAGTTCAAGCTCCCTTTGGACTTTGTTTAGCATGATTAATTTATTTCATCAAGTTGGCTGGATAACAACAAAAGGACAGAAACCTCCTCCAAGATGTTTTTAGGAAAATATAAAAAGCCAAATTTGCGGTCCACTACAACACATATGTTTTCTTATGAAACACACAAATTAAATAATAATTCTGGAAATAAAAGCTATTTTGACCGCAATTCGATGTATATGTTCGATTCTTCTTTCAAATAACATGGAAAAATAGTAGTCTTGTAATCTCCCTTTTATCGAAAAATGTTCAATCCGTCTGGCCATGAGCAGGGAAGGTGAAAACAATATTTGGGGTTGGGGCGAATAAAAATGTACGTTATTTATACTCAACTTTTATACTTGTCATGGTCTTATTTTTAACATGTTATAGTCTTATAAGTTATTTTTTTGTGCTCACATAGTTTGTACACATAATTTTTTGTTTTTTGGTCTGTAGAACATTTGTTGAAAGATACTAAATTTTATTTTATTAAAAATTTGTTATACAACTATGTTTTCTACAATGCATAATCTATATAATTTAAGAGTTTTATGGTAAATATTCTTAAATATTACTAACAAACGTGTCAATACCAGTTTCTAGTGTGTGACAAGTAAGCATCTTTATAGAAACTTGTAAACTATAATCTAAATCAATGACACTAATTTTTTGTGATCATAATTACCTAGCATGTCAAAAAATTACAAACATGCATGCTTTCTACTTGCTCTTGAAACAAAATAGGATAGAGCAATCACTAATGAAAAATATTAATCTGGATTGTAGCATTGTTCTTGTTATCAATCTGGTGTACATAAGTCAAAAATTATTGCACGGAATTAAACATGGAAATTTAGTTACGTGATTTATTTAGCCGGCGGGGTCGATCCAGAAAGAGAATCCGATGGTAATTCAACTTGTTATCGTCGCTCACATTGGTTTGTTTTTACGTTTCAAAAGGACCGTGCATGTATTTGATTCCGCAAATTAACAATTTTATTATGTAAAAAACACTCCATCCACTGCAAAATATAAGGGCATGTACAATGGTAGAGAAGTCGCGTCTTCTCCTAGCCGTCCACATCATTTAGAGAAGACAAAATTATAAGTTGTACAACGCATCATCTCTTATTGCCATCCCTAACAATTAATGAGACTTAATTATATTTTAGTAGGAAATTGTAGTTCTAAGGGAAGACAAATTGTACAATGGTGAAATTAGTCTTCTCTTATTTCGTAAGAGATCATCTCTTAGCTAAGGGAAGGCAACCTCCTCTTTCTTCATTCTCTCTCCTCCAACTAGATAAATATCCTACGTGTCAACGCTAATATAAGGCTGACGTCACCCCATTGTACATGCCCTAAGACAAACATGAATTTTCACCATTTTGGTTCACATATTTGACCACTACTAATACCAAGGAGTATGGACTGAGCTTTTATAATTGGCATCGTTGCATTTTCTTGTAGAATAGTATTTTCATATGTATTTATATTTTTTTTAGACATTATAAGTGATAATCGTAGTCAATCTTGTGTGTTGCTTACAAGAAAAAAGTAATTCATGCTTTCAATTTTTACAGCCCAGTACCAAAATTATAGCACCATGATTAATATAAACTCTAACATTTTGGGTCCTTGGGCCCTGGACGATCACTCTTCTAGCCCGGCCTATGGGCTGGCCCTTGACCATGAGTTTTCAATTTGGTATGAAAGATTTTGTTAAAAGAGTGAACCCGCTCATGTATAGACTCTACATCCATTGCGACGACGACCTCAAGTCTACTCTTGTAACAAGTGGAAAGTGGTTTTCGCTCTCGAGATTCGGTGCTCCCGCCATTTTTTAAATTGAAATATATATTAAGAAGATTCAAAAATATCTGAAACAAATCACGCATGTTCTCAATGATGCATAGTAGAAGCGTGCGAAATCTCAGTGCAAAAATCTTTATATTACAGTCTACACAAAATCTACAGAAAAGTAACAAAATTTGTAGATTTGAAACTATGCATTCTCAACTATAGTCAGATATGTAAAATTTTCATCTATGTGTTGGTTGAAATACTTTGTATTTCACATTGTTATTTTTCAGGTATATAGGATATATCATCGAGGACGTTCATGATTTTTTCCAGATTCTTTTGAAACTTTAAATAATTTTTTTATTTTATTTAATTGACTGGAGCTCGGGTGTGAGAAATTTCTACTCCATAACGAGTGGCTATATATTGCACCGAGGTACGTGTGTGGTTCACATCGCCCTACCAAGTTATCACATCCTTGAATCCAATGGCTGGCCATGACTACGCCCCATCGAGGAACACCTCTGAATTGTCTAAAAAAGACTTCAAAATATGAAGGATTGTTTTTTTAACATCCCGGATCCAACAAGACCCCCGGCCATACGCAAAACACCCTGATTATCTTGTAAGTTAGTCTCAGTTATATCTGGAAGTTGTTTTAAGGACGATTGGAGCTGGACCCTGTTCCGACGGGCGACGACGACCTCAAGTCTACTGTAAGCTTATCTCCGCACACGAATTGTAGCACACAGAAAATGAGCAGCTAGCGAGTGGCGCTATCAATTGCATTGCTCCGATACATACGTGTGTGGTTCAGGCGCCCTCTCGCTGGAGACGACGAGATCGAGTCATCGCATCCATGAATTGATCCAAATGGCTCACCAGCCGTGAGTGTGACGCCAGGATCTATCAATCTATAGTTGCACTTGCCTTGCTAACCGGACCACGAGAGGCCGGCTACTTGTCGAAGAAAAATCGATCTCACTAAACAGAAACACGCTCCCACATGCTCAAAAAAAAAAAAAAAAGAACACGCTCCCGTACGTCTATGGCTGCATATATAGGCAGATCGATATTCAAGGGCGACGGCTAACGTTTATATTGACGCAAGAGTTAGCCACCGACCGGTTGAAAAGAAATACAGTACTACCCTCCGATCCATATTAACGGGCTCAATTTTGTCTAAATACACATGCATGTAGTTTAAATACTTAACTAGATACATATGAATCTAGATAAAGTTGTGCCCACTAATATGGACCGGAGGGAGTAGTATAATTCGTCATTCCGTCCAGGTTCGTTAAGTCGAACCTGATTCACCGGAATTGTTATACGCAATCGAGCTCCTTCATTCCGAACTGCAGGAGCCGGGAGGGCAATAGGATTCTAGAACGCAGGAAGATGGCCTGCCGTTGGCAGCGGGATATCGAAAGCCGCACGGTGCAAGCATAGATCAATATATAAAGGCCACCAAGATTTGACCTGCTTCCGCAGGTTCCACGTCACCTCCAAACCCTGGCCGTGCGATCGACGAGATCCGACGGCCCAGAACCCTCCACGTCGCGCCCCCCGCGCGACACTGTAGCAATCTACAGTGCCCGCGATTTTCTTCCAGTAGGAATCCGACGCGTGGCCCAGTCACCAGCCGGTGCACCCGGCCACCAGCCGGTCGACCCCCGGCACGATTTTTGTCGCAAATATAACAAAAAAACCCCGCCAAGGATTGGTTCGCAATTTCAGGAAACGCCAGGGACCTCCCTGGAAAAGCGTGCACACAACTTTCCGCCGCTACTCCTTTCTCCCCAGAGCGCACCAATCCGCCGGCGACCACCACC
Source organism: Poa pratensis (assembly GCA_947311845.1). Taxonomy (NCBI): domain Eukaryota; kingdom Viridiplantae; phylum Streptophyta; class Magnoliopsida; order Poales; family Poaceae; genus Poa; species Poa pratensis. The sequence continues at coordinate 77,102,660 of CAMZMU010000117.1, forward strand.
GCAGCGCCGCCTCCTCCACCTCCTCATGGCCGACCCTCCCACTCCTCCCCCACGGCGGACTCCCTCCTCGCGCCGCCGGTGGGTTCCGATGCGCCGGAGGCGGCGGGGAAAAATTCCCCAACCCGTGCTAGAGTTAGCCGCCGCGGGCGACACCCTGCCTCCCCTCTCCTCGCTCCGCTACGGTGGCAGCCTCTCCGTGGTGTCCGGCGCTGATACGTCTCAAACGTATCTATAATTTTTGATATTCCATGCATGTTTTATATCAATTGCCACATGTTTTGTATACACTTTATGTCATTTTTATACATTTTCTGGGACTAACCTATTAACAAGATGCCACAGTGCCAGTTCCTATTTTCTGCTGTTTTTGTATTCCAGAAAAGCTAGTCTGGAAATATTCTCGGAATTGGACGAAAATTTACGGAGGCCCCTATTTTACCAGAAGACTCCATGGGCCAGAAGGACAAGTTCGGGGGAGGCCCGAGGGCCCCACACGTGGGCAGGGCGCGGTTGGGCCTTGCCCGGCGCCCTGGGGTGGTGTCGTCGCCTCGGTCACCTCCTCGCGACGCCCTTTGGACTATATATTGCCCCTGACCTAAAACTCACAGAACAATCGACGAAACTCCCGAATACATCTCCGTGCTCCGCCGCCACGAAACTTCGTTTCGGGGGTCAGAAGGTCCTGTTCCGGCACCCTGCCGGGACGGGGATTAACCCCCGGAGCCATCTCCATCGACCACGCCGCTTCCACTTCGACTCCATGATGTTTTGTGAGTAGTTCCCCCATGGACTACGGGTTCTAGCTGTAGCTAGTTGGTACTCTCTCTCCATGTACTTCAATACAATGATCTCATGAGCTGCCTTACATGATTGAGATCCATATGATGTAATCGGTGTTGTGTTTGTTGGGATCCGATGAATATTGAATACTATGTCAAGTTGATTATCAATCTATCTTATATGTTATTTAAGATTTCGCATGCTCTCCGGTACTTGTGGTTGCCTTGATCAATTGTTGCTGTATCTCCAAGAGAGAGTATTTATGCTAGATAGTGGGTTCATGCCTCCATTTAACCTAGGACAGTGACAGAAAGTTCTAAGGTTGCGGATGTGCTGTTGCCACTAGGGATAACCTAACAATGCTATGTCCACGGTCATATGTATTTGTTTACATTACGCACTTTACTTAATGCAATTATCCGTTGCTTGCAACTTAATACCAACGGGGAACTCGGATGACAACCCGGCGGTGGATTATTAGTCATAGACGCTGTTGGATAACGGTCTATGTATTTTGTCGTAATGCCCAATTAAATATCATAGTAGTCATCATGTCATATATATGCATTGTCATGCGCTCAATATTCTGTCAATTGTCCAACTGTAATTTGTTCACCCAACACTTGTTATTGGAGAGTTACCACTAGTGTAGATAGCTGGAAACCCCGGTCCATCTGTCATCATCATTGCTTTCCGTCAACTCCACGCAAGCAACTATTTTCTGGTGCCATTGCTTCTGTGTTACTGCTACTATTGCTCTCATATTACTGCTGCTTTCACATCACGTTTGTTACTAGTGCTTTCTCAGGTGTGGTGGAATTGACAACTCCGCTGCTAAGGCTTATAAGTATTCTTTGTCTCCCTTGTGTCGAATCAATAAATTTGGGTTTTACTTCCCTCGAAGACTGTTGCGATCCCCTATACTTGTGGGTTATCAAGACTATTTTCTGGCGCCGTTGCCGAGGAGCATAGTGATACGTCTCAAACGTATCTATAATTTTTGATGTTCCATGCTTGTTTTATACCAATTGCTACATGTTTTGCATCTACTTTATATCACTTTTATACATTTTTTGGGACTAACCTATTAACAAGATGCCGAAGTGCCAGTTCCTGTTTTCTGCTGTTTTTGTATTCCAGAAAAGCTAGTCTGGAAATATTCTCGGAATTGGACGAAACTACACGGGGTGCCTATTTTTCCAGAACACGCCTGACGGAGCGAAGGAGCAGCAGAGGAGGGCCACCAGGGCCCCACACGCCAGGGCGCGGGCCCCCTCTGCCGCGCCCTGGGGTGGTGTGGGCCCCTCGGGGGTCCGCAGCCGCCGCCCTTTCGCCTACTTATTCCCCCCGACGCGAAAACCCTAAGTACCTGAGCAAATATCCACGAAAAGTTCCAGAGACGCCGCCGTCGTCAACCCTAGCTCGGGAGGGTTCAGAACCTCTTCCCGGCACCCTGCCGGAGAGGGGAATCGTCACCGGAGGCTTCTACATCGCCATGCCTGCCTCCGGAGTGATGCGTGAGTAGTTCATCCTTGGACTACGGGTCCATAGCAGTAGCTAGATGGTTGTCTCTCCACTTTGTGCCATCATGTTTAGATCTTGTGAGCTGCCCTACATGATCAAGATCATATTATTGTAATGCTACATGTTGTGTTTGCTGGGATCCGATGAATATTGAATATTATGTCAAGTTGATTATCAATCTATCTTATATGTTATTTAAGATCTTGCATGCTTTCCGTTACTCGTAGATGCTTTGGCCAAGTAGATGCTTGTAACTCCAAGAGAGAGTATTTATGCTAGATAGTGGGTTCATGTCTCCGTTTAACCTGGGACAGTGACAGAAAGTTCTAAGGTTGTGGATGTGCTGTTGCCACTAGGGATAACCTAACGATGCTATGTCCACGGGCATATGTGTTTGTTTACATTACGCACTTTACTTAATGCAATTATCCGTTGCTTGCAACTTAATACCAACGGGGGACTCGGATGACAACCCGGCGGTGGATTATTAGTCATAGATGCTGTTGGATAACGATCTATGTATTATGTCGTAATGCCCAATTAAATATCATAGTAGTCAACATGTCATGTATATGCATTGTCATGCGCTCACTATTCGTCAATTGCCCAGCTGTAATTTGTTCACCCAACATGTTAGTTATCTTTTATGGAGAGACACCACTAGTGAACTGTGGACCCCGGTCCATTCTTTTACACTGATTAAACAACCACAAACTGCAAACTGTTCCTTTTTCATTCTCTGCAATTTAATACTCATTTTCCACACCATACGTTTAATCCTTTGTTTTCAGCAAGCCAGTGAGATTGACAACCTCACTGTTTCGTTGGGGCAAAGTAGTTTGATTGTGTTGTGTGCAGATTCCACGTCAACAGTCCAGACTCCCTGCGACAGCTATTTTTCTGGCGCCGTTGACAACCTTCTGAAGAGTTGCTGCTCCTACTGGTTCGATAACCTTGGTTTCTTTCTGAGGGAAAACTTGCTGCTGACTACATCATACCTTCCTCTTGGGGTCTCCCAACGAACGTGTGTTTCACGTCATCAAGCTATTTTTCTGGCGCCGTTGCCGGGGAGTAGAAGTTCTTCAGGAAGCTTCTGTCTCCCGTCAACAGCACTATTTTTCTGGCGCCGTTGCCGGGGAGACAGCAGTCTTCTGCAAGGGGAGTTTCACGCTTCCAATCTCTTTACTTTGTTTTTGTCTTGCTTAGTTTATTTTATTTTATCTTGTTTGCTTTCAATTATCAAAAACACAAAAAAATTAGTTACTTGCATTCAGTTTATTTTCAGTTTTGTTTTCTGTTAGTTATCATGTCTGGTTCGGCTCATCATGTTTTGGTTCCTGAAGTTGAGGTTCGATCTTTTAAGCAACAAAGTGGAGAAAGTTTGAAAGATGCTTGGTATAGAATCAGCGATGCTCATCGTAGGTGTGCTAAAAAATATTCCACTATGATCCTGCTTAGAAATTTTTATGTTGGCATAACTAGCTGGTATAGATATGTCTTGGACACTTTGACGGGAGGTAACTTTCTTGGTACCCCTGCGTTGGAAGCTAGTTATATTATTGAGAGCCTAGTAGGAACACCACCTGTTAGTAACATTAAAAATGAGATCACCTTGGAAGATGTTATAAAGAAATTGGAGTCTATAGAGAAAAATTTGCCAAATCTCCTTGATAGTACTAGCAAAGTTGATGAATCACTGGGAACCATTAATGAAAGAATTGCTGTTTTAGAAACTAGTACTATTCAAGATAATCAAAATCTTAGGATTGGTGAATTAGAGGAGGCTATGGATGCAATAAGTTCTACTTTTACCTCTATTAAAACTAAAAGGCAAAAGGCTTTTGTGGGGAGAAAGCAAAAATTTATGTATGTTCCAAAAATTTCTAAACCAAAACCCACGGGTGCGTTTAAAACGGATAACGTGTTCAATGAGCTTGAGGGTAAGTCACATAATGGTCTATTTAAATTTTCTTCCCAAGAATTACGTAAACTGAAAAGTCCTAATGTGACAAACCCTGTTCTTGATGAAGCTTTTGATGAATTAGACCTTTCTTCACTTGGTAATACTTGATGCATGCTTTGTGCCTAGCTAAAAGGCGTTAAAGAAAAGCGCTTATGGGAGGCAACCCATTTTATTTTTCTGCAATTTTTCTTTTATTGAGTCAAGGAGTTTGTTTACTTCTGTAGCAACTCCTTTGTATCTTTATTTTCTCGCATTGTTGTGCCAAGAGTAGCCTCTAATGATAAGATGATGCTTAATTTTGATTGCTGCGCAGAAACAGATTTTTGCTGTTCACTGTACGAAATTCCTAAAATCACCAGATTGTTAAAAAATCTGAAATTTTTGTGCGTAATCTTTATGAATGTCTGAAACTTTCATTAGTTCAGAGTTTCTCGATCTGAGCGTCGTAAGTGCCTCGAAAAAATTCGTCTTTGCGGACTGTTCTGTTTTAGACAGATTATGCCTTTTTATTTTTCGCATTCTCTCTTTTACTAGTGTTGAGTGAAATTCTTTTTTGGGTGGAAGAGCTTCACATAACATCAGTGGCTGTAGCTAATGTTTAAAGTAACAAATCATATTGCGTCTTTACAGAACATGTGAATTTTTGATTATGCACTAACCCTCTAATGAGATCTACTTTGAGTTTGGTGTGACGGAAGTTTTCAAGGGTCAAGAGAGAAGGATGATATAATAGGATCAAGAAGAGTGAAGAGCTTAAGCTTGGGGAGGCTCCCATGGATCTCCCCAGCATATTTCAAGAAGACTCAAGCGTCTAAGCTTGGGGATGCCCAAGGCATCCCCTTCTTCATCGTCAAAATTATCAGGTCATCTCTAGTGAAACTATATTTTAATTCTTTCACATCATATGTGCTTTTCTTGGAGCGTCTGTGTGCTTTTTATTTTCAGTATTGCATTTTTATTTTCAATAAAGCTTGACTGGACCCTAGCATTCTTGATTGGGAGAGAGACACGCTCCGCTTTTTCATGAGAATACTCCTATTCTTCACTTATATTTGTTGAGTATTCATATCTAGCGCTGTTCAGCTTTTAGCTCTTGTTTTCATGTATCTCTTGTCAGAGCTATTAGCTTTCTTTTGTAGAAAGTACTCTCTTGCTTCACTTATATTTGTTTGGAGAGTTGATGAAATAAATTGATTGGTGTTTGGTTGGTTCAGAAAATGTTGCATGTGGTAATTGGTATAAGGAAAAACTTGCTTAATCTTGTAGATCACTAAAATGGATAACTTGATGCTTGTCAATTGTTTTGAGTTAACAAGTAGATCATGATTAAATTGTGCATCACATGAGTTAAGCCTATTAGTGAAGAACTACCGTAAAGCTTGTTGAAAATTTGGTTTGCATCGGTGGTACCTCTAAGGTCTAGATATTTTCTAATAACAGGGTTTGGTTAACAAGGAAGACGGTATGAAGTCTTATAACGTTTGCAATATGTTTGTCATATAAAACTTGGTGTACGGGTTGATATTCTTGTTTGCTTACATAACCTTGCTAGCCTAAACTCTGTACTGAGAGGGAATGCTTCTCGTGCATCCAAATCCTTGAGCCAAAATCCATGCCATTTGTGTCCACCATAACTACCTATATGTGGTATTTCCTTGCCACTCCAAGTAAATTTTTCATGTGCTACCTTTAAATTATTCAAAATGTTATTATTCCCTTTTTGTGTCAATGTTTACTAGCTCATGAGGAATTAGTGTGGTTATTCTTTATTCTATTTGTCGAGTGGACTTTTACACCTGGACTAGTGGCATATACATCCGCTTATCCAATAACTTGCAAAAAGAGCTGGCAACGGGGTGCCCAGTCCCAATTAATTACAACTTTAACCAATTAATTCTCTTCACACTTTTGCCCTGATTCATCAGTAAGCAATGACAAACAGTGAAATACCTGAATGTGTGTAAACCAAAGAGAAAGAGGGATGATCTGCCTTGCTGGTAGAAATAACGTCCTTCATGGGAGCCGCTCTTAAAAGTCCGTTCGACAGGTAGAATACTGTTCTCACCCGCTACCATTCGTTGACAATTAACAAACACCTCTCAAAAATAGATACTCCTCCATGGTATGTGATTGATGGAAGGCACCCGAGGATTCGGTTAGCCATGGCTTGTGTTAGCAAGGTTGGGAGGAGTATCAAATATTTTATGCAATCTCTATATGCTTTCAAAAACCTAAAAGCTCTAGCACATGATTTAATCCCTGCTTCCCTCTGCGAAGGGCCTTTCTTTTACTTTTATGTTGAGTCAGTTTTCCTATTCTTTCTGTCTTCCACAAGCAAACACTAGTGTCAACTTTGTTACAACATGCGTTATATGCAATGTATTGGACTTGTTATACTACTTTGTGTTGACAATATCCATGAGATAAATATGTTGAAAGTTGAAGCAAATGCTGAAACTAAATTCTTCCTTTGTGTTGATTAAATACCTTTTGTTAGAAACTATTGCTTTATGAGTTAACACTTATGCAAAACTGTTTGATGCTTGTCTCGAAAGTACTATTCATGAAAACGTTTAGCTTGTGTGATTCATTGTTTACTCATTATCTATTTGTAGCAAATTATAGACCATTGACTTGGATCACTTCATTCATTTACATGTGCCTTGCAATATTATATGATCAAGATTATGATAGTAGCATGTCACCTCAAAAATTATCTTGTTTTTATCGTTTACCTACTCGAGGACGAGTAGGAACTAAGCTTGGGGATGCTGATACGTCTCAAACGTATCTATAATTTTTGATGTTCCATGCTTGTTTTATACCAATTGCTACATGTTTTGCATCTACTTTATATCACTTTTATACATTTTTTGGGACTAACCTATTAACAAGATGCCGAAGTGCCAGTTCCTGTTTTCTGCTGTTTTTGTATTCCAGAAAAGCTAGTCTGGAAATATTCTCGGAATTGGACGAAACTACACGGGGTGCCTATTTTTCCAGAACACGCCTGACGGAGCGAAGGAGCAGCAGAGGAGGGCCACCAGGGCCCCACACGCCAGGGCGCGGGCCCCCCTCTGCCGCGCCCTGGGGTGGTGTGGGCCCCTCGGGGGTCCGCAGCCGCCGCCCTTTCGCCTACTTATTCCCCCCGACGCGAAAACCCTAAGTACCTGAGCAAATATCCACGAAAAGTTCCAGAGACGCCGCCGTCGTCAACCCTAGCTCGGGAGGGTTCAGAACCTCTTCCCGGCACCCTGCCGGAGAGGGGAATCGTCACCGGAGGCTTCTACATCGCCATGCCTGCCTCCGGAGTGATGCGTGAGTAGTTCATCCTTGGACTACGGGTCCATAGCAGTAGCTAGATGGTTGTCTCTCCACTTTGTGCCATCATGTTTAGATCTTGTGAGCTGCCCTACATGATCAAGATCATATTATTGTAATGCTACATGTTGTGTTTGCTGGGATCCGATGAATATTGAATATTATGTCAAGTTGATTATCAATCTATCTTATATGTTATTTAAGATCTTGCATGCTTTCCGTTACTCGTAGATGCTTTGGCCAAGTAGATGCTTGTAACTCCAAGAGAGAGTATTTATGCTAGATAGTGGGTTCATGTCTCCGTTTAACCTGGGACAGTGACAGAAAGTTCTAAGGTTGTGGATGTGCTGTTGCCACTAGGGATAACCTAACGATGCTATGTCCACGGGCATATGTGTTTGTTTACATTACGCACTTTACTTAATGCAATTATCCGTTGCTTGCAACTTAATACCAACGGGGACTCGGATGACAACCCGGCGGTGGATTATTAGTCATAGATGCTGTTGGATAACGATCTATGTATTATGTCGTAATGCCCAATTAAATATCATAGTAGTCAACATGTCATGTATATGCATTGTCATGCGCTCACTATTCGTCAATTGCCCAGCTGTAATTTGTTCACCCAACATGTTAGTTATCTTTTATGGAGAGACACCACTAGTGAACTGTGGACCCCGGTCCATTCTTTTACACTGATTAAACAACCACAAACTGCAAACTGTTCCTTTTTCATTCTCTGCAATTTAATACTCATTTTCCACACCATACGTTTAATCCTTTGTTTTCAGCAAGCCAGTGAGATTGACAACCTCACTGTTTCGTTGGGGCAAAGTAGTTTGATTGTGTTGTGTGCAGATTCCACGTCAACAGTCCAGACTCCCTGCGACAGCTATTTTTCTGGCGCCGTTGACAACCTTCTGAAGAGTTGCTGCTCCTACTGGTTCGATAACCTTGGTTTCTTTCTGAGGGAAAACTTGCTGCTGACTACATCATACCTTCCTCTTGGGGTCTCCCAACGAACGTGTGTTTCACGTCATCACATAGCTCTACTCATAAGTTCACCTGGGGAGTACTCTCCACCTCTCTCTGTTTTTATTTTATTTTGTTTTGTCTAGTTTACTTTTGTCTAGTTTTATTTTGCTTAGTTTATTTCTGTTTAGTTGTGTTTTGTTTAGTTTATTTTTGTCTAGTTTTATTTTTCTTATATACCCGAAAATCCATAAAAAATTAAAAATCTAAAAAAATTGTTGCCATGGAAGAACATGCTAGAACCTCTATGTTTATGGAAGCTAAAGAATTATATATAAAGTATAGAGAATCAAGAGAGGGTAAAATCATGAGAGGCATGTTAAAAAAGTTAAATCAAATTGCTAAAATTTTGTTGGAACACCATGATATAACTGTTGTTCTGAACAGGATACTAAACATCTTAAATTCCAATGTGGCTTTAGTGAAGAAGTTTTAATTATGAACTATCATTGGAATAACTATATTCATTTGGGAGCTGAAGAAGTAGAACAATTTGTTTTACTTATGGGAGCTTCTGAAATAGACTCCTTCATGGCTAAAAATTATGAAACCTGTGTTGCTTGTAATAAACTTAAAAAACGGTCTCTTTTATTCTTGATTATTGCCTAGAAAATTTCATCAATAATTGTTATATCATTGATTATAAAGAGAGACGCATTAATGCACAAGAATGCACTCACAATTTGCAGGAACCTGTAGAAGAAGAAACTACTGCTGAAGCTGAAGCTCATTGGATGAAAAAGAGGAGGAGAGTGATGAACAAATGTAACGTACCTGCACTTAAAATATGGCAAGGTACCTGTGTATAGTGAAAACCCCTGGATCGTTTCATTTGCACACACAGTTTAAGATGTAGTATCACAACAAAGTATCATTACTACATCGAATGATCCAGACTTGGTAAAATATTCATTACAACTTGCATAGCATATAGCTAGCTTGAAAGAGTAAAACAGCGGAATATAATCTTCATGGAGTCCTCATCCTTAGCATGAGCCACAGGCGAAATCATGTTGGTTGCAGACTCGAAACCTTAACGAAACTCACTCGTCGTCAGAACAATCTGCAACAAAATAAAATTTTGCAACAGAGTGGGTCAAATACCATTAAAAATGGATCTGGCAAGTGACACTATGTGGACACTTATTGGAATAACTCTATAGCCTATATGCATATTTGGCTGGTGGAGTTCAAGGCTATTTTGCATAAAAGCCAATTTTGCCTAACACTTTGTAAAACATTTTCTTCAAAAGTTGGAGACGATATGGTATAAGACCATAGCCTCATCTACCCATGTTCACCATCAAGTTTTACTTTCGAAGTTGGAATGATGAAGCCTCCGTTGAATCCTTGATCAGCTGCTCAAATTGTCCGTAACCGGGGACACGGCTAAGTACTTAGTTTTTAAACTCTGCAGAGGTTGTGCACTTTCACCATTAGACCCAACAAACCCAAACTATCCTCAAGCACTCAAATTGTGCTAAGGAAAAGGAGAGAGTTGAGACGAGACTTTTCAGAAGCATTTTCGCATCCCATACCGACTTGACGCGCTCCCATTCTAACCATTCTACCACCACCTGTCAAGTCGGGACGAGTCCACGCAACTTAATCCATCTAGCCAGAGCCCATATGACTAATGGCTGCACGGTAAGCAACTTCACTTAGAGAAAACCTTGGCCCCTTAATACCCTGGGTGGCAACCACAAGTGACCATCCCTTAGAGGTCACCCCTAAGATATGACACTCAACCTTTCCATCATCTTTTCATAACCAAGTCCACCCAGGTGATAAATTACTTAGTAGAATTTAGCTTTAAGGAAAACTCATTTGCATAGCATCCAATAATCTACTAAGTTATCAAAAGGGATTCTAGACACAACTAGAGTAAAGGTATGGTGGGTTTAGCATATAGCTATAATACTATCCAACACATGCATATAAGAAATACACTAAGTAATGCATATAAAATACTTAGGAAATTTATGGGGGTGTGCCACTTGCCTTGGCAAACAGAAGTGTAGAAGTAGTAGTTGAAACCACTTTCGTCTCTCTCCGGAATTTCTAACAAGTCAAACAAATCACAAATAAACATACAATCATAAATGCAACACTTAGAAAAATATGACATGCATGAGATGCAGGATGATACAAAGAAATGTGGTATGAAAGACAAGCAAAACAAAATAAGGGAGAGACAACAAAATAACATTATCCCATTCAACTAAGGCAAGGTCAAAATAGAGTAAAATAAATTTGATAAAACCACCACTTGAAGGTTGTAAAGCTACTCTAAGTCTTCACAAGTTTGGTCTTCAATTAATCTTCAACCCCTTTGTAGCTTCATTGTTCTTCAATGGTCTTCAATTAGCACTGTTAGGGACTTAGTCTTAAACACCTAGGATTTGGTCTATGTCCAAAGTGAGACAAAATAGAAAGAAAGAAGATAGAAAGAAAAGAAGTAGTTGGTATTCTAAAATTCTTCTCTTTGCTTCCTTGTAGTTTTACTTGATGTGATGACTTCATTGCGCATTTGTGGACTTGTTGATTCTGAAGACTTGATAGATGTTGGCAGAACCAAGGTTGGTCTTGAATATAACTTAGCCACCATGAAGTTTAAGATAGTGAGAAGGAAAGAGAGAATGGGAAGAAAGACTTAGAAATTGTAGCTGGTTGGTCTTCATGAACTTCCTCTTGATTTCTTCTAAGTACTTTTCTTCTTGGAGATGCTTCTGGGGTCTTGTCTTTATGCTAAGTTCTTCTTTGGTCCTTCATTGTTTCCACTAACTTCTAACTTAGTGGTTTTGACTAGAGGTATCAAAGGGCTAACATGCAACCTCATAATTTCTAAGGAGGAAGTCATGTAAGAAGTACAAAATACTACTAAGGACTTTAATATGCATGCCATGCTTATGAAAATGCTCTAAGGAATTGCAAGCAAGAAAGATGATCAAAAGTATAGCTAAGGACCAAGGTCAAACAATGAGTCCAATTAATTTCTAAGGAAAAGTAAACAAAACATAGCTGCTAAATTTTCTAAGGAAAATACTTTAAAACAATAGTTGATAATTTTCTAAGGACAAACATTTGTCAAAGCAAGTACTTAGAATATTTTCTAAGGATAATAACTAAGTTTTCAAGATGCTAAATTTTTCTAAGGAAAAGATTTAACACATTTGAGATATAGAAATTTTTCTAAGGAAAAAGTGTTGTCAAAATTTTCTAAGGAAGAAATAGTTTTGTTTGAGAGACAAAATATTTCTAAGTACTTTTTATCAACTAAAGTCATCAAAATATGACTAAGTCATTTTATAACTTGAATAAATGAAGAAAAATAATTTTAATCAATTTAATTATTAAAATATCACCTATAAAGCATTTAATCAATATTAATCATAAAAATCATAGAAATTATTTTTACAAAATTAGTAGAATATTGCTATGGCCAGTATTAGACATACAAATTTATAGCAAAAGAGTTTGATCAAAAATCTATTTTTAAATTCAAGTTATGTTCAAAATACTAATTAAACCACTTTTAAAAATTAACTAATTTAAATTCGACGAAGCCTCAAAATAAGCATACCAAAGTTTCTACACATTATAAGCTTTCCAAAAATATAAATTTCATAAATTTTGGATAAACGGGTAAAAATTAATAATGAATCTAATTTGCAGGGACCTATTCGTGATACGCAGGGGCTAAACGGTGCAGAAAACTGGAAAAGATCCTCGCGCTGGAGTCCCTGGCGACATGGCGTCTTCTGATTCGTGCGGAGCCGCTGACTGGGCGTTGACGCGGATGCTGACTCGGCTGCCGACTGGACGTTGACCTGATGACTTGGCGATGACGGAGCGATGACGAGGCGGCTGAGTTGGGGGCTGACGTGTCGCGATCTGGTTGGCGCGTACCTCTTCGCGGGCAACTTCTAATCTCGGCCGTACGCTGACGATCTAACGGCTCAGAACGAAAACATCTAAAAAAAAGGGCGGCGCCGTCGCCGGAAACCTAACCGGAGATCTAAACCGCGGCCGCGCCATTGCTGGCGTACATGGAGACGGCGAACACGAGGGGGACGGGAACCACAGGGCATACCACGGGATGCAGGAGGTCAAGACGAGCTTGATGGCGAGGTCGGGGGTCGCGGGCGTGCTCTGCTTCTCCCTCTAGTGCTCGCTGGAGTAGAGGACGGCGACGGCCTGCTTTGGTTGAGGAAGAACTCGACGATCTAGCGCGCACAAAAAAATTCTAAAACATGTCAAGGAGATGCGCACGACAAAAATAGGAAGGAAGGAAGAGATGGGAGGGCTTGGGGTCGTCTGTACTTGCCGGAATCGACGAAGTTCGCCGGCGGCGGTGGCGGCGTTGCGAGCTCGATTGCGCGCAGCCTGGGGGCGTGGAGCTAGGGTTTTTGCGGGCAAACGGGAGAGGGGGTCGCGGGGTATAAATAGGGCAGGAAGACTCGGATCAAATCCGTTTAAATCGACGGATTTCGCTCCGGATTCGGAGCTAGGGTTCGGTGGAGTTTTCTTGCGGGAGAGGAAGAAGACGCTGACATCGTCGCTGACGTCATCTAGGGGAGGCCCACCTGGCGGTGTGAGAGGGAGAGAGAGTGGGCTGCGGGCTGCTAACTGCTGCGCGCGCGGTAGCGAAAAGGATGGGCTTGGCCCAGTTGGGCTAGGTTCGCATTTTTTTTTCCTGTTCTCTTTTCCTTTTCTAATTTCTGAAAACTTTTGTAATTTTTGATTTATAAATCCAAATCAACTCCTATAGTTTTGTAAAATCAAAGTCTTTGTTTTGAAACCTTCGAATAAAATTTTAAATATTATTTTATCACAAGAATTTTTTGAAATGAGGTTAAAGGAATTTTAAAACTTAATGTCTATTTTAAAATATAGGTTTTAGAACACAAAATTTGTTTCTGAAATAAAACACCACGCAAGTAAATTTGGGATTAAAAATACTTTCTAAATAAGTACCATCAAGTCACAGCCAAAATTTGAATAGAACAAATATAACAATAAAAGTCCAAATAATATATAAGGCATAACTTGCCCTTTTATTATATTTTCTTAAATATGTTTTCAAGTGGAATTATAATTCCCACTTTTGAAATATCCAAATGCAAACAATGCTTTATGATGATGAATGCATGCATGATTTTTCTTTTCAAAGCAAAATACATAATAGTTTTCAAAAGTTTTAAATTTTTCTGATTTTTCAACTTTTGAAAACCTGGGATGGTACAACAAAAGGAGGAAGAATGGAGTAGCTACCCATGCCTACCTTCTAATGAGAGTAACTCTTTATCTCTTACACTATTTGATTGCCCTCCATGCTTATGAAAGGAGGATGAATGTTATGTTCCTGTGGATTCTCTTGAAATATTCTCTATGAGTAAAACTTGTGGAAATGATTATGCTACTGATATTTATGATAATCCATGCTATTTTGATAAATCTTATGATAATCCTTTATTTGTGCTTAATTTCGAAATGCATGGTAATGAGAATGTTTGCTTAGAAAATGTTTATGATAAAGCTCTAGATGATGATCCTATATTGCTTGATAGTATTATGTATTCTACTAATGAAAATGGGATTGGAGAGGTCTTGACTTTATCTAGGAGTCCCATACCTCTTGAGAATGATCAATCATCTTGTTATAAAATTGTTAAAAGTGGGTTTGAAAGTTTTAATCCCACTATTTTTGAGCTTGATAAGAATTATGTGTTTGTAGATCATGAAAAGCATGCTTTATGTGATAGTTATATTGTTGAGTTTGTTCATGATGCTACTGAAAATTATTATGAGAGAGGAAAATATGGTTGTAGAAATTTTCATGGTACTAAAGCACCTCTCTACATGCCGAAAGTTCTGAAGTTACTCTTGTTTTATCTTCCTATGCTTGTCACTTTGTTCTTCATGAATTTATTTGTGTACAAGTTTCCTATGCATAGGAAGTGGGTTAGACTTAAATGTGTTTCGAAGTTGCTTCTTGATGCTCCTTTTGCTTCATTTTCTATTTTTATGTGAGCATCTTTAAAACTATCAAGCCTAGCTAAAAGGCATTAAAGAAAAGCGCTTATGTGAGGCAACCCATTTTATTTTTCTGCAATTTTTCTTTTATTGAGTCAAGGAGGTTGTTTACTTCTGTAGCAACTCCTTTGTATCTTTATTTTCTTGCATTTTGTGCCAAGAGTAGTCTCTAATGTTAAGATGATGCTTAATTTTGATTGCTGCGCAGAAACAGATTTTTGCTGTTCACCGTACGAAATTCCTAAAATCACCAGATAGTTAATTAAATCTGAAAAATTTGTGCGTAATCCTGATATATGTATGCATCTTTCGTTAGTTCAACGTTTTTCGATTTGAGTCCCGTAAGTGTCTCGAAAAAATTCATCTTTACTGGCTGTTCTGTTTTGACATATTCTGTCTCTGTTTTTTGCATTGTCTCTTGTGGGTTTAAGCAAGGTTCTCTATGGAGGGCAGTAGCTAATGTTTTATTGAGCTCTTGCAATGTGTCACAACAGAACCAGTGGATTAAAGTTTTTGAGTACTAACCCCTCTAATGAGAATTACGTTGAGTTTGGTGTGGCGGAAGTTTTCAAGGGTCAAGAGGGAAGAGTGATATAATAGGATGAAGAAGAGTGAAGAGCTCAAGCTTGGGGAGGCTCCCATGGATCTCCCCAGCATATTTCAAGAAGACTCAAGCGTCTAAGCTTGGGGATGCCCAAGGCATCCCCTTCTTCATCGTCAAAATTATCAGGTCATCTCTAGTGAAACTATATTTTAATTCTTTCACATCATATGTGCTTTTCTTGGAGCGTCTGTGTGCTTTTTATTTTCAGTATTGCATTTTTATTTTCAATAAAGCTTGACTGGACCCTAGCATTCTTGATTGGGAGAGAGACACGCTCCGCTTTTTCATGAGAATACTCCTATTCTTCACTTATATTTGTTGAGTATTCATATCTAGCGCTGTTCAGCTTTTAGCTCTTGTTTTCATGTATCTCTTGTCAGAGCTATTAGCTTTCTTTTGTAGAAAGTACTCTCTTGCTTCACTTATATTTGTTTGGAGAGTTGATGAAATAAATTGATTGGTGTTTGGTTGGTTCAGAAAATGTTGCATGTGGTAATTGGTATAAGGAAAAACTTGCTTAATCTTGTAGATCACTAAAATGGATAACTTGATGCTTGTCAATTGTTTTGAGTTAACAAGTAGATCATGATTAAATTGTGCATCACATGAGTTAAGCCTATTAGTGAAGAACTACCGTAAAGCTTGTTGAAAATTTGGTTTGCATCGGTGGTACCTCTAAGGTCTAGATATTTTCTAATAACAGGGTTTGGTTAACAAGGAAGACGGTATGAAGTCTTATAACGTTTGCAATATGTTTGTCATATAAAACTTGGTGTACGGGTTGATATTCTTGTTTGCTTACATAACCTTGCTAGCCTAAACTCTGTACTGAGAGGGAATGCTTCTCGTGCATCCAAATCCTTGAGCCAAAATCCATGCCATTTGTGTCCACCATAACTACCTATATGTGGTATTTCCTTGCCACTCCAAGTAAATTTTTCATGTGCTACCTTTAAATTATTCAAAATGTTATTATTCCCTTTTTGTGTCAATGTTTACTAGCTCATGAGGAATTAGTGTGGTTATTCTTTATTCTATTTGTCGAGTGGACTTTTACACCTGGACTAGTGGCATATACATCCGCTTATCCAATAACTTGCAAAAAGAGCTGGCAACGGGGTGCCCAGTCCCAATTAATTACAACTTTAACCAATTAATTCTCTTCACACTTTTGCCCTGATTCATCAGTAAGCAATGACAAACAGTGAAATACCTGAATGTGTGTAAACCAAAGAGAAAGAGGGATGATCTGCCTTGCTGGTAGAAATAACGTCCTTCATGGGAGCCGCTCTTAAAAGTCCGTTCGACAGGTAGAATACTGTTCTCACCCGCTACCATTCGTTGACAATTAACAAACACCTCTCAAAAATAGATACTCCTCCATGGTATGTGATTGATGGAAGGCACCCGAGGATTCGGTTAGCCATGGCTTGTGTTAGCAAGGTTGGGAGGAGTATCAAATATTTTATGCAATCTCTATATGCTTTCAAAAACCTAAAAGCTCTAGCACATGATTTAATCCCTGCTTCCCTCTGCGAAGGGCCTTTCTTTTACTTTTATGTTGAGTCAGTTTTCCTATTCTTTCTGTCTTCCACAAGCAAACACTAGTGTCAACTTTGTTACAACATGCGTTATATGCAATGTATTGGACTTGTTATACTACTTTGTGTTGACAATATCCATGAGATAAATATGTTGAAAGTTGAAGCAAATGCTGAAACTAAATTCTTCCTTTGTGTTGATTAAATACCTTTTGTTAGAAACTATTGCTTTATGAGTTAACACTTATGCAAAACTGTTTGATGCTTGTCTCGAAAGTACTATTCATGAAAACGTTTAGCTTGTGTGATTCATTGTTTACTCATTATCTATTTGGTAGCAAATTATAGACCATTGACTTGGATCACTTCATTCATTTACATGTGCCTTGCAATATTATATGATCAAGATTATGATGGTAGCATGTCACCTCAAAAATTATTTTGTTTTTATCGTTTACCTACTCGAGGACGAGTAGGAACTAAGCTTGGGGATGCTGATACGTCTCAAACGTATCTATAATTTTTGATGTTCCATGCTTGTTTTATATCAATTGCCACATGTTTTGTATACACTTCATGTCATTTTTATACATTTTCTGGGACTAACCTATTAACAAGATGCCACAGTGCCAGTTCCTGTTTTCTGCTGTTTTTGTATTCCAGAAAAGCTAGTCTGGAAATATTCTCGGAATTGGACGAAAATTTACGGAGTCCCCTATTTTACCAGAAGATTCCATGGGCCAGAAGGACAAGTCCGGAGGAGGCCCGAGGGCCCCACACGTGGGCAGGCGCGGTTGGGCCTTGCCCGGCGCCCTGGGGTGGTGTCGTCTCCTCGGTCACCTCCTCGCGACGCCCTTTGGACTATATATTGCCCCTGACCTAAAACTCGCAGAACAATCGACGAAACTCCCGAATACATCTCCGTGCTCCGCCGCCACGAAACTTCGTTTCGGGGGTCAGAAGGTCCTGTTCCGGCACCCTGCCGGGACGGGGATTGACCCCCGGAGCCATCTCCATCGACCACGCCGCTTCCACTTCGACTCCATGATGGTTTGTGAGTAGTTCCCCATGGACTACGGGTTCTAGCTGTAGCTAGTTGGTACTCTCTCTCCCATGTACTTCAATACAATGATCTCATGAGCTGCCTTACATGATTGAGATCCATATGATGTAATCGGTGTTGTGTTTGTTGGGATCCGATGAATATTGAATACTATGTCAAGTTGATTATCAATCTATCTTATATGTTATTTAAGATCTTGCATGCTCTCCGGTACTTGTGGTTGCCTTGATCAAGTAGTTGCCTGTATCTCCAAGAGAGAGTATTTATGCTAGATAGTGGGTTCATGCCTCCATTTAACCTGGGACAGTGACAGAAAGTTCTAAGGTTGCGGATGTGCTGTTGCCACTAGGGATAACCTAACAATGCTATGTCCACGGTCATATGTATTTGTTTACATTACGCACTTTACTTAATGCAATTATCCGTTGCTTGCAACTTAATACCAACGGGGAACTCGGATGACAACCCGGCGGTGGATTATTAGTCATAGACGCTGTTGGATAACGGTCTATGTATTTTGTCGTAATGCCCAATTAAATATCATAGTAGTCATCATGACATATATATGCATTGTCATGCGCTCAATATTCTGTCAATTGCCCAACTGTAATTTGTTCACCCAACACTTGTTATTGGAGAGTTACCACTAGTGTAGATAGCTGGGAACCCGGTCCATCTGTCATCATCATTGCTTTCCGTCAACTCCACGCAAGCAACTATTTTCTGGTGCCATTGCTTCTGTGTTACTGCTACTGTTGCTCTCATATTACTGCTGCTTTCACATCACGTTTGTTACTAGTGCTTTCTCAGGTGTGGTGGAATTGACAACTCCGCTGCTAAGGCTTATAAGTATTTTTTGTCTCCTTGTGTCGAATCAATAAATTTGGGTTTTACTTCCCTCGAAGACTGTTGCGATCCCCTATACTTGTGGGTTATCAGGCGCCGGCGGCTCTTCCTCCCAGCCGTCCTCCTGCGGGCCAAGAAGATGGACCGCGTCGACTCCAGCCAAGCTCATCTCGCGGAAGCTCTCCTTCGCCAAGCTCAAGTCCGGCGCCGTTGTCGTCTTCGGCCTGCTCAACTCGCTGCGCCGGCCTTCTGCTGCTCCGCCGCCACACCCCACCTCGCCCTACTCGCACCGCCCTCCTTTGCTCCCGCGTTGCCCGCTCGCCGCCCTCTGCTTCCAACCTCGGCGGCTGCAGCACCGCAAGGATGTCCAGCAGTACAGGTCATCATCTCCCCATTTTTCATATTATTTTCTATGTTCTGCTTAAAATTACTCATATGGTAGACCACCTTAATTGACATGCTATGAACGGATTAAATGGCAAAACAATATCTTAATCCTACTCAATTTTTTTCATTTTGAGTACCAGCAATGAATTATGACGAATATATTCTGGAAGTTAAGCTCGATGATAATAATTTCTGACCAAATCATTTTCTTTATTTACTTACTTCTAAATATCTGGGAAGAGTACTGCTCAGCGACCATATATTAGCTACATGACTAATGTTTTATATTTCTCATGTGCTCAATATATTGGTTAACATATTACTCATCTGTTCGATATATTGCTCTCCTTTTGTGGAAACACAAAGCTTACTATTGTGCTGCTTTCCAATTTTTATTCTGTCCATATTGAAGGATGTTAATTTGGAACTGCAATATACACATTGATTGGACCATAGCACCTTGCCATCTTTTCCTCTCAAACCTCTTCATTGCTGCAGTTTATGCTGCTCTAGATATTACTTTACCATATGATTTACGATCATATTATCGCTAATTCTAAAGCCTTCACATCTGAAAAGGTAGTTTGTTGGATTACACCCAATCTGATATACACTTGTGTTCTTAACATGAGCTTTTCATGAACGGAAGTGTATCAACAATCCAAGGAAGTTAGCTAAGATGTAAGCTTCAATGCCTCTTTTCAAAATATTTGTCATGATGTGTTCAGGCCTGGCCTCATGTATTTAATTTGATTTTTTTTCCCAAAAATAACTCAGTTTTGTGTTTTCTTGGTTAAGCTTACAAGAATTTATGTCATATAATTAATATAGCTTAAAGTATATATAAGTAAGAAGAACCAAAGATTAACAATGTAAGACAGATGAACATCATCTGATGAGCATTGCCTTCCATTGTGGACAGGTAGGCTGCACCAGGAGAGAAAGCACCAAGGGGCAGTCATGGTGCCAAGAAATGCAAGCGTTAAGTAGGTGCTACATTTCGTTCATGGCATGCCTCTATTTGGTCAATCCCACACTTTCTCATAGGTTAATTGTATTTTATTTCTTCCTCGCTTGGCAAAATGTGTAGGAAAATTTGGGAGTTTTAATGTTAGTGCAACTTAGAGGATCAATCATCACTTAATTTCTATAAACTTTTCAGCAGATTTTCTTTTCAGGTGATGTTAGTGCACCTTTGAACAATGGCAGTAGTTACTCAAAGATTTTGATCCAATATTTTATATTACGTTCAACTTGAATTGTGAAAAAAATAAGTTCTTGTTAGAAATATGTTGAGCCTTCCTATTCTGATCTTATCTTTCGCAGACCCATCGTATTCATGAAGTAAAAGGTACGATAGAATGATTATTTTCCCTAATTTCATAAGGGTCTCAGTTCTCCACCTAGAAATGAGTTGATTAGTTTTGAAATTAGCTCCTGTTTTGCCCAAGGCCCGCCCCCAAGTGATTTAAGATCACTCATTTTACATCGCCTACAGAAATCTGATAAAAAGGATAATCGTCAAAGAAATTGTTATATTGTTATGATATTAATCTTCACCAGCTAACATCAATCTAGAATATTTATCTACAATGGTACTATATATTGCTTTAAATCAATTGTCGCATCAATTTAATCTTCATAGAAATTTCCCTTCTAAGTGATTCAAAATCACTCATGTTTTACATCGCCTAGAGAAATCTGATAAAAGGATGATCATCAAAGAAATTGTTATACTGTTATGACATTAATCTTGGCAAACTAACATCAACCTATAACATTTATCTACAATAGTAGTATATATTGCTTTCAATCAATAGTCGCATCAGTTTAATCTTCATATCAATTTCCCTTCTAAAGTTACATGCAGTATGAGCATGTAATAAGTGTTATAATCATTAGGCTTCTTATGACAGTTAATTTTCCCTAACTTGGTATTTTTCCTGTCAATTAAGAAGTGCCACCGGCGGGTCCACAGAAGCAAAGAAGAGGGCTCCTCTAGGCTCAATCCATGACTGGCACGGTCTAAAGCCTAAGGTGAGATTCTTCTGGTCCTTAATTTCTTTATCTTCAGTTTAAGAATCTGGTTGATCCCTACATGTGCTTTTCAAGGTGAAACTGATAGAGTTTCAATGCATGTGCTTCTTGGAGACCTGAGTTCCAGGAAGGCTGGCATCTTCGTCCAGTTCACCAAGAGGTTCCAGTACAAGTGACTCATACAAGTGACATGAGTCCACCGTTAGGGCACCCAGGCGCTGCTAGATACTACCGCCCAGTAGCGGTACCATAGTCTCGCCCCCATGTTCTCCTACGCTGCAGCAGCCGCCGCCATCGTCTATGATATCTCCATTCTTCTTTTCTCCTCGGTTAGCAATATTCTCTGAATTATTGTGGTGATTTACGACAGGAAACATGCCATTTTTTCTGTTTTAATCCCCTTTGATTTCTTTTGAATTGTGTGCATAATAATATGGATAGGTTTGATAGTAGTAACCTGAGAATGATCGAATTGGTGCATGTACAGAACGTTTTTTTGTCAAATACACATATTCCATATATTTAATATTTCATCCATAATATCTTGCTTAATTGCGTTCTCGGACAATTTTTTATCCTTTATTCACAGTTGTTTGCAAATCCAGATAAGTATATGTCTAATGATACTGAACATTGCATTTAGTAGTTCCAGATTTTTAGAGGGTCTGATGACACTGAACATTGCATTTAGTAGTTCCAGATATTTAAAGATCAGCTGGCTGTAATATTAATCTTATCTTCCTAGGTTAGTAAAACATACTGTTTCAAGTATAACAGATGTGAAATGTCACAATTCTTGATGCATATTTAGTATTCAGAATACATTTGGTTTATCAAAAGTGCGGAGATATTCATATCTTTTGTACATTGATTTGTCTTTGTAGATTGGTCTAAAGTTTAAAGTACCAAACCTTATTTACAGCACATTGCTACTCAATTTGAAACCATACACTCAGATAAATCTTTTTGTCACCACAAATGCGGCGTGTCGCCGCGCCACATTCCCTAGTATCTATGTGAAATTTGGCACTATATATGATTTGAGGTTGATTTTCTAAACCTAGCTAGATAGCATCATCTTCCAACAGGGCACCGGGACCGGGAGAACCGTTGATAGGTTCGCGTGCATGGTGCATGCACATGCCCGGCACAAAGAGTGATTCGCTCGGCCCACACGAGATGAATAATTCCTTTGATTTTGTTGGGAACCCCGTACAACAAAGTGGAGTCGGTGCCAGACTATGCACCGGCACCGCTTCCGTGTGCACCACATGCGAGCCCTCGTGCCTCTGGTTCTTGGCTTGAAAAATAGTGTCGGATTCTCCTCCACCACGGTGACGGCAACGGCACCCACTCAGAGAGAGTTAACAAGAGCACGACAAAGAAGAACAAATGACAGCTAACACTGGTTGACCATAACGACACCTAATAACGATAGGTAATTAACTAGCTAGCTAGAGACAACTGCATGTGAGTGTTTCTTAATTTTGGCTTGGAATCCAAGCACCGCGTCGGCCGGCGTCGGTGTCTCTCTCTATTCTGTACTACTTGATTCCATAGAAAATCCACCTCTGGTTACGAACCTGATCAGCTGACAAGTAACGGGTGCCAACTCGATGATCCAGTCACAGAAAAGAAAATAAACATTGTTGCAGGATGTAACATGAATTACGTACAATCTGAAACTTCGAAACTGCATGTGTGAAAAGAGGGATTCTTTCGGCATGCACGTGCACTCTCTTGGCGAGGCATCAACTTGAATTATTGCATCGAGATTGGTACAAACGCATAAACCAAAGTTTAGACGCGGTGGAATAATAACTAAATAAGGGATAGAAACGTGCATTGTTCAAGGCACCGCTGCTTAGCTTGTCGGCTCAACATGCTTCCGCAGTGTATCGTGACGTGCCCCTCTCTTCTTGGTTGATCTCCTCCGCCTAAGCCTGCGTATTCCTGGTTTACCATGGTTTCCGCAGTTTCCGTACACTGGACCGTTCCAAAAAGGAATGACTTAATCTTAACAGTTTCAGACGGTTTTTGCCTGTTCCAGTCCGTCTAAAACCGCACAACTCTGACACTCTTGCGGGTTGAACTCAAAACCGGTCTAACCATCTTAAACTCCCTGCTTGGTCCGGTGCGGAGTGGTCTAGCGGTTTCACCGGTTTCACACCCAATATTTAACAAGCTTATCTCCGCCCAACGATATTCGACAATGCGATTAATATGTCTATTATATTATCTACGTATACTATGTATTCGAGATTCCTTTGTCACGAGACATCAACTTGGTCCGAATCTAGAATGGAAATAAGCCTTCGAGGTTCATGCACCCACTGAAGTCAACCGCACGTTCATGCACTACTCAACGGCACGACACATAAAGAAGCAGTGATCAATGGGGACGCGGAGTTTTGGATCTCGGCACTAGTACTCCTGGTGCCCCCATTTTTTTTTCAAAAAATTGTTGTTACACATAAAATTCTCAAAAAAATCAAGCATATAGATTTGAATGTTCATTACCATAGGAAAAATTGGCAAAAAAAAATGTTAATATTTGCAGCTGTGTGAAAATAACAAATATCAGCAGTCAACAAAGCAAATTCAAAAACGTGCAAACATGCCCAGATTTCTTTTTTTTTTTTGCACAGGTCAAATTATTTCGAATAATTTTTTGCAAATTATGAGTTAAGCACACATGTAGACTACTACCTGTGTGATTTTTTGGCAAAAGAATAAAGGGTAAAAAAAAATTTTGGGCACCAGGAGCAGTGGTGCCCGAGATCCAAAACGTATTTCCGTGATCAATGGCAGCTACTTGACTTTAACGCCTAACCATCTTTAGTTAGTTAAGTACTACTCCTATAGGTTAGATTCTTTAATCTTGTCTTAGGCAAGTAAGCAGCACGTCACAGTCTCTATCCGACCTTAATTTAGAGATTGTTTCACACGACGACACCTTGAACACGGAATGAACGTCCGTATCAGCCAATACTTTGCTCATCACATGGACACCTAACGAACTCACGACATTTGTTTTTACAAAACACACCTTAAATTTGATTGGGAGGCCGAGACGACAAGTAAAGGCAATGTATATGTAACAGAAAGACTTTCCTTACAAAAACATATTAAACGCAACGGAAGGTCGAAACAAAACTTAAATGCAATACTCTCAGTCGCACGTTATCCCGCAGGTCCGCAACTTGAAAAAAAAATAACTGAATACCCAGTTGATCGAGTAAACCGCGAGCTGAAACCGGAGGCAGCTACTAGCCGCAGTCCGTTACCAGCGGCGATGGAGCGGCGGAGCCGGGTCGTCGCGTTGACCCGCTATAGAGGTGCCTTAAATTTTCCTACTGTAGCTACGATAGCAAAAGGTGGCCGGCCGACTCGGAGCAAGATGTCGGCATAAATAAAAACGAAAAACATCAACTGAATTATCGGTGGCCTGCAAGTGGGAGCGGCAGCAGCGGGCGTGTGTTTTCCGTCGGGTGGACCCCACCCCGTGCTCCGGCCATGTGGGCCAACATGCGGCCGCAGCGGGGCGGGGCCTGGTGGGGTGTACAAGTCCTCGTCGGTTTCAGGATAAGCCGCCGTGGCAGCCTCATCCATTCGACCACCAGGATACTTCACTGATTGGCAGCATGGGCTGTTACTATTTGGCCTGGTTCTGTGCTACGACGGAGTACATGCTTAGACTACCCATAGTGGGCGATTCCATGTATGGAAAAGCTGATGTGGCACTATAATTAATGATTAATGATGTGTGAGGTGGTGGTGATATTATAGGTAGATACCGTAACATAACGTATTTCAATACACAATAAATTTACAAATGTAATAAATGCACTATACATGATCCTACATATATGTTACTATGCACTATGAACCTAGCAACATAACCAAGTATCAAGTGCATAATACCACTATATGTTACTTCCCACTATGAACAGTCTTATCGGCACTTGGAGTTAATGACCATCTCGCCATGAATTATTTCTCTCCCCTATTTCGTTCGTTGACATAAATACATTTCCAAAAACTAATTCGGCAATGTTCATGGATTTTTTCGGCGGGCCAAGGCCATGTAATGGCATATTGGCACAGTCGGCGCTCTGGGTTGGTTGACGCACCGGCAGTGCGTGCACGGTTGTGTATTGGTTGCTCGATGTCGTGCTCATCGGTGATGAATTAATGACCGCGCGCAGTATGCCGTTGTTTGCTACGGACCGGATATCCTCAGCGGTGTGTCGAGTTTTGGGTCGCTTATGATCTTTTTTTGTTTTTCGAGACGTGAGGAGCACGGACCCCTCTCCAACTCTCCCCCACAGACCCACAGCTGGTCCACTACATTAGTACTCCGTACCCCCTCTTGACTCAATCAACATGTAGTAGAGCTAATAGTACAAATTAAATGTGGCCCATTATGTGTGGCACTGTTGCTTGTATAGTAGAAGCATTTCAGACTATACACAGGAATAGGAAAAGCACAGGATCAGGAAAGAAATGTAGGTGTAAAAACATAGGATTGCAAATCACATGAAAAACTCACACAGACTTGTTTGAAACGCAAAAAAAGAAACCACAGGAAATGGTGCAGCTTTTGAGTTAATGAAGTCTTTGCACAGGAAACGAGCGGTGGGTGCTTGATTTACCTCGTTACTTTGCACACAGGAAATAAACAAAGAGGTCGAAGCTAATTTTCCTTTTTCCTGTGATTCTGCCATGTAACCGACATGCAAGGAAAAATTCCTTCACTTTTCCTACGCCAAATCCTGCGTTTCAAACGATGCTACAGTGGCAATTCCTACGGAACCGGAATCCTATACTTTTCCTGTAAAAATCCTTCAAACCAAACGGGGCCTTAGTCGCCCATCTTGAATGGTGCATGGAGTGGTTCAATGCCTACAGACTTAATGATATAGCCCTAACATGGCACACCATATGGGTAGAAGATGATGCACACCATCATTAGCTAGACAGGTTTTTTTTACGTTATCATTTGTTACTTCTCCCACTGCATGCATAAGATGAACTGCAAATGAGCTCCCCGAGCAAAGCGATACGAAGATGACATGTAAGCCACTTGGTTTGACAAGTACTCCCTCCGTCCAAAAATAAGTGTCTCAAGTTTGCCTAAAAGTGGATGCATCTGTCAGATGCATCCACTTTTAGGCAAACTTGAGACACTTATTTTTGGATGGAGGGAGTAGTAGTATGTCACCGACAAAAGGCAACTTATTTTGGCAAACTTTCTTGTACCAAAATAAAGAAATTGGTACACACTCTTGTCAGGCAGTTGATATCCTGATGGGTGGATAAGCATGTACATAGATGCTATTGTTTGTTTGACTTGCACTGTCACATCTCTGTGTGGACATCAACGTACTATCTTTTTTTGACTAAATGACTCTTAAACTAGCCTTCAGCTAATTGTGCCCCCATCGAATATATTTCAGCCACATATGGTCCTTTTTAAAAACGTCATGGATTAGATGTTCTGAAAATCTCAGAGGCTCTTAAGATGTCACAAAACGCCATACACTTTGGCTTATCCTGAGTTTGAAAAATGCAAAAAATTATAAGTCATTTGGGATAAGCCATTTGATATGGAGTTACTTGGTCAAAAAAAAATCCAAGAATTTCAGAATACGCCACCTGCAGTGGTGGACCTAGGATATTTTGAAGCCCGGGCAAACAGTAAATTTAAGGGCATATAATGATATTTTTTAGTTTGGGCAAACAGTAAATACAGTACAAATACACTACGCCAGCCGGCCGGAGCCCGGGCAAGCGCCGGTAATAGGGGCGCTGCGTCCGCCACTGGCTACCTGATAAGGCGTACTCTGAAATTTTTAGAGTCTATGTGACTAAGTAACTCAATATCAAATAGCTTATTCGGGATAAGCCAAAGTATACTGAGATTTTGATGGCTTTGAGATTTTCAAAACGTCGCTGGAAACGTGGGATGCGGCGGATGCACCGTGCATTCGGCCCACAGATGCGTTATGCTTCGCCTTTCCTCTTTGGCTCTTTTTTGTTTTACGGAAATATTGGGCTCTTCCCATGTGCGGCTGGGGGCGGACATTCGGGTGGGGCCGACGTGAGATTGCCTTTCCCTTCAGGATAAGCGAGGGACGCCACTCTCCAATCATCATCAGCAGCAGAAGATCCGATCGTTTCCGGGTTTCCGGGTTTGCTTTGCATCCAATTTCTTTATTTTGGTACAAGAAAGTTTACCAAATTAAGTTGCCTTTCGTCGGTGGCATACTACTACTCGCTCCGTCCAAAAATAAGTGTCTCAAATTTGTCTAAAAGTGGATGCATCTAAGCATGAATGCTGTAATGTGTTGTTGAACATATGCGTGGAATGTTTGTACGTTGCTGGTGAAACTGTGCACGGTACACATTGACCTTAACTGCCTTGTACGGAGCAAAAAATAATCAAGGTGCATGTGCATGTCTCTACGAGCAACACTGTCGAGCTACCCACCCACTTCACTAGCGTCACATGCGTGGTTCCACATCTCACTACCTAGAGAATTACGAGAGCCCGTACAAAATAGTTAAGGTCTACAGTAGGTTGCACGCGGGTTTCAACAGCGAAACTGACACATATGCTCCATTCGTGTTATAAGTTAAATGAGTTCTATTTGTACAAATGTGGATGCATCTATATTTGAAATATGTGTAGATAAATCCACA
This sequence comes from Poa pratensis, assembly GCA_947311845.1. Taxonomy (NCBI): domain Eukaryota; kingdom Viridiplantae; phylum Streptophyta; class Magnoliopsida; order Poales; family Poaceae; genus Poa; species Poa pratensis. The sequence continues at coordinate 77,130,502 of CAMZMU010000117.1, forward strand.
TGTATACAAATGGAAAGTCATCTAATTAGAAACCAAGGAGTATAACATTTCAAATTTAGTACACCCATCTTCGAATGGTGAGTTGGACTGCTCTCTCCGTCCAAATTAGTTAACTTGTATTTGTCTAAATACAGATGTATCTATACTTGTTTAGTGTCTAGATAAATCTATTTTTTAACAAATGTGAGTCAAGTAATTTGGAACGGAGGAAGTACATGCATAGCGAACGGTAAGTCACCATCCTCGCGACGTCGGTGTCAAACAGGATACACGTCATCATTACTTCGTCATATACACCACCACTAAAGGAGTTCCCGATCGAAGCGATAAGCAGATGACATGTAAAGCCATTGGTTAGGGAATCTGGATCATCACAATCAAGTAGTACTAGTATATGTCATTACCAAATAAGACGGCGAATTAGATTTGGTTTACTTCCCTGTCAGGCCGCTGATCTAGATGACTGGATATGTAGGTTGTTTATCTTCTTTTGATGAACACAAAGGTCCCTCACACTACGCTCAGATAGTGTATGTGTCAATATATATCTGCAACTTCCGCTTTCTAAAAAGGAAAAAAACATATCTACAACGTTTGTCTCTGAAACAATTCCGACACCTCGTCATGAGGATAAGTAAAGCAACCGAAAACAGAAGGATTTAGAGTATAATAACACACCGTTTGTCAGGCAAAACGTTAGGCTGCCCGTCCTTGTCATTTCTCAAGAACAAAAATGTAATTTATATTCGCTCCATAAACTTAATTAACGAACCTGCCCCAGAGTTGGCCTGACGGAGCCAAAGGATGTGTCAAACTGAGAGGCGCTCTGGCGACTGGGCGGGCGACGCGGGTGTCACCCGCGCCTCTCCGGTGCCAAGGGCTCACCGTCGCCGGGGTCAGCGGACCGTCGCGCGCGCAACTCCTGCCGAGCACCCAAGGGGGGTTTGTGCGGTGACCTTTGGCGAGCTCTCCGACGAGGTCGTTCCGGAGGATTGAGAAAGCGTGTGCTCCGGATCTAGGGATCCTGTGTCGCCGCGTCTTTCGGCGAGGGCGCCGTGTACGCAAGGCGAGGTCTTTGAGATGGCGCTCGCACTAGTGGGAAAACCCTTATAGGTAGGTTACATTCTGTGGCGCACCCTTAATTGGTGCGCCACAGAAATATTCTGTGGCGCACCAGGCTTTCTGTGACGCACCTGGCCATGTGCGCCACAGAAATGTGACTTTCTGTGGCGCACCAAGTCACATTTCTGTGGCGCACATGGCCAGGTGCGCCACAGAAAGTTATCCGGGGATTTGAAAAAAATAATTCTGTGGCGCACCTGGCATGTGCGCCACAGAAAGTTGATGCGCCACAGAATTTTTTTCTTTCAAATCCCACCCCCGTGGATCGGCTTTTTTGTCTTGCAAGAGGTAAAAGAAAATGATAAAAAATTCAATAAATAAAATCCTTTGACAAGTAGTTAGGTATGAGTGTCTAGTAGGTATAGAAATTTTGAAATATGAATTTTGACCTTTTCTGCAACAAACAGGAAAAAAACCTTGTAACGGCCATAACTTTTGCATACGACGTCGAAAAAACGCGTTTAATATGTCAAAAAAATCGTGAGAAAAATCCGAGTTCAAATCCACCCGGGTTAACCCGGTCAGCAATTCACAGATTCCTCAAATTGCAAAAAAAAAAAAGTTATTTCAAACAGACGATTTTTCGCAGCAAAATAAAAAAAATTCAAAAAATACAAAAAAATTCAAAAATTACAAAAAAGACACATAAATGTATAACAAAGAAGATTGTTGACTTTTCTTGACTTTTTTTATTTTTTTGGATTTTTTAGATTTTTTGAATTTTTTGGATTTTTTGGATTTTTTGTAATTTTTTGGATCTTTTGAAACTTTTGAATCTCCTTTTGAAATTTTAGAAGTTTTTGAAAAATCTGAAATTTAAAAACACACGTTTATAACATATACATAACATATACACATAGAAGATTTAAGAGGATTCATATGATATATATATATCAATAAGAAATTGAGTAGCACATGGGTAGGTGAAGTGGGTGGAACTTAGAACTTAAGCGTGCTAGGGTTGGAGCAATTTGAGGATGGGTGACCTAGCGGGAAGGTATCAGTTAAAAAAATTCAAAAAATCTGAAAATAATTCCAATAATTAGGATTTTCATATTATTTCATATATTGATTTTTCTTATTTTTTTAAACTTTTTAATTTTTTTTTTCAGTTTTTGAATTTTTTGAATTTTTTCAGAATTCTGTGGCGCACCAGTCAGGTGCGCCACAGAAATGTGGATTTCTGTGGCGCACCAGGCCAGGTGCGCCACAGAAAGTGGATTTCTGTGGCGCACGCACATGGTGCGCCACAGAAAAAAAAATTAGTGGCGAGGATTCTGTGGCGCACCCCAATTGCTGGGTGCGCCACAAAATCCTAATTTGGTGCGCCACTAATAGCTGTTTCCTACTAGTGTCGGAGATCGTGCTGGCCCTCTGTAGGGTCGGTCCTGCAGCTCGCCGTCGCCGGGGCGGAGGTTGGTTGACCACGCTGCAGGTGAACCACGCGGGCACCACAGGGGTGCCTTCGAGGCCCACCAGCAAACTGGCTGACGACGAGTCGTGGCCGTCGTCCGTGATGGTGGGTGCGGTGGCCATCCAGATCTCGCCGCCGTCATCACCGGGCGCGAGGGAGACGGGGCGTGCCTCTGACCTAGGGCGGGTCCTACCTTGCGCCTCCATCTTGGGCCCATACGGGCTATCTGGGCCGCTTTGGGCCGGGATGCCTGAGCAGGCGAGTGAAGCCCAGCCCAGCTCCTTTCTCTCTGAGCCTTGGGGGTGCGATGGTCGACACGTGTCGGCTTCGACGGTAGCGATGCAAGTGGGAAACCCTATTCCAGACAGTGCCTTCCACCCGCAGCCATATAAGTGGTTGTGGCTGCCGCTGGGAACCCTAGATCTATCCTTTGCTTCCCCTGCATCTGACGAAGACATCCACCGCCACAAACACAGAGCCAAATGCCTCCTCTCTCCAGCCGCATCCTCTCTGGATCCGCCGCGGTTGGTGGCCATGGACAGGAACTGGCAAGCCCACGACTACCGAGGCAAGCACCCGTTCGACGAGATCTCCGGCGGTGCCCGCGCCCGTGAAGATGAGCTGCGCCGCCGCATCGCGCATGAAGAGGAGGACTACGAGCGGCAGCAGAGGGACCGCTCCCATGGGGACGGTGGCGCCCGTTACCGTGGTGGTGCGGGTCGCTATGAGCACCATGCCGAGCCAAGCTACCGTGGGCCTCCTATCCCTCCGCGTGGGCGCGACCAGGGCAGGAACAACAACTCCCGTGCGGGGCGCGGGGCCTCACCGTCGCTTGGTGCCGCGGTGGCACCAGCGGCCGATACGTCACTGATCATTTGCTACAAGTGTGGCGAAGAGGGACATGTGCAAGCCAAGTGCACCAAACAAGCCTTTTGTGTATAATGTGACAAGCCAGGTCACCTTTCCGCGATGTGCATGATGGCGGCGGCGAAAGATACTCTGATTAGGGCTGGCTTCGGGGGAGGCAGGCCGAGCTTCTTCTACTTTGAGGTGCCGATGAAGGAGCTGGAAACAACCACCACCAACACTGCCCTTGTGTTAACTGTCTCGGGTAACTTATCTGCGCAACAGATGGAAGCAGAGTTTAAGAATCTGGTGCTGGATGCTTGGGACTGGCAGGTGAGACGCCTCAACAATGAGTTTTTGTTGGTCTTCCCCTCCAAGGAGAGTCTGCGCATGGCCACCCGGGTGGGGGCCTCACACTGCCATTCTCCAAGGTTCGGGCCATCGTCACCGAATCTCAGCTCACGCCCCAAGCGTCTGTGATGCTCTCTGAGGTCTGGGTCCGCCTGCACGGGGTCCCTGAGCCACATCGCAAGTCTGTGCGTCTCCTGCGTGACACTTTTGAGATAGGCAGGCCGATGGAGGTTTATGAAAACTCCCTGCTTCAGAAAGATGGCCCTGTTCGCATGAAATTTGGGTGCGAGGCACCGGTGAAGATTCAGAGTCACATTATGCTCTATGTGAATGCTCAGGGTTTCCGTATCATTCTAGAGGAAGAACGGGACGAAGCAGAACTCGACCTCCCACCCCCTCCTCCTCGCCCGCCACACACACCAAGAGAGGACAAAAAGGAAGATGACAACGACTTGCTTGAATCTGAAGGGGATGACGACGATGGCCGCAATGCAAAATACAGCTCCGAGGCCTCTCGCAAGAAGAATCAGAGGATGGATGGCTCGGGCCATGACCAAGGGGGTCACCGCTCGGTCCCGGTGGACAGTGACATTGCTAAGGACTCTGCTGAGCTGCCTCTGAACAAAAACATGGAAGCGCCGCTTGACCCTGTCCCCGCCTCTCAGAACACTGAGGTGTCGGAAGAAGCGGATACTTTAACCCTGCAAGATCACTCGGCTCTTTCCTTTGACCCGTCGGCTGGTGGGCAGCCGTCGGACTCTGTTAACCGGAGGACATCTCTCGCGAGATCCCGGAGGTGGTGGAACGGGGACTCACCACTCCTAACAAGGTTGACGCTGGTAAAGATGAAGAAGAACAGCGCCGGGAGTATGAGCACCGTAGCAAGAGCAATGCTGACCGCGCTTCCCGCCCACGGACTGAGAGGGAGAAGCCCAAGCAGCCTGGGTTTTTTGATGACTCTCCAACGCCAAAGAAGAACAAGACATCCTCCTCTGCTCTCTCGGAGAGCATAGTGGTGGAGGCACTCACGGCGCCGGTGGCACGTGCTCTGCGCTCCAAGGCTATTCTCGTGGAGACCCCGCGCAAGAGTGTGAGGGCCAAAGTCCTCACTGATGAATCGGTGCTAGCCCGGGCAGTCCGCTACACCCTGGTGAAGGACGATCCAGGTAATCCCCCGCTTCTCAGCCTTTACGGTTTTGCAATATGTTTCTTCCGATCATCTTCTTTTGGTTGCCAAAGACTCCTGTGTGGTGTTCGATAATGCCGCGGGCCCTATAGAAGAAATCCTGTCAATGTTTAGAGCCCGGGAACTGGCTCAAGCCGAGCTGGCATGCGCTAGGGAGCGCATTGCCATGGAACAACGTCTGGCTATGGAGCAGAGGCTAAGGCCAGAGAAGCCTCTTAAGCCGTTAATGAAGCTGAACCCACGCCGCCACAGGATGGCTTGGCCGAAGAGCTGTCCAAAGACAACCAGGGGGTTGCCTCTAGTTCGAAACCTACCCGAGGGAGTAAACGTGGAGCTAGTCAGACCACAGCCACGGCAAGCAGACCCAGAACCCGCCTAGCACGGGCTACCGGACTGGTTCCATAATGCGTGTCCTATTCTTTAACATCAGGGGGTTCGGCGCTCGGGGCCGCCGAACGCTCCTCAAAGTCCTGCTCCGCCTGCACCACATCGATGTGATCTGTTTGCAAGAAACCATCAAAGGAGAGTTTATTGATGCAGAAAATCAGGATTTAGAAATTGGTGAGAAGTTCTTTTGGGTGTGGCTCCCGGTTGTGGGTCACTCCGGGGGGATGCTTATGGGCCTGAGAGAGAGTATGTTTGATTTTGGGCAAATTGACAAAGGCCAATTTTACCTTAGCACTGCGGTTGTGCATAGACCTTCCAAAAAACAAATGGAACTGATTTGTATCTATGGTCCAGCTGACCATGCTCGCTCTAGCATCTTCTTGGACGAGGTGTCTGATGCGTGTTAAGTTACACGTCCGTTGGGAACCCAAGAGGAAGGTATGATGAGTGCAGCAGCAAGTTTTCCCTCAGTAAGAAACCAAGGTTTAATCGAACCAGTAGGAAGTCAAGGGTCTTCTGAAGGTTGTTGGTGGCTGAATGTGGCACGGCGCAACACCAGGGAATCAGCAGCAACGTGGAACCTGCACACAAGACAATCAAACTACTTTGCCCCAACGAAACAGTGAGGTTGTCAATCTCACCGGCTTGCTGAAAACAAAGGATTAAAAGTGTGGTGTGGAAAATGATGTTTGCTTGCAGAGAATTAAAGAGAACAATGATTGCAGTTGGTTGTATTTCAGATGTAAAAGAATGGACCGGGGTCCACAGTTCACTAGTGGTGTCTCTCCATAATAAAATACTAACATGCTGGGTAAACAAATTACAGCTGGGCAATTGACAAAATAGAGAGTGCATAACAATGCATATACAAGTCATGATGATCACTATGAGATTTACTTGGGCATTACGACAAAGTACACAGACCGCTATCCAGCATGCATCTGTGCCTAAATAGTCCACCTTCAGGTTAGCATCCGCACCCCTTCCAGTATTAAGTTGCAAGCAACAGACAATTGCATTAAGTATGGTGCATAATGTAAACAATACAAATATCCTTAGACAAAGCATTGCTGTTTTACCCCTAGTAGCAACAGCACATCCACAACCTTAGAACTTTCTGTCACTGTCCCAGATTAAATGGAGGCATGAACCCACTATCTAGCATAAATACTCCCTCTTGGAGTTACAAGCATAAACTTGGCCAAAGCCTACACTAACGGAGAGCATGCAAGATCATAAACAACATAGGCATGATAAATCAATAATCAACTTGACATAGTATTCAATATTCATCGGATCCCAGCAAACACAACATGTAGCATTACAATAAGATGATCTTGATCATGATAGGCAGCTCACAAGATCTAAACATGATGGCACAAGAGGAGAAGACAACCATCTAGCTACTGCTATGGACCCATAGTCCAGGGGTGGACTACTCACACATCACTCCGGAGGAAGGCATGGCGATGTAGAGCCCTCCGGTGATGATTCCCCTCTCCGGCAGGGTGCCGGGAAGAGCTTCAGAACCCTCCCGAGCTAGGGTTGACGACGGCGGCGGCTCTGGAACTTTTCGTGGATGGAGGCTCGGGTGTTTAGGGTTTTCCCGAGAAAGGCAATTTATAGGCGAAGGGGCGATGTCGGTGGAGGCCCGAGGGCTCCTCACCACGTGGCGGCGCGCCAGGGGTGGGACCCGCGCCACCACATGGTGAGGGCGCCTCGGTGCCCCCCTTCGTCTCTCCTTCGGACTCCGTGTACGTGACAGAAAAATAGGACCTTGGCTTTTTGTTTCGTCCAATTCCGAGAATATTTCCAGAACAGCTTTTCTGGAATAAAAAACAGCAGAAAACAGGAACTGGCACTGTGGCATCTTGTTAATAGGTTAGTCCCAGAAAATGCATAAAAATGCTATAAAGTGTGAATAAAACATGTAGCAATTGACATAATATAAGCATGGAACATAAGAAATTATAGATACGTTGGAGACGTATCAAGCATCCCCAAGCTTAGTTCTACTCGTCCTCGAGTAGGTAAAACGATAACAACAAATAATTTCTTAGGTGACATGCTACCACATAATCATGATCAAATAATATTGTAAAGCATATAGAAATGAATGAGTAACAACTAATAGATAATGAGTAAACAACTGAATCATATAAGCAAAAACTTTTCATAAATAGTACTTTCAAGACAAGCATCAAAAAGTTTTGCATAAGAGTTAACTCATAAAGCAATAGATTCTAAGTAAAAGGCATTGAAGCAACACAAAGGAAGATTTAAGTTTCAGCAATTGCTTTCAACTTTCAACTTGTATATCTCATGGATAATTGTCAACACAAAGCAATATAATAAGTGCAATAAGTAAGCATATAAAAATTGTTGCACACAAAGTTGACACAAGTGTTTGCTTCTGAGATAGAAAGGAGTAGGTAAACTGACTCAACCTAAAGTAAAAGAAAGGCCCTTCGCAGAGGGAAGCAGGGATTAAATCATGTGCTAGAGCTTTTTAAGTTTTGAAATCATATAGAGAGCATAAAAATAAAGTTTTGAGAGGTGTTTGTTGTTGTCAACGAATGGTAGTGGGCACTCTAACCCCCTTGTCAACCAGACTTTCAAGAGCGGCTCCCATGAAGGACGTTATTTCTACCCAAAGGCAGATCATCCCTCTTCTCTTTTGTTTACACATGTACTTTAATTTGGGTGACACTCCTCCCAACCTTTGCTTACACAAGCCATGGCTAACCGAATCCTCGGGTGCCTTCCAACAATCACATACCATGGAGGAGTGTCTATTTTAAATGATCAACTTTTTAAATTGCTTACTGATAAATCAGGGCAAAACATGTGAAGAGAATTAAAGGTGAAAGTTGTAATTAATTGGGACTGGGCACCCCATTTGCCAGCTCTTTTTGCAAAATTATTGGATAAGCGGATGTATATGCCACTAGTCCATTGGTGAAAGTCTGTCAGGAGTAAATGACAAGGTTGAAAGATAAAACACCACATACTTCCTCATGAGCTATAAAACATTGACACAAATAAGGGATAATAGCTTTTGAATAGTTTAAAGGTAGCACATGAAGTATTTACTTGGAATGGCAGAAAATACCACATAATAGGTAGTTATGGTGGACACAAATGGCATGGGTTTTGGCTCAAGGATTTGGATGCACGAGAAGCATTCCCTCTCAGTACAGAGTTTAGGCTAGCAAGGTTGTTTGAAGCAAACACAAGATATCAACCGGTACAGCAAGACTTACATGAAAACATATTGCAAGCATTATAAGACTCTACACTGTCTTCCTTGTTGCTCAAACACTTTTACCAGAAAATATCTAGACCTTAGAGATAGCAAACATGCAAACCAAATTTCAACAAGCTCTACGGTAGTTCTTTACTAATAGGTTTTTAACTACATGATGCAAGAGCTTAAACATGAAATACTTGAGAGCTCAAAACAATTGCCAAGTATCAAATTATCCAAGACAATGATCTATATGTGTGTCTTTTCGATATACCATCTACCACATGTTGCATTTTCTGTTTCCAACCAAACACCAATCAACTTATTTCAACAAAAACTCTCCAAATAATTTACAAATGAAACAAGAGAGTATTACTCTACAAGAACTAACAGCTCTGAATAAGAGATGCATGAAAAACAGGAGCTAAAAGCATAGCAGTAGCTAGATAAGAATACTCAACAGATATAAGTGAAGAATATGAGTATTCACATGAAAAAGCGGAGCGTGTCTCTCTCCCACACAAGAATGCTAGGATCCAATTTATTCAGAAAATAAAAATAACAATGCGAAAATAAAAGCACACAGACGCTCCAAGTAAAGTACATAAGATGTGGAAGAATTAAAATATAGTTTCACTAGAGATGACCTGATAAGTTGTTGATGAAGAAGGGGATGCCTTGGGCATCCCCAAGCTTAGACGCTTGAGTCTTCTTGAAATATGCTTGGGTGACCCACGGGGGCATCCCCAAGCTTAGGCTTTTCACTCTTCTTGATCACATCATATCATCCTTCTCGCTTGATCCTTGAAAACTTCCGCCACACCAAACTCAAAGTAATTCTCATTAGAGGGTTAGTGCATAATCAAAAATTCTCATATTCTACAGTGACACAATCATCACCAATACTTCTGGACATTAGCTACAGCCACTGATGTTTTATGGAGCAAAGAAATCCAATCAAACATAGTAAAAGAGGCAATGCAAAATAAATGGCAGAATCTGTCAAAACAGAACAGTCCGTAAAGACGAATTTTTTCGAGGCACTTAAGTTGCTCAGATTGAGAAACTCAAAACTAATGAAAGTTGCGTACATATCTGAGGATCACGCACGAATTTTTCAGAATTTTTCAATTTTTCTGGAGTGAATAAAGCTCAAAACCGTGGACAGCAAAAATCTGTCCCTGTGCAGAAATCCAAATCTAGCATCAACTTTCTACTAGAGACTTTACTTGGCACAACATTGCAAGAAAATAAAGATACAAAGGAGTTGTTACAGAAGTAAGCACACTCCTTGACTCAAATAAAATAAAAATAACAGGAAATAAAATGATGGGTTGTCTCCCATAAGCGCTTTTCTTTAACGCCTTTCAGCTAGGCGCAGAAAGTGAAAATCAAGTGTTCTCAAGAGAAGAAGCATCAACATCATAATTTGTTCTAATAATAGAATCAAAAGGTAGCTTCATTCTCTTTCTAGGGAAGTGTTCCATACCTTTCTTGAGTGGGAATTGATACCTAATATTCCCTTCTTTCATATCAATAATAGCACCAACAGTTCGAAGAAAAGGTCTTCCCAAAACAATAGGACAAGATGCATTGCATTCAATATCCAAAACAACAAAATCAACGGGGACAAGGTTATTGTTAACCATAATATGAACATTATCAATTCTCCCCAAAGGTTTCTTCATAGAATTATCAGCAAGATGAACATCCAAATAACAGTGTTCCAAAGGTGGTAAATCAAGCATATCATAAAGTTTCTTAGGCATAACAGAGATACTAGCACCAAGATCACATAAAGCATTACAATCAAAATCATTCACCTTCATTTTAATGATGGGCTCCCAACCATCTTCTAACTTCCTAGGGATAGAAGCTTCATGTCTTAATTTCTCTTCCCTAACTTGCATGAGAGCATTTGTAATATGTTTTGTAAAAGCCAAATTTATAGCACTAGCATTAGGACTTCTAGCTAGCTTTTGCAAGAACATAATAACTTCAGAAATATTACAATTATCAAAATCAAGATCATCGTCATCTAAAGCAATGGGACCATTGTCCCCCATAGTTCGAAAAATTTCAGCACTTTTATCAGGAACAGTTTCAGTGGTTTTAGGCAATTTCAAACGTTTTGCAATGGAAGTGGAAACATTGCCAACACCAATAATGTTACCATTGATAGTAGAAGGTTTACTAACATGTGATGCTTCAGCATTACTAGTGGTAGTGATAGTACAAACTCTAGCTATACTATTCTTTCTAGCAATTTCATCTTCTCTTTCCCACCTAGCATGCAATTCAGCCAACATCCTAATATTATTATCAATTTTAACTTGGATAGCATTGGCAGTAGCAAAAGTCTTAGTATCTTTAACTTCATTAGGCATAACTTTCAGTTTCAAAAGATCAACATCAAGAGCAAGGCTATCAACTTTAGAAGCAAGAACATCAATTTTGCCAAACTTTTCCTCAACAGATTTATTAAAAGCAGTTTGGGTATTGATAAATTCCTTAAGCATGACTTCAAGATCAGAGGGTACACTCCTATTATTGTTGTAAGAATTACCATAGGAATTACCATAACTATTGCCACTATTAGAAGGATATGGCTTATAATTGTTGTTACCAAAATTATTCCTATAAGCATTGTTGTTGAAATTATTATTTTTAATGAAGTTCACATCAACATGCTCTTCTTGAGCAACCAATGAAGCTAAAGGAACATTATTTGGATCAACATGAGATTTACCATTCACAAGCATAGACATAATGACATCAATCTTATCACTCAAGGAAGAGGTTTCTTCAACAGAATTTACCTTCTTACCTTGTGGAGTCCTCTCAGTGTGCCATTCAGATAATTAATCATCATATCATCAAGAAGCTTTGTTGCTGCACCCAAAGTGATGGACATAAAGGTACCTCCAGCAGCAGAATCCAGAAGGTTTCTTGAAGAAAAATTCAGTCCTGCATAAAAGGTTTGGATGATCATCCAAGCAGTCAGTCCATGGGTGGGACAATTCTTTACCAATGATTTCATTCTCTCCCATGCTTGGGCAACATGCTCATTATCAAATTGTTTAAATTCATAATGCTACTTCTCAAAGATATAATCTTAGCAGGAGGATAATATTTCCCAATGAAAGCATCTTTGCATTTAGTCCATGAATCAATACTATTTCTAGGCAAAGATAGCAACCATTCTTTAGCTCTTCCTCTTAAAGAGAAAGGAAATAATTTCAGTTTAATAATCTCCATCTATATCCTTATACTTTTGCATCTCACAAAGTTCAACAAAATTATTAAGGTGAGCAGCAGCATCATCAGTACTAACACCAGAAAATTGCTCTTTCATAACAAGATTTAACAGAGCAGGTTTAATTTCATAAAAGTCTGCTTTAGAAGCAGGTGGAGCAATAGGAGTGCATATGAAATCATTATTATTTGTGCTAGTGAAGTCACACAACTTGGTGTTCTCAGGAGTACTCATTTTAGCAAAATTAAAGCTAGGCCGAAATACAAAAGTAAATGCAAGTAACTAATTTTTTTGTGTTTTTGATATAAAGAAGCAAACAAGATAAAGTAAAAATAAAATAAGCAAGACAAAAACAAAGTAAAGAGATTGGAAGTGAGAGACTCCCCTTGCAGAAGGTTTGACTTCCCCGGCAACGGCGCCAGAAAACTGGCTTGATGCGTGTTAAGTTACACGTCCGTTGGGAACCCCAAGAGGAAGGTATGATGAGTGCAGCAGCAAGTTTTCCCTCAGTAAGAAACCAAGGTTTAATCGAACCAGTAGGAAGTCAAGGGTCTTCTGAAGGTTGTTGGTGGCTGAATGTGGCACGGCGCAACACCAGGGAATCAGCAGCAACGTGGAACCTGCACACAAGACAATCAAACTACTTTGCCCCAACGAAACAGTGAGGTTGTCAATCTCACCGGCTTGCTGAAAACAAAGGATTAAAAGTGTGGTGTGGAAAATGATGTTTGCTTGCAGAGAATTAAAGAGAACAATGATTGCAGTTGGTTGTATTTCAGATGTAAAAGAATGGACCGGGGTCCACAGTTCACTAGTGGTGTCTCTCCATAATAAAATACTAACATGCTGGGTAAACAAATTACAGCTGGGCAATTGACAAAATAGAGAGTGCATAACAATGCATATACAAGTCATGATGATCACTATGAGATTTACTTGGGCATTACGACAAAGTACACAGACCGCTATCCAGCATGCATCTGTGCCTAAATAGTCCACCTTCAGGTTAGCATCCGCACCCCTTCCAGTATTAAGTTGCAAGCAACAGACAATTGCATTAAGTATGGTGCATAATGTAAACAATACAAATATCCTTAGACAAAGCATTGCTGTTTTACCCCTAGTAGCAACAGCACATCCACAACCTTAGAACTTTCTGTCACTGTCCCAGATTAAATGGAGGCATGAACCCACTATCTAGCATAAATACTCCCTCTTGGAGTTACAAGCATAAACTTGGCCAAAGCCTACACTAAACGGAGAGCATGCAAGATCATAAACAACATAGGCATGATAAATCAATAATCAACTTGACATAGTATTCAATATTCATCGGATCCCAGCAAACACAACATGTAGCATTACAATAAGATGATCTTGATCATGATAGGCAGCTCACAAGATCTAAACATGATGGCACAAGAGGAGAAGACAACCATCTAGCTACTGCTATGGACCCATAGTCCAGGGGTGGACTACTCACACATCACTCCGGAGGAAGGCATGGCGATGTAGAGCCCTCCGGTGATGATTCCCCTCTCCGGCAGGGTGCCGGGAAGAGCTTCAGAACCCTCCCGAGCTAGGGTTGACGACGGCGGCGGCTCTGGAACTTTTCGTGGATGGAGGCTCGGGTGTTTAGGGTTTTCCCGAGAAAGGCAATTTATAGGCGAAGGGGCGATGTCGGTGGAGGCCCGAGGGCTCCTCACCACGTGGCGGCGCGCCAGGGGTGGGACCCGCGCCACCACATGGTGAGGGCGCCTCGGTGCCCCCCTTCGTCTCTCCTTCGGACTCCGTGTACGTGACAGAAAAATAGGACCTTGGCTTTTTGTTTCGTCCAATTCCGAGAATATTTCCAGAACAGCTTTTCTGGAATAAAAAACAGCAGAAAACAGGAACTGGCACTGTGGCATCTTGTTAATAGGTTAGTCCCAGAAAATGCATAAAAATGCTATAAAGTGTGAATAAAACATGTAGCAATTGACATAATATAAGCATGGAACATAAGAAATTATAGATACGTTGGAGACGTATCAGTGTCCGCTAAGATTGCTAGCTGTCCCCGCCGATCCTCATGGGTGGGGATTTTACCCTTATGTGTTCTCAGGAAGACAAAAATAACGACAGAATTAATTGGCCCCGCATTGAGCTGTTTAATCACCACATTGCCACTTGGGCCCTCCAGGAAATTCCTCGCACGGGTGCGAGGTATACGTGGACCAACAAGCAACTAAACCCTGTTAGATGTGTCCTTGATAGAGTCTTCATGTCCGCTGAATTAGAAGTTGTGTTCCCCATGTGCTCGCAGGCGGCAGAGACCAGCCTGGGCTCCGACCATACGCCTCTTATCTTCGATTCAGGGGAGGCTCCTTGTATCGCAGTAACCGCTTCTTTTTCGATATTAGTTGGTTTAACTTGGATTCTTTCTTGCCCATGCTCAAGGCTAGATGGGATAGCTTGGCAGCTAGGGTAGGCGGCCGTGACATTACGGACTGGTGGCAGTTTATGAGTGCTAACACTAGACAATTCCTCCGGGGGTGGAGCAAAAATCTTGGCAGTGAGGCGAGGGCCCGAAAAGCTGGGCTGTTAGCCCAGATTAAATCCCTTGACCTCCATGCCGATTCAGATGGGCTGGAGGAGGATGAGTGGGCGTTACGCTATTATCTTGAAGAACAACTCTTGCAAATCCTGAGACAGGAGGAGGAGTACTGGCATCAGCGGGGACGAATTAGATGGGCTCTAGAGGGGGACGCTAATACGACCTATTTCCATGCTGTTGCCAATGGGAGGCGCAGGAAATGCCAAATTTCATCCCTTTCCACGCAGCTTGGCTACATTTCTGACAAACGAGCTATTCAAGATCACATTTACGAGTATTGCCGTGAGCTTGTAGGCACTACCGCGACCAGAGTCTGGGGGTTGCATGCTAACACTTGGAGTGGCAACGCCCTGGTTTCCCATGCGGAAAACACCGGCCTTGCTCTCACCTATTCTGAAAAGGATCTCGAAAGCCTGGTTAGCGAGATGAAGTCTAATACGGCCCCTGGTCCGGATGGGTTCCCGGTCCATTTCTTCAAAAAGTGTTGGCCTTTGGTGAGACATGGGGTCCTCCACATTCTGAATGATTTCATCCTTGGCAGAATTGACATTTCTAGACTCAACTTTGGGGTTTTGTCTCTCATCCCAAAGGTCCCTGGGGAAGACCAAATTTCTAAGTTCCGTCCGATTGCTTTGATCAATGTGATCTTCAAAATAGTCTCTAAAGCGTTTGCTCACAGACTGGACCCGATTGCGAACCGCATTATCAGTCCCAATCAGACTGCATTCATAAAGGGTCGGTATATCCTAGACGGTGCTCTAGCTCTGCAAGAGATGGTGCACGTGCTGACTTCAAAAAAACTAGGCGGTATTCTACTGAAGCTAGACTTCGAAAAAGCCTACGATAGGGTAAACTAGGACTTCCTGCTTGAGGTCTTGCGTCGAAAGGGCTTTGACGCAGGCTTCATTCACAGAATTGCCCAACTGGTCCAAGGGGGACAAACGACCATCTCTATTAATGGAGAGATTGGTCCTTATTTTAGAAACAAGAGGGGAGTGCATCAAGGGGACCCTCTTTCCCCTCTTCTTTTCAATTTTGTCGTTGAGGCGCTCTCGGTGATGCTGACCTCCGCCTGTAATGCGGGCCACATCCAGGGAGTGGTGCCGCACTTGGTGCCGGGAGGGGTCTCGCACCTCCAATACGCCGATGACACACTCATCCTTATTCAAAACAACGAGCTGCAAATTGCAAACTTAAAGTTCATTTTGATGTGCTTTGAGGATATGTCTGGGCTAAAAATCAACTACCATAAAAGTGAGATCATCGTCTTAGACCAGCCCCCAGAGAAACAGTTGCGGATTGCCCGCCTCCTTAACTGCAAACTGGGTGCCTTCCCCTTCCTTTACCTTGGGTTGCCGGTGTCTGATAGAAAGCTCACGGTTGAGCAGTGGAACTGCTTGGTCCTGAAACTCGCAGGATGTGTGGAACCATGGATGGGTAGGTTCCTATCCGTGGGGGGCAGGCTCATTTTATGTAACGCCTGCCTGGACAGTTTACCCATCTTCGCTATGGGTCTTTTCCTTCTTCAAGATGGGGTTCATGAA
The DNA here is from genome assembly GCA_947311845.1 of Poa pratensis. Taxonomy (NCBI): domain Eukaryota; kingdom Viridiplantae; phylum Streptophyta; class Magnoliopsida; order Poales; family Poaceae; genus Poa; species Poa pratensis. The sequence continues at coordinate 77,146,451 of CAMZMU010000117.1, forward strand.
AGGTTTGATTCACATCGTGCTAGAATTTATTGGGAAGGCTCGGGGCCGAAGCGTAAGTACCATCTGTTGAACTGGCCTGCGGTGTGTAGACCTAAAGAGGTGGGGGGGTCTTGGTCTAACTAACACTAAGCTTATGAATAAAGCGCTGATGCTTAAGCGGGTGTGGAAGATGTACCACTTGGATGGGTCCATTTGGGCTAGTATTATCCGTGCTAAGTACTTGGTCAATGATGACATCTTTGGGAGCCCTCGGGTGAGCGGCTCCCAGTTTTGACGTTGTATAAACAAGATCAAACAGCTGTTCAAGTTAGGCGCGAAACACACCATCGGAAACCGAGCCAGAACGTTGTTCTGGCTTGACCTATGGCAAGGTCAGGTACCTCTCAAAGACAAATTCCCTCGTATTTTCGCCTTCTGTGACAACCAATCCATCTCGGTTAGACAAGCTGCTAGCGGGGGGCTTAGGCTTCGTTGAACGCTTGATCTGGCCGGCGCTGAGCAGTGGTGTGATATTCAGGAGATGCTGGATCAGCTGTCCCTCTCCGATGAACAAGACCAGGTCTCCTGGCTGCTTGATCCCTCTGGGAAGTACACGGTTGCTTTGATGTATGCCAAACTTTCGCAAGGGGCGACGGTAGCACACTTCTCTGAAATCTGGGCTGCTAAGGTTCCGCTCAAAATTAGGATCTTTGCTTGACAAATGGTCATTGACAGGCTTTCTACCAGCGAACAGCTAGCGATTAGACACCATGGTCCAATGAATGGTCGATGTGCTATGTGTGGTCAGTTAGAGAACTCCACCCACATCTTTTTCTCTTGCTCTTTGGCTAAATTCACTGTCTTGCGCCAGCTACTTGGGTGTAGCTGGTGCCCGGCAAACTTTACACAGTTCTTTGCCATTGTTTCTAGTCTTGCTGGCCATTACCGCAGCGTGGTTTGGGCGTTGTTCCTGGCCCAGTCGTGGGTGTTGTGGCATATTAGAAATAAACTTACTATCGAATCCATTGTGATAAACTCACCGGCTGATGTGATCTTCAAAACTGCCATCTTCTTGCAGCAGTGGTCGATTTCCGCAAAGCCCCAGGATCAAGCAGGACTACAACAGTTGACAAGCAAGCTAAGGCGTCTTCACGCGCGAAACTTGGCTGATTCGACCGTGCCGGCCCCCTAGACGCCGGACTTCTATCTTTTAGTCTTTGGGGTCATGATCTCATTTGGGTGCTGCGTCACCATGCTATCTTAGTTCGGCTAAGCTGTAATGCCCAGCTCGTGTAATACATCCTAACGTTGTGGACTCCTTGGCTTTATTAATTTAAAGTCGGACGCGTGGTGACTTTAGTCTAAAAAAAAAAGGTTGGTCTGACTAAAACACCAGGACCAGGGGTCAGGATACTAGAGTACTAGGAATAACATAACATTACACATACTTCAGAATACAAACATCCACTGATTCTAATTCAGCTTCACTCCCCTTGCATGTACTGAACTTCATCGTGTTCCTTGACTCATCCATCCATCCGTCGACATCTAGGCTGGTACAAAGGCTCCATCACTGTCAGTTTATCATGCTTATAGAAGCATTTCAACACCTCAGCCAAAGTATTAATCCTGACGAACGGTAGAAGACCAAAGACACCTCCAGTCCACCACGCAGGAATCATCAAAACTTCCACTAAGAACAAGAGAAAGTGCAAAGACCGGAGGGTCTCCCTCCACTTTCTACAAAAATATCCACACATCAGATAAAGCAGCTAGAAAAAGGAGATGGTCGACGAGATGTAAAGCAAAAAAAACAATGCCTGGAGAATTTAGATCTTCTCCCTGCTGGTAATGTCACAATCGAGTAGCATGCCACCCACATGAAATTGCCATTTTTTGTTGTGTTTGCTTCTAGAAAATTTCTCAACGGCTGATAGAACAGGCATAAAAAAGAAAATTTCCCACTGAAAAGGTTTCAGCTGATCAGTGACGGGGGAGGATCAGAATACTTGCAAGAGGTTCCACGATTTCGTCCACAAAATGAGAATCATCTGGCCCAATTTCCGATAAGAAACGTCTCGCGTCCGCGTCTCGCGTCGCCCCCCGCGCGGGCGACGGAGACGCCAACCCTAGCGCCGCCAGCCCGACCTCGCCCTCCTCCCCTCCTCCCCGCCGTCGCCGGCGAGCGCCGCCGGGCAAAGCCCGCGCGGTGCCGGCGGCGGCGGGATCTTCTCTTCCTCTTCTCGCGGCGGCCAGGGCGCGGGCTATGGCGGCCGTGGCAGGCGACGTTCTATGCGAGGGGAGCGCCGGCGCGGCCCTCGGGCGGCATGGTGGCCTCGCGGTGTTGAGGCGCGTCCAGGCGCGGCGCTGTCCTTTGGCAGCGGAGGCGGCTTCAGACGGCGCACGTCCTCGGGCTGGTGGTCGGCCGGCGGCGGTCCACGGCGGCGAGGCTCGATGGGGGTGGTGCTGGTGGAGGTGGCGTGGATCTTGCAGGAGGACGGCGGCGGCGGCCATGGCGCTGCAGCGCGACGGCGGGACCTAGCGGGCCTGATCTGGGTCTACACTGGGCCTGATCCGGGCCTGATCTGGGCATGCCAAGATGTGCCCTTTCGGTAGAAGGCTGCCAACGACGGCCAAATATCATCGAAACCATCCCTGCATATCTTTCTCTGGCACTTCACGGCCATAAGGTGAGCGATGGCATCTAGAAGGGTAAAATCTGTATGTTAATGAAGGGTTTCTGCGAACCAAACATAGTCTCGTAGTATTTCTTCGTGTTTTCATCCGGCTGCTCACTTGTCTCCGCCTCCTGAGGTGTCTCCGACTCTACATGAGGGCTTTCAGGCGCATTAGCATTAACAAAGTCGTCTAAACAGTTGTTGAACCCAGTGTCAAATTCTCTCGCTGGTTGAATCTGACGCGGCTCGGTTTTAGGACGTTTTGCTAACTGTTCACCATGGTAATTCCAAACATGGCAGAACGGTGTGAACCCATGCTTGACCAGGTGCGTACTAACATCTACCTTCGACTGTCGCCTTCGGTTATCGCATTTTGAACAGGGGCAAAACACTTTCATGGGTCTGCTGCTGATGTCAAACGCCTTGTTCACAAACTCCTCGGCCTTACCTCTCCATTCATCACTAAACTCCTACTGATTCTTTCTACCAGCATACATCCACTCACGGTTCTGTCTCGGATCCATCCTTTAATCGGTACCAAAAAAGACATACACAATCCTTTAATCGGTGACAACGGTGACGCAATTCATTATATGCAGGAAGTAATAATAAATTTATTCAATGTCGTCAGATTAATTACGGCCAAATTTTATCTTTTAGAGCATGCAAGGGTTCACCTACACTTCTAAAAGGTAGGGGCCTATCCCGCCCGAGTACGTGTAGATTGAGTCGTGTCCCATGTTCTACCCCGACCCGAGACAGAATTTCGACATCACCTCCCCACTGTTCTTCAGAATATACGTCTCGAGCTTGTCAAACCGAGAGGGTGTGCATCCGAAGAACAACGGGGAGATGCTGCCGAAATTCCGTCTCAGGAAGGGGTAGAACATGGAACACGACCCGATTTACACGTACTCGGACTGTCCAACAGGACAATCCGGAAGTGTTACGGTTATAAATATGCAAAGATGGACAATCCTGCATATTTATAAATTTGTAACCCTTCTGGATGGGATCTGACTCAGGTTACGCGACTCGACTGACTTGGTGATCTAGACCAAATAAAACCCTAGGTACATTCAAGAAAGGCGACGAATTTCTTACCCTCGAAGCGTGATCGATGGCGAAGAAGATCCTCGCCGCTACTTCAAACCGCCCTCTGTGGACTGCCCCACTCTCACCCTCCAACCATACTCTTGTATGATTAAATAAAAACTCATCATATATATATTAGTACGATACATTCTTGCTACTTTTTGTGTTTTCATGGCAACATGCATGAATCATTGTGAGGAATTGAGGAAAAACTAACCTAATTGCTAACTAACCTAACTAATTTCAGCCACTGCTAACTAACTAACCTAACTAATTTCAGCCGCTGCTAACTACGGAGATAACTAACTAACTAACCTAAAAAATCTAGCTGAAACCAGACTAGTTTTGGTCGGCCCATAGGTGAACTAATTAATCTAATCTAGGACTGACCACATCTTCCATCAATCATTCAAACATAGCTAGAAGTGAAGGCACAGACTGTTTGCAGCTAAACTGCGGAGACAGAAGTTCAAACAGAGGCAGAACAAGTTGGATCCTGCACAGCCATCTGTTTGAGCTTGAGCTAAACTACATGTCTGTATAAATTAAATAAAATTTCCCTAGAGTTTGCACGTAGATTTAGTAGCAGTAAACCAAATAATTTGTGCAAGGTCCCCAAAGCTTTCCTGGGCAGCCAAGCATTGCTGGCAGAAGCGCTGACGGAGGCCAGCAACGAGGACGACGACAGCCTTGGCGTGCGCCTCGCACACCTTGTGCCTGCGGTGGTAGCGCTTGGCCTCGGTGAGGTCGGCGCCGCACCTCTCAGCCTGGCTGCTCGGCCCTCCTGCCCGGCCACGACTACTGCACCACTGCAGCGGCGCGAGGTGGGGGACGCGCGGGTGGGAGCAGCGCTGCGGCGGCAGGGGCGGGGTCGGGGGCGGGGCGGAGGAGGCGCGGCAGGGGAGGCGCGGCAGGGGAGGCTTGATGCGGGGGAGGCGCGGGCGGCGCGGGGTGGGGGACGCGCGGGTGGGGGCGGCGCGGGTGGGGGACGCGCGGGGTGGGGGCGGCGCGGGTGGCGGACGCACGGCGTGGGGACGGCACTGTGGCGTCGGGGGCGGGGTCGGGGTCTGGGGTGGCCGGTGTGCGTGTGTGCGTGCGGGGTCGGGTGAGTGGTGAGTGGTGAGTGGTGTGAGTAGTGGACCGATGCGGCCTATCTGAATCTTATCCATTCAGACAGCCTTTGCCGTGTGCGTGTAGGCGTGGCGCACGGCAAAGAATTCCTTTGCCGTGCGGGTGTAAGAGTGGCGCACCGCAAAGACGGCCTTTGCCATGTGCTTTTGTGTTTTTCATTTTTTTCTTTCTGTTTGTTTTTTCTTTTAATTCTATTTCTTCTTTACTATTTTTATGGACTGTTTATTAGTATTAGTTAATACATTAATTATCTATATATTTTTTACGATAAATTATGGTTATGTTTTTTGTAAAACAAAGTACTACGTATAACAAAGGGGTAGATCGACAGATTTGACTTTTTTCCAGCGGGTGTAGGGTTTCGCCGTAGCGGGGTCCGGAGCGTCGGAATCCCACCAAAACTTGCATGGGTCCCTAATTTATGTATAAGAGTGTTTTGGTAGGTTGTGGGAACCAAGATACAACTCTGAGGTGCGACCCGCTTCAACGACCCCGCTTACTCCGTAGTAAGTTCTAACACTTAGAGGTGAAAACTCCCGTTTCGGGTGTCGGGCATGGAATCATGCGACAGACCACATGAAATGTTGGTTCCCCATGGTCCTATGTACCAAACTAACACAATCAAGCAAAAAAGTTCATGCGTCTACCCCCTCTCGACGCCGATCAAAGGGGTAGATCGACAGATTTGACTTTTTTCCAGCGGGTCTAGGGTTTCGCCGTACCGGGGTCCGGAGCGTCGGAATCCCACCAAAACCTGCATGGGTCCCTAATTTATGTATAAGAGTGTGTTGGTAGGTTGTGGGAATCAAGATACAACTCTGAGGTGCGACCCGCTTCAACGACCCCACTTACTAAGTAGTAAGTTCTAACACTTAGAGGTAAAAACTCCCGTTTCGGGAGCCGGTCATGGAATCATGCGACAGACCACATGAAATGTTGGTTCCCCATGGTCCTATGTACCAACCTAACACAACCAAGAAAAAAATTTCATGCGTCTAGCCCCTCTCGGCGCCGGTCGAAGGGGTAGATCGACAGATTTGACTTTTTTCCAGCGGGTGTAGGGTTTCGCCGTAGCGGGGTCCGGAGCGTCGAAATCCCACCAAAACTTGCATGGGTCCCTAATTTATGTATAAGAGTGTGTTGGTAGATTGTGGGAACCAAGATACAACTCTGAGGTGCGACCCGCTTCAACGACCCCGCTTACTCCGTAGTAAGTTCCGACACGTAGAGGTGAAAACTCCCGTGTCGGGTGCCGGGCATGGAATCTTGCGACAGACCACATGAAATGTTGGTTCCCCATGGTCCTATGTACCAACCTAACACAAACAAGAAAAAAGTTCATGCGTCTACCCCCTCTCGGCGCCGGTCAAAGGGGTAGATCGACAAATTTGACTTTTTTTTCAGCGGGTGTAGGGTTTCGCTGTAGCGGTTTCCGGAGCGTCGGAATCCCACCAAAACTTGCATGGGTCCCTAATTTATGTATAAGAGTGTGTTTGTAGGTTGTGGGAACCAAGATACAACTCTGAGGTGCGACCCGCTTCAACGACCCCGCTTACTCCGTAGTAAGTTCTAACACTTAGAGGTGAAAACTCCCGTTTCGGGTGCCGGTCATGGAATCATGCGCCAGACCACATGAAATGTTGGTTCCCCAAGGTCCTATGTACCAACCTAACACAAGCAAGCAAAAAATTTCATGCGTCTACCTCGGCGCCGGTCAAAGGGGTAGATCGACAGATTTGACTTTTTTCCAGCGGGTGTAGGGTTTCGCCGTAGCGGGGTCCGGAGCGTCGGAATCCCACCAAAACTTGCATGGGTCCCTAATTTATGTATAAGAGTGTGTTGGTCGGTTGTGGGAACCAAGATACAACTCTGAGGTGCGACCCGCTTCAACGACCCCGCTTACTCCGTAGTAAGTGCCGACACGTAGAGGTGAAAACTTCCGTGTCGGGTGCCGGGCATGGAATCATGCGACAGACCACATGAAATGTTGGTTCCCCATGGTCCTATGTACCAACCTAACACAACCAAGCAAAAAAGTTCATGCGTCTACCCCCTCTCGGCGCCGGTCAAAGGGGTAGATCGACAGATTTGACTTTTTTCCAACGGGTGTATGGTTTCGCCGTAGCGGGGTCCAGAGCGTCGGAATCCCACCAAAACTTGCATGGGTCCCTAATTTATGTATAATAATGTGTTGGTAGGTTGTGGGAACCAAGATACAACTCTGAGGTGTGACCCGCTTCAACGACCCCGCTTACTCCGTAGTAAGTTCCGACACGTAGAGGTGAAAACTCCCATGTCGGATGTCGGGCATGGAATCATGCGACAGACCACATGAAATGTTGGTTCCCCATGGTCCTATGAACCAACCTAACACAACCAAGCCAAAAAGTTCATGCGTCTACCCCCTCTCGGTGCCGGTCAAAGGGGTAGATCGACATATTTTACTTTTTTCCAGAGGGTGTAGGGTTTCGCCGTAGCGGGGTCCGGAACGTCGAAATCCCACCAAAACTTGCATGGGTCCCTAATTTATGTATAATAATGTGTTGGTAGGTTGTGGGAACCAAGATACAACTCTGAGGTGTGACCCGCTTCAACGACCCCGCTTACTCCGTAGTAAGTTCCGACACGTAGAGGTGAAAACTCCCATGTCGGGTGTCGGGCATGGAATCATGCGACATACCACATGAAATGTTGGTTCCCCATGGTCCTATGTACCAACCTAACACAACCAAGCAAAAAAGTTCATGCGTCTACCCCCTCTCGGCGCCGGTCAAAGGGGTAGATCGACAGATTTTACTTTTTTCCAGAGGGTGTAGGGTTTCGCCGTAGCGGGGTCCGGAGCGTCGGAATCCCACCAAAACTTGCATGGGTCCCTAATTTATGTATAAGAGTGTGTTGGTAGGTTGTGGGAACCAAGATACAACTCTGAGGTGCGACCCGCTTCAACGACCCCGCTTACTCCGTAGTAAGTTCCGACTCGTAGAGGTGAAAACTCCCGTTTCGGGTGCCGGGCATGGAATCATGAGACATACCACATGAAATGTTGGTTTCCCATGGTCCTATGTACCAACCTAACACAACCAAGCAAAATAGTTCATGCGTCTACCCCCTCTCGGCGCCGGTCAAAGGGGCAGATCGACAGATTTGACTTTTTTCCAGCGGGTGTAGGGTTTCGCCGTAGCGGGGTCCGGAGCGTCGGAATCCCACCAAAACTTGCATGGGTCACTAATTTATGTATAAGAGTGTGTTGGTAGGTTGTGGGAACCAAGATATAACTCTGAGGTGCGACCCGCTTCAACGACCCTGCTTACTCCGTTGTAAGTTCCGACACGTAGAGGTGAAAACTCCCGAGTTGGGTGTCGGGCTTGGAATCATGCGACAGACCACATGAAATGTTGGTTACCCATGGTCCTATGTACCAACCTAACACAACCAAGAAAAAAAGTTCATGCGTCTACCCCCTCCCGGCGCCGGTCAAAGGGGTAGATCGACAGATTTGACTTTTTTCCAGCGGGTGTAGGGTTTCGCCGTAGCGGGGTCCGGAGCGTCGGAATCCCACCAAAACTTGCATGGGTCCCTAATTTATGTATAAGAGTGTGTTGGTAGGTTGTGGGACCCAAGATACAACTCTGAGGTGCGACCCGCTTCAACGACCCCGCTTACTCCGTAGTAAGTTCCGACCCGTAGATGTGAAAACTCCCGTTTCGGGTGCCGGGCATGGAATCATGCGATAGACCACATGAAATGTTGGTTTCCCATGGTCCTATGTACCAACCTAACACAACCAAGCAAAAAATTTCATGCGTCTACCCCCTCCGGTGCCGGTCAAAGGGGTAGATCGACAGATTTGACTTTTTTCCAGCGGGTGTAGGGTTTCGCCGTAGCGGGATCCGGAGCGTCGGAATCCCACCAAAACTTGCATGGGTCCCTAATTTATGTATAAGAGTGTGTTGGTAGGTTGTGGGAACCAAGATACAACTCTGAGGTGCGACCCGCTTCAACGACCCTGCTTACTCCGTAGTAAGTTCCGACACGTAGAGGTGAAAACTCCCGTGTTGGGTGCCGGGCATGGAATCATGCGACAGACCACATGGAATGTTGGTTCCCCATGGTCCTATGTACCAACCTAACACAACCAAGCAAAAAAGTTCATGCGTCTACCCCCTCCCGGCGCCGGTCAAAGGGGTAGATCGACATATTTGACTTTTTTCCAGCGGGTGTAGGGTTTCGCCGTAGCGGGGTCCGGAGCGTCGGAATCCCACCAAAACTTTCATGGGTCCCTAATTTATGTATAAGAGTGTGTTGGTAGGTTGTGGGAACCTAGATACAACTCTGAGGTGCGACCCGCTTCAACGACCCCGCTTACTCCGTAGTAAGTTTCGACACACGTAGATGTGAAAACTCCCGTTTCGGGTGCCGGGCATGGAATCATGCGACATACCACATGAAATGTTGGTTTCCCATGGTCCTATGTACCAAACTAACACAACCAAGCAAAAAATTTCATGCGTCTACCCCCTCTCGGCGCCGGTCAAAGGGGCAGATCGACAGATTTGACTTTTTTCCAACGGGTGTAGGGTTTCGCCGTAGCGGGATCCGGAGCGTCGGAATCCCACCAAAACTTGCATGGGTCCCTAATTTATGTATAAGACTGTGTTGGTAGGTTGTGGGAACCAAGATACAACTCTGAGGTGCGACCCGCTTCAACGACCCCGCTTACTCCGTAGTAAGTTCCGACACGTAGAGGTGAAAACTCCCGTGTTGGGTGCCGGGCATGGAATCATGCGACAGACCACATGAAATGTTGGTTCCCCATGGTCCTATGTACCAACCTAACACAACCAAGCAAAAAAGTTCGTGCGTCTACCCCCTCCCGGCGCCGGTCAAAGGGGTAGATCGACAGATTTGACTTTTTTCCAGCGGGTGTAGGGTTTCGCCGTAGCGGGGTCCGGAGCGTCGGAATCCCACCAAAACTTGCATGGGTCCCTAATTTATGCATAAGAGTGTGTTGGTAGGTTGTGGGAACCAAGATACAACTCTGAGGTGCGACCCGCTTCAACGACCCCGCTTACTCCGTAGTAAGTTCCGACACGTAGAGGTGAAAACTCCCGTGTCGGGTGCCGGGCATGGAAAGGGCGTAGGCCAGTGTAATCTTTTCCTTGGCTGTGTTAGGTTATGACATAGGAACATGGAAAATCAACTATTATCACTAGTTCTCACAAGATTGCCCCCGGTTCCCCCGAAACGGGAGTTTTCACCTATAAGTCAAGAAACTTAGTAGAGAGAGAGTGCGGTCGGTGAAGACGGTCATACACCGGAGTAAGATCTTGCACTTTCAAAACACCCAACACACTGGTACACACATGGTATGAAAAAACCTAGGTTTGGGTGGGTTTCCGACACTCCGGGGCTCCGATTCGGCGAAACCCTAGATCTGCTGAAAAACCCTAACGTTTTCGTCTATCCCCTTCAACGGCGTCGAAAGGGGGTAGGCCAGTGGACTTTTTTCCTTGGTTGTGTTAGGTAAGGACATAGGAACATGGAAAACCAACTATTATCTCTAGTTCTCACAAGATTGCCCCCGGTTCCCTCGAAACGGGAGTTTACACCTATAGGTCAAGAAACTTAGTAGAGAGAGTGCGGTCGGTGAAGACGGTCATACACCGGAGTAAAATCTTGCACTTTTAAAACACCCAACACACTGGTACACACATGGTATGAGAAAACCTAGGTTTGGGTGGGTTTCCGACGCTCCCATTCAACGCCTGGGAAGGGGTAGACGACGCCTCACACGTTAGGTTCACTAATTTCGGGGTTTCGACACATATGCGGCCCACACCGGAGGGTTTATATATATTATCGAGAAACAAAATTAAGTGAAGTAAATGAACGTACAAGAAAGCTTAACAAAGAAAATAAACAAAGCAAGGATAGCAAAAAAAAAAATTTAATGGGGCTAGTGCAAATACATGGTTTGCCAGGTGCAGCTCACAAAGACACACGGCAAAGGAAGTGTTTGCCATGTGCTGCGCTCAAAGCCGCACGGCAAAGCATCTCCCGCCAATTAATTTAGAGCGCGGGCTATACATGCACGGCAAAGAGATTTCCCGCCAATGCAAAAATGTTTCCCGCGAATTATTGGCGACCGCGGCAAAGTTTCGGATCCTGGTCAACGTATTTGCCGAGAGGGAACAGTTTACCGTGTGTTTTGAGTCCATTTGGCCGTGTGGTATGCTTTGCTGTGTGTCGTCCGTCTGCTGTGTCGTGACTCGTTGCTTTGCCGTGAGCCTTGGAGTACCTGCACGGCAAAGCTTCCTTTGCCTGTTCCGAGAAATTGATGCGCACGGCACAGCACGGCCCTCACGGCAAAGACAGATTTTCCGGTAGTGTCATCACTCCACTAATATTTATTAATTATAGTATATTGTACATGCAGTCTCTCCACGTCATCTTTTTTTTAGCCGTATGTCCACGTCACCATTATTTTTCGTCAATACACAATAATTTCACGCCAATCGACTATTGCGAGAATTTTGCATATTTCTGGAAGTAATTTCATATTTGATGTGTCTTACACATTTTCATTTACACAAAGTTTTATGAAATTCCCGCCACAACGCGCGGGGTATTTTCTAGTTAGATATATATATCTGGCTACACAAAAGTCTTTGAGATTCTGTCTACCCGATTTATCGTAGCCTGTATTGCATATTTGCTCTATATGTCTATCCGGCTACATGAAATGAGATTTGGGCCCCCTTCTTTTCAGCTTATTTTCCAGATTCTCCCAGAAGCTACCCTCCATCAGCTTCTCCCAGAATCTCGTTTTTTAAATTTGTTTAAACTTAATACTTATTTAGAAGTTTAAACAAATTTAAAAAACGAGATTCTGGGAGAACCTGATGGAGGGTAGCTTCTGGGAGAATCTGGAAAATAAGCTGAAAAGAAGGGCGGCCTTGGTAGAGTAGTCGCACACTTGCCTGGAATAGTTTCTTCATTTTTTTTTTCTCTCCGGGCCGGTGCCAAGGACAAGGAGAGGCCGCCACCGGTTTGCATTTGTCACGGGGACAGGAAGTCTAGCACGAGCCGGGCACGTACATCGATTAACAACGATCGTCCCAGATGATAATTCAGATATAGTTGAACTGTTGTGGTAGTGACGTGTTCGTGCTCCGCAGGTTTCTTCCTCGAAGAGGACAGGAAGGGATAAATATTTGATGATCGAGATTGATGCCGCGAGATGTTCGTGTCCAGATGGATGGAGCACATCGCATGGGACGGCGCCGGCTGGCCGGCGCTGTGCCTTGGTTAGAGTGTGGAGCAAACCGCTGACTCTGTTAGATTACGTACGATTAGAAGCTTGCTTAGACGGCTAAGCTTCTCGAGAGGTTCAAACTGCGTGTGATGTCAGTTACTTGTAGAGCAAAGCGCTGACTCTCTGTTGATCACACGTGTCTCGAGAATTCCCGTCTGCCACCGTTGCTGATGATGGCAATGGAGGGGAGACGCCATTGCTCACGTGTATATGAACGTGAGATGCGTGAATGGCCGGTGATGGGTGATACGCCAGGATCCTCAGCTCATTTGAAGGGTTATTGTATTCACCTGCTTTCTTTGAGGAAATATATTGGACCATCCATAAACCTGACGTGCGGCCATGGAAGAAGACAGCCGAGAGGAATGAACAACGGCAAGCACAAAACACAGGATATAGATATCCACACGGTGACAGCGGCGCAGCGCCGGCTGCGCATTCTCCAGTCCCAAATGCACTTTGCCTAGTCTTGTATAGTGCGTCGCGAAGATTGAGCACGAAAATATGATATGGCAATTACCAAAGTCCAGCAACGCAACCTGAAGCCTTCTTTTCACTTCTTCTTTGGACTGAAGAAGAGGTGTAAAAATGCTGTTTGAATCTCCAAGGCACCGTACCATGGATTAGAAAAACATCAGGTATTCCGCGACGAACACTTCTGTTGTGGAAAAACAGAGCTAACTTCTATAGATTCTTCGACGAACAAATATCACAGTCCTGCTCCAGCAGTTGACTAATACGGGTTTGAATTCAGCTCAGCCTTCTATTTCCTTTGATAGTTCTTGCGGTTCTGAGCACATGCATCGAAATCCAGGTCTGAGCTGAACGCCACACATGACCTTCTGAAGACATTTCGGTTTTTTCCCAATATGTGGGCTCTGAATAAATGAGAATGCTTCAATTCTTGCATTATTCGTCTCTAGAAACATGTCCGCAGCTGGCCGGTCCAAGTACATGTACGTCAACTGCTAGCCTGAATGGAATGAATCACGCATACATCAGAAATGTTCACCAGAATTGTCAAATAGCCACCATATAACTGTCATTTTCATGTCTCAGAATTTATCAAGTACCCATCCTGACGATCGAACGGCGCATGTAAAAGCAGCTACAAAAGGACATGGTCGACGAGGGGAAAAAACAATGCCTGGAGAATCCAGATCTCTCCCTGTTGCTACTGGTAAACTTATATCACAGTCAAATAGCACGCGACCCACATGACATTGCCTTCCTTGTTTTGCCTGCTTCTAGAAACATTTTTCAACGGCTGAAAGTACAGACGATACAAAAAAATCCCACTGAAAATGTTTGAGCTGATCTTGCAAGAGGGTATACGATTTCATCCACGGAACGAAAATCCTCTGGCCCAATTTCAGTATTGCTACAGTACAAGGAGCTTGGTAACCTCGCCAGCATATCCAAGAATGTGAATTCGCCAATTAGAAAACATGTGAAGTAATACTATAGTTAGCTGCAATGACATCGCACAAAATTATTTTTCTCCATCCCCTTGACTAACGACAGCGGTTGGATGCCAAGTTTTGCTTGTTTAAGCATTTCCAATGACAAAACATCGCACATGTTGGCGAGCGGCCGTCTTGGCTTATGGAGCTAATTAACAAACGGCTTGTTGCATAAATCCAAGGGGAAAAAACCAAATCCATTGACGAACAACAATCCAATATGAGAGGCGCTCGTACATCACCGTACTGTGCGTCGCTCGGCAAACTCGACTGGATCTGTTCAATTTCAAACTAGAGCCAGAAATCTCGGCGCTTACTCTGAAGCGGCTGTTTTGTCCGTTGTATAGGGCACAGTGTTCTTGACTCTTGACGACGGACCCCCTTTTGGCAAGTCTTGTTCGCCTTCCATTTGCTTTGATTGTTCTTGCGGTTCTTCAGCACATCCATCCAATCCAGGTTCTGAGCTGAGCTCCACGCATAGCGTTCAATTTTCTGAAACCATTTTGGTGTTTCAAAAATGGCCTGGGCATTGACAAAATGAAGGCAGAAGTTCCGCTTCTGGGAACGCTTCAGTCGCTGCCGGAAACTTGTGAACAGCTGGCTGGTTGCCTAACTGCAAGCCTGAATGGAACAAATGACGCATACATATTCAGAATTGTTCCCCATAATGTTTTTGCCCTCTAGAAAACATCAGAATTGTTCGCCATAATTATCAAATAGCCACCATACCAACTGTCATTTTCATGTCTCAGAAATTAAATACATAAGTTTTGGTACACCAAAAGTCTTTGTATTGGGTCTACCAGGTTTGTCGTTGGTTGCATTCCATATTTGCTCTATTCGGACCGCATTCCATATTTGCTCTATTCGGACCTACGCCAACGCAAGCGTTGCAAGATTTGATAGAGTAGTCACACTTGGCTGGAAAAGTTTCATTCTTTCTCCAGGTGCTCATAGATAAGCCAGAACGCGACGGCGCCCACGGTGCCCAGGAAATGCCGCCACCGTTCTTGCATTTGTCACGGGGACAGGAAGTCAGGCACGAGCCGGGCATGATGTGCTGTTCCATGTCGTGCTTGTCGCGGTAGCGGGTGTCGGCTTCGGGTGGCGTGGCGGTGGGGCTGTCGACCAGGCCAACTAGGTCTTTGGCGTGGTTGGATGAATGTCGGGGCGGCGGCCTTGGAAGGTGGTGCCGGAGGACCGCTTAGGGCATGGAGGGACGGATGGAAGTCAAGAGGGCGGTCTCAGATTGCGGCGGTTCTCGAAGTGCTGGAGCTACAGAGGATGGGGGTTTCTAGTGGTGCGCTTTATCCTCCTTCTTTGTCGGGGCGGCCTATCCCAGCTTTTCGTAGCTGGTTGGCTTCTCTCCCCTCCGACGATGGTGAAGATGGCGTTCGATGGTGCGGTGTTTCGCAAGGCATCTCTCGTGCTCCTTCTGGAGCATGTCGGCCCTTTCCACCTTTCATTGGCATGCCATGCTGGATCTGGTTTGCTCGATCGAGGGTGTGGCGTGGGCACGGCACGTCGGGTCTTTTTCTTCGTCGGCTTCGTTTTGTCAGTTAATGTGCTTAGGTGGTGCGTTTCTCGTTGGTTCATCACTTCGTCAGTGTCTTTGTATCTGATTTTCGCGCAGTTTCCCCAGCAAATAAAATGGACAACTCTCTTCTTTTTAATGAAAGGCAGTACTCTGCTAGTTGCTCGAAAAAAATTCTCCAAGGCATGCATCGAAGCATAGATTTGAAACATCAGATATTCTGAGACAGAGAGACACAACTTAGCTGGGCTGCTGACCAAGACGAGTAGGAATCCAGTTCAGCAAAAGATTTGAAGAACCAGATGAGCCGAGCCAACAATTTAGTCTGCAGCTCTCCCTTTGGCTTTGATGTCTGTTTATACCGGTGAACCCTTTTAATTTTGCACTCGGACTTTCGCCAGACATGTATATGTGTTGGTAATTTTGCAAGAGAATTGTTTGTACAAATTTTGCCTTGATACCCTGTTGCAACAATGTTTGCCCCTCATGTCAAAAAAAAAAAAAAAACCCCTAGAAATCGATGGGATTAATCAGATGTTGCTAAATGTTATATGGACGGGCACCGGCTTGGCGCATTCCATATGGAGGCATGGAGCAAGCGCACCGCCAGAAGTCAGAAAAGATGGCTGATCGCCTCATGGCTAGGCGATGGCCCAACTCCTACTTCTGTCCACTGTGTCGACGGAACCTAGAGACTGCTGAGCACCTGCTAGTGGAGTGCCCATGGTCACGTTCGCTTTGGTGAAGAGTGGCGGCCAAGCTAGGCTTTGGCTCGCTAAACCCCTCCTCTTGGCAGCCGAGCCCGTTGCCATCGTTGACATCCTGGCTTGCCTCGCTTGCTGCCGGATCAGGTGACAACCTCAAGTCTTGCAAGTCCATCGCACCGTTGGTCATTTGGGCCATCTGGAGAGAAAGGAACGCGCGAATCTTCCGCGAGATTGATCGCCCAGCCGTGGCCGTGGCTGATGAGGTGTTCGACGAGATTGCGAGTTGGGATTTGGCGGGTTGCCGCCATCTTAGATGATGCGAGTAGTTCGCTTGCGGTTGTGCTGGGTGGGCGCTGTCCCTTCCTTGCTTTGTTTCTTTTTTCCCGTTTCAGTACTGTAACTTAAGTTCCTTGTAACTTTTTCCTCTATCAATGAAAACACAGCTCTCCTGCGGCTTTCGCAAAAAAAGAAGTCAGAAAAGATTAAACTGCGTAGACGCTAGGTGTGGCATATGCTGGTTTGGTACTAGTAGCAGTGTTTATGCTTGTTTGACTTACACTGTCATCTCCCTTTGCATTAACGTATGCAAAGATTCCGATGCATCTGGTTGTGTTCGACGTTGCTTCGTAAAATTGAAGCCGTTCCAGGGGACTGAGGGGAGGCGGTGATGAAAATTTTGGGCGCCCCAGGGAACACGCTGCCGTGTTTCTTGCCTTGCATAGGCGTTCATACGGTTCGAAACTTGGATCAGGCGTTGTTCATCCCCGGGGGCGCCCACAGATCCAGTGGGATGGGGCTGGGCTAGCTTGCGCGCGCGACGGCTCGCTCGGTTTCCGACAGCCGTGCGTGCGCGCGTGTGGGCCCACCGACAGCGACGTGAGGAGGACGAAGAGGTCGCTCCGGAGAAGAAGAGGTCGCCCGACCCCGCAACCCACCGCGATAAGTCCATCCTCGCCATCGCCGCCTCCGCCGCGGCCAGCCGCGCTTCGGCGTCTCCGGCTCGGCCTCGCCGTCGATCGCCGGAGATGAAGATGACGGCGGCGCTCATGCGATTTCCCCCCGACCCCGCACCCCCAGCCCTAAGTTTCGTCCTCGCCGTCGCCGCCTCCGCCGCGGCCAGCCGCGGCTCCGGCTCGGCTGGCCGTCGCCGTCGCTGGAGATGAAGATGGCGACGGTGCTATTGCGATTTCCCCCCGACCCCCGCACCCCCAGCCCTAAGTTTCATGCTCGCCGTCGCCGGAGATGAAGATGGCGGCGGTGCTCATGCGATTTCCCCCCGACCCCTGCACCCCCAGCCCTAAGTTCCCTCCTCGCCTCCACCGCCTCCGCCGCGGCCAGCCGCGGCTCCGGCGTCTCCGGCTCGGCCTGGCGTCGTGGAAATCGGTGGAGAATTTGGGGAAGAAGAGAGAACCGTGGAGAAATTGGGGAAAAAGGAGGGAGGACGAAGACCACATGGTGGGACCCACCCACGCTCCGCGTGACGCGGACTGCGCGAGCAGTTGCGCGGTCGACAACTAGCGAATCCCAGTGGGATGGTCGATGCTTCCCTTCTCGCATGATCCCATGTTGCCATGTGCGGCTTAATTGTGGCAACGGTGAGAATCTACTCGTGCGCAGCATGTTTTTGTCTCAAAAACAATGGGAGACTCATTACTCGTAGTACAATGTTGCCAAACGGCACGAACGACTCAACGTTCATATGTGGTTGTACCTAATTAAGGCGAGCGCTGACCGTCGGAAGTCAGAACCATTAAAAATTGCATAGAGGCCTGGTTGTGGTGTGGTAGTAGCTACAATTCATTACTAGCTAGTACTCGAGCAAGCGACTCTGACTTCACCTTCGATGACCAACGACGTAGTACTCGCCGCAAAAGACGTCGAAACCTATGTCAGATCATGCCAACAATCAGCCATGCACGTGAACGGCAAACATCTTCGACTACGAAGACGAGCTTCGAGAAGAGAAATATACTGGATTTGCGTCAACCGAGTCCTCCGCAAAAGAAACATTGGTTGCCTGTCATCGTAACCATCTGGACACGCTCCACGGAAGCTCCGACTCCAGGTGACGTAGTGAAGCACGAAAGGACCCATTATAAACGTCGGAAAACCGACTACTACAATCCAAGCCGCGACCCAAACTCTGCTCGACACATCGTCCTTGCCAAACTGCAAACAAACAAGGACAGTTGCCCGGCAACATCATCCTTCACGGTCCCATAGCCGTAGTCGACTTTGAGACGATGCCTCCAAGGAGGAGAAAGACGCTTGAACGCCTCCATTCCTAATCACAAGGAACGAAGGTTTCCCTTCGGAAAGCTGGCCGACAACAACATCGACCACAACTATCTCGACCACGGCTACATCACTAGCAGCCATCTCAAGATTGATATGGAGGGCAACGTTTACAACAACTCATCGGCAAGAACTCCAGTCAGCAATGTCGGCGTCGTCGCTAGCGTCCACTCCACTCCCGCTGACTGCGAGAGGTAAGAGAGGAAGACCATCTGATATAGAGTTGATGATTACGGAGAGAACAAAACGACAAAAGCGCAAGATTTCAAATCCAGTCATAGTCGAGTCAGTTTCTCTCCCGCTACGACTGAGGGGAACGTTAGAACAGGTACACGATATGAGTTGGAAATAGATTAGGATTTCTACACCTCCGTGTACTCCAAGTTTATCTCTCTTCTTGTACCACTATACATAGCCCCAGGATGATCCAATTTAAACACCAAATAAAATATTAGGGTTCTGTTTACTTTTTCAACAATGCATCCACAGCTGAAACAACAACTAACTAAAGGAGCTCCCTGTCGAAGCGATAAGCAGATGACATGTAAAGTCGTTGGTTACGGAATCTGAATCATTACCAAATTAAGGCGGCTAATTAAATTTGTTTACTTTCTTGGTAGGCGGCTGATGATCTAGATGACTAGATACGTTGTTTATCTTCATTTGATGAACACAAAGGTCCCACTACCCTCAGTCGCTCAGATATATATCTGCAACTTTCGTTTTCTCTATATCAAAATATCTGTACAACTTTTGTGTCCACAATGGAGGAGTACTGTATACAACTTCCGAAACAAATCCGGCACTTAGGAACGAGGATACGTAAAGCAACCGATAAAACATTTAGATTCCAGGTCACCTTCAACATTTAGATTGTCAGGCAAAGGTTTAGGCTGCCCGTCCTTGTCATTTGCCAAGATGCATGTAAGTTATATATTCGTTACAAAAACCTAATTAGGGAGCACCTCGGACTCGGACTTTGTCCGACCTTAACACCTAAACCAGGGCCAGGGTAAGATAAATACTAACAGAATATTACACATAGTTCAGAATACATGTACTGATTCTAATTGAGCTTCACTCCCCATGCATCGTGTTTCCCAACTCATCCATCCATCGACATCGAAGCTGGCACAAAGGCTCCGTCACTGTCCGTTTAACATGCTTCTAGAAGCATTTCAACAACTCAGCCAAAGTACCCATCCTGACGAACGGGTGGAAACAAGAACACACCACACCACCACGAAAGAATCATCAAAAGTTCCACTGAACCAAGAGAAAGTGCAAAGACCGGAGGGTCTCCCTCCACTTTCTACAAAAATATCCACAGAGTTCAGACGAAGCAGCTACAAATGGAGATGGTGGACTAGATGTAAAGCAAAAAGAGAATGCCTGGAGAATCCAGATCTCCCTGTTGCTACACTTATGTCACAATCAAGTAGCATGCCACCCAGATGACATTGCCTTCTTTGTGTTGTCTGCTTCTAGAAACATTTTTCAACAGCTGAAAGTACACACCACAAAAACACTACTTGGAGCTGATCAGTGACGAAGGAATATCAGAGGGTATACCATTTCATCTACTAAACGAAAATTCTCCGGCCCAATTTGACTATTGCTACCCTACAGGGAGCATGGTAGCCTATCCAACATATCCAAGAATATGAACTGGCCAATTCGAAAACATGTGGAGTATATAGTAAGCTTCGATGACATGGAAGAAAAAAATCTCCCATGTTGGATAGCGGCCGTCCTGGCCTACTGCATAAATCGAAGGGAACAACAATTCGGTGAGACCCTCGTCACCGTGCCGTGCGTCGCTCGGCAAATTCGACTGGATCCGTTCAGTTTCAAACTAGCGCCAAAATCTCGGCGCTTACTTTCAAGCGGCTCTTTTGTCTGTTGTTCATGGCACGGTGTTCTTGACGACGGAGGACCTCCTTTCCAAGTCTTGTTCGCCTTCCATTTCCTCCGATTGTTCTTGCGGTTCTTAGCACATGCATCCAAATCCAGGCTCTGAGCTGAACTCCACGCATAGTCTTCGACCTTCTGAAACCATTTCGGTGTTTCACAAATGTCCTGGCTTTGACGAGATGAAGGCAGAAGTTTCAGCCGTTTTCGGTTTTTGTGCCTCTAAAACCATGTAGACAGACGACAGCTAGCCGGTCGAAGTATATGTTGGCCCAACAGCTGCTAGCCTGAATGGAATAAATCACGCATACATATTCGTTGAAATGAAACCATGCGCGCTCTAGAAAACATCAGAATTGTTTGCCATAATTATGAAATAGCCATCATGTCTCAGAAGTTAAGTATATAAGTTTTGGTACACCAAAGTCTTAAAGATTCGGTCTACCCGGTTTGTTGTTTGCCTGCATTGCATATAAGCTCTACATATCCGTAGCAAGATTTGGTAGAGTAGTCACACTTGCCAATAGATAAGCCAAAACGTAAGGTGCCAAGGAAATGCCGCCACCAGTTTGCATTTGTCACGGGGACGGGAAGTCTAAGCACGAGCTACACACGTATAGCGGTTAACACGGAAACGCTAAGTTACGCATGCGAAGGCTCGCATGACGCGGCACCGACGGTGGCTGGGAAGAAATTTAACGGATGGGGGTGGCGGTCAGCGGCGAGAACTGTTTAGAGGGAATGGCCGGGACGGTGTCGTACCGGCGAAGGAGGAGCTCGGGGCAGCGCGAGGCGAACGGCAATTCATCCGACTGTGCCTGTGGCGGCAGGTCATCTCCCTCTCCGTCGAGCTTGCTGCCGGCGGCGGAATATTGCGAGCGATAAGGCGATAGCTAGTATCGCCCCGATTAACAACACTAACCTCCGAGATTAATTCAAGATATAGTTGAATTGTTGTGGTAGTGACGTGTTCGTGCTCCGCAGGTTTCTTCCTCGAAACGGACGGGAAGGGGTTAACATTTCATCGAGATTGATGCTGCGAGACGATGTTCGTATCCAGATGGAGAGATCACGTGGGACGGCGCCGGCGGCCTTGGTCAGAGTGTGGAGCAAAGCGCTGACTCCCTGGTGATTACGTAGGATTAGAAGCTTCCTGTGTGCGTGCGATGCAAGTTTTGCTAAACTAACTGCAAGTGTGCCACCGTTGTTGATGATGATGGCAAAGGAGACGCCATTGCTCACGTCTATCTGATCTTGAGATGCGTGTGAATGTGCACACACACGATTGTGTGCGGGGCTCAGGTAAAAACTGATCTGAGTCGGGGACTCGAGGTGGTTCTTGTGCTGGCTCAGGTAAAACCTCACGCGCCGCCACCGGAGAAGACAGCCGAGCAGAGGGGGAACGAACAATGCCAAGAACAGATCACTGGCCGGATGCCTACTGCGCACTCTCCCAAGTGCACTTTGCCTACTCCAATATACGGGCGTCACCAAGATTAAACACGAAAACTTCAGTTGGGAAAAAACAGAGCTAACTTTTATAAGATTCGAGGAACAAGGATTACAATCCTGCACCAGCAGTTGACTAGAACGGTTAGGAATTCAGTTCAGCAACAGATTTGCAGAACCAGATGAACCCGAGTCAACTACTCTGCTCTGCTCTCCCTTCGCCTTGGATGCCGTCTCTAAAAGCATCTTCTTTGCGCTCATCTCCCGCATAGGATTATCCTCCATCGGAATCCACGGGTTGCGGTACTAGTAATCTAATCTACTAACTCCTTGCAAAGGGAGTAGGGACGGACGGCTTACACGGCAGAGACCAAGATTCCTAGATCACACGCGCACAGATCCCACGGAGAAGACGAATCCGCCGAACTCCGGCGGAGGGCGCACCACGGTCCAGTTCTTGGTCTTGACGTCGAACACCCACAGGGCATGCCCGCCGGAACCGATGGCCCCGGTGACCACCACGCGCTCACCGCCGCCTACGGCCACCGCGCGCGCCGTGCCGGCCTTGAGCCCCGGCGGGGACGGCCCGACCTCGCGCCACTCGCGCCGCTCCCCACGGTACTCCAACATGCCGTTGCCCTCTATGCACCACACGCGGCCGCGCACCACCACGTGCGCCGCCGAGGGGGGGCGCGCGCACGCGCTCCAGGCGGCGCCACACACGGGCCGCGGGGTCGAACCACTCCGCGTCGCGCTCGAACCCGCCCTGCCGGCCCGTGCGGTACCCGCTGACCGCCAGGAACCGGTCGCCGGCGACGGTGGCCATGCCGTCGCACTCGTCCCGCTCCTCGGACATGTCCGGGAGCGGGTCCCAGGCGTCCGCGCCCGCGTCGTAGGCCTCCGCCGTCTTGAGCGCGTTCTTGAGCTTGTCGTGGCCGCCGGCGACGTAGATCTTGCCCCCCGCCTCGGCGCAGGCGAAGAAGGACCGCAGACCGCATCGGCGCGCCGCGGCGCCACACGCCGGTGGCCGCGTCGAGGACGTGGACGTCCGCCACGGGCTCGAAGGTCTTGGTGTCCCACCCGCCCAGCACGGCGAGGCGGCCCTCCACCGCCGCGCACTGCGCGAACATGGGCACCGGCGGCGCGGCGCTCTCGCGTCGCCACTCCCCGTGGTCACGTTGTAGACCGACACGCCGTACGCCTGCGTGGTGCCGTCCTCCGAGGCCGCCGGGATCCCGAACTGCAGGAGGAAGACCAGATCCTCGTTGGCCCCGGCGTTGGCGCGCGCCAGGGCGAAGTCCGGCGCGACGGCGGCGCCCCTCCAGCCGCGGCAGACGCGGCGCATGGAGCGGAAGGAGCCGTGCGGGACGCGCGCCAGGCAGTCGACGGCGACGTCGTCCGGCATGCCGGGGATGAGATCTATGTGGTCGACCTTGCACTCTTGAGCACGGCTCTTCTGGTTCCTCATCTTGTTGTTGGCTTCTGAAATGGTTGGATGGCTCTTCTCCCTCAAGGGAAGTGAGGTTAAATAGAACCCACGGCGCTACGTGCCACGGTGTGATTGGAACTCGGTGATATATCGACGCTGCTCACCGACGGAAGAGAAGAAAAATATAATATTCCTGAAGGGAGTAGAACTGAGCCAGACAGCGCCGATCTTTTCTTTTTCGCGAGTTGACAGTTTCATTACTCAAATACTAGTACTATACTACTGGTACAAAATATTTATACATCTCCCGACACTTACTGTGGACCGGATATTATGGACCGGAGGGGTAGTAATTTGGGATTGGAATTCCGATCTGTGTACGGGCAGAAAATTTGGGATGAAATTGACCCAAACACGCCTACGCCCATTGTCACTTGACTAGCAGTGGCGGTGCCAGAACTTGAAACATGTGATGTCATTTCAAAATTGTGATATCAAAATACATGTAGTTTTGCTAAAAAAAAATCATGATTTATGCTTGCACTACTAGGGAAAATGCTATCGGTGGCGCACCACTTTTGGCCTTCTGTGGCGCACTCTGTGGCGCATGGTGAGTGCGCCACAGATAGCTCACCACTAAATTATTCTGTGGCGCACGGGCTCATGCACCACAGAAATTCATGCGTCACAGGAAAAAAAAACATGCGCCACAGAATAATTTACAGGTATTTTCGATTTTCTGCTGCCTGCTGTATAAATACAGGTATATTACAGAAAATACAGGTGTATATACAGGATTTATATAGATATAATAGAAACAATAATATAGTTGACACGATATATGAAAACAGACACATTACTATGTCATCACATTATTTAGAGCCCGAGATACATACATATAGTGACAAGTTCCAAATTTTTACACAAGTCTATACAAAAGTTCGTCGATCATGTCACACGTTACAAATGAAGTTCACCGCCTAAACTAGGATCAAATAGAGTACATCGGCGATGATGGTGAGCAATAGCGGGAGCACGATCATGGAGTCTTCTTCTTGAGCGGCGCCGGGAACGGTTTATACATCTCCTTCTTCGTCCACGTCCTGGTGTCCTGCTGAGGCTCCAGGCGTTCTTCGATGTCCCTCTGGCATAACCCTGGAGATGGATTGGGATATATATTGGTTAATAATATAAATAGAGTATGATTTATTCATCTAAATGGATAAGTCTATAATAAAGAAAATAAAGAAGCACTTCTTGCGAGTGAAGCAAGGCTTTCTTTTATAATACATCCTACGTATGGCGCGGTGGAAGGACCGTCCTCTTGTGCTGACATCTTCGATGATGATTTGCGATAACTGCATCTGGATGCGATGGAAGTCTTCTCTAAGATGAGAATCGGCGATTTCCCCCGCAGATTTGGTCCATTCTCGGAGACTAGATGGCATCCTTATGTTCTCTGCATCCCGGACAAACCCTTTAATGTGATGGAGGACGTAGAAGACCTCCTTCACGCTGCCAGGCTTTTGCTTGATGCAATGGAACTCGGTCCCATGCCTGAACCGGTGTTTGTTGTCATTTGTGAGACATTCCCCCTTCTTATCTTTTTCGAAGTGGCCTCCCTTTTGGGCATAGCCCTCGAGAGCCTCATTGAGAACACCCTTTATTCTGGTGTAGTCTTTCTTCCTACTCAAACTCCCCGAGTCGAAATAAGTGGCAATGGACCACCTCGGGCTTAGGACGATGAGTGTGCAGTACTTGTCCCTGGTCAACACAATTGAAACGGAATGTTGGAAAGGATCAACAACGGAAGAAATCTATAAGAAAGCATAAGATATGACGGCGGCGAGCGGATGTGTACTTACTCGGGAAAGAAAGGAACAAGAAGGTTGTTCTTCCTCTTGTTGGTCAGCATGAACCTCTGGAGGTACTCCGTGGCCATGGTCCGCGTCCTTCATCCTTCCACCAGCTGGCTGTCACGCATGTAGTAGGGATCCGCTACCGCGACGTACGGGGTATTATCTCTCCTGATCTTCATCGCCGTACTGAGCGCGTATAGGCGGACCAAGTTATAGTCCAGCCGTTTCGAGTGAAACAGATTGAAGACGTCCTCGAACGCTATGAAGAACAGATCCGCGGGGGCTTCATGGACGAAGTCCGAGTCCTTTGGCACCAGGGCCGTGAACACCGGGTAATTTGGATTCTCGTCTTTAAGAAGGAAGCCCTCTAGCGTCAAGATAGATTGATGCAAAGAGTGCATGGATCCTTCTGCAAGGCGGAGCAGCTCCGGAGGCAGTATCGGTTTACCAGCTTCATGAACTCGGGTCAAGCCATCCGCACGGGGTGATACCATGTATTCACGACCCTGGATAATCTTAGGAGCTGGCTGGCTCGCAGAGGCGCCTGACCTTCTCTTCCTGTGCTTCTTCTTCTTCATCTCTGGGGATGCTGGGGGTGCTAACCCTCGCAAACCGTCCTCTTCAGTGTGCCAGGGCTGAAAACGTTAGCCGGTTTGTCTTGATCGCCGGCCTCCGGAGGCGTGTCTTGAGATTGCATGTAGTCCTCTTCGGCTCCCGGAGGTTGCATGGGGGGTCGATGTCACGAAACTCGGGCACTACCGTATTCAACCTGACCTTCATCACGGCCTCGCTCATTGTAGTGTGGTGCATATCGCGGATCAATGGTTGTACGACAGTGCCCTGAGCAACTTCCTTCAACTCGCCACCGGCCCCCACCCTATGCAGGAGTATGCAAGGCATGTCCTGAGTCAACACATGCATGTTGGGCATCATGAGATGGCAGTCATCAAAGGCATAGTTATAAAAGATGTTGCGGACTAACTATTTTAGGTTACCTTGGTGATGGTGTTGAGCTCGGCTAATGTCGAGACAAGGGCGCGGCGGCCGGCCTATCATTCACCGCCGCCACCGGCAGCGCCTCGGTATCTCCGGCGGCCGGCGTATCATTCACCGCCGCCACCAGCAGCGCCTTGATACGTCTCAAACGTATCTATAATTTCTGATGTTCCATGTTGATATTATACCAATTGTTACATGTTTTATATACTTCATAGCATTTTTATGCATTTTCTGGGACTAACCTATTAACAAGATGTCAGTGCCAGTTCCTGTTTTCTGCTGTTTTTGTATTCCAGAAAAGCTGTTCTGGAAATATTCTCGGAATTGGACGAAACTTGGACAGACCTTCTATTTTCCCGACACGTACACGGAGTCCAAAGGAGAGACGGAGGCGACCGAGGAGGCAGCCACGCAGGGGCCGGCGTGGCCCCACCTCCTCGCGCCGGGGGTGGCGTGACCCCCTCGGGTGCCTCCAGACGCCGCCCTTTCGCCTATATAATGCCTTCGTCCAGAAAACCCTAAATACCCGACCTCCATCCACGAAAAGTTCCGTAGCCGCCGCCGTCGTCAACCCTAGTTCGGGAGGGTTCTGAAGCTCTTCCCGGCACCCTGCCGGAGAGGGGAATCATCACCGGAGGGCTCTACATCACCATGCCTGCCTCCGGAGTGATGCGTGAGTAGTTCATCCTTGGACTACGGGTCCATAGCAGTAGCTAGATGGTTGTCTCTCCTCCTTGTGCTATCATGTTTAGATCTTGTGAGCTGCCTATCATGATCAAGATCATCTTATTGTAATGCTACATGTTGTGTTTGCTGGGATCCGATGAATATTGATACTATGATCAAGTTGATTATCAATCTATCTTATATGTTATTTATGATCTTGCATGCTTTCCGTTACTAGTAGATGCTTTGGCCAAGTAGATGCTTGTAACTCCAAGAGGGAGTATTTATGCTAGATAGTGGGTTCATGCCTCCGGTAATCTGGGCGAGTGACAGCAACGTCTAAGGTTGTGGATGTGCTGTTGCCACTAGGGTAAAACAGCAATGCTTTGTCTAAGGATAATTGTATTGTTTACATTATGCATTACTTAATGCAATAATCTGTTGCTTGCAACTTAATACCAACGGGGAACACGGATGTCAACCTGAAGGTGGATTATTAGTCATAGATGCTGTTGGATAACGGTCTATGTATCTTGTTGTAATGCCCAATTGAATATCATAGTAGTCATCTTGTCATATATATGCATTGTCATGCGCTCAATATTTTCAATTGCCCAGCTGTAATTTGTTTACCCAGCATGTTAGTTATCTTTTATGGAGAGACACCACTAGTGAACTGTGGACCCCGGTCCATTCTTTTACACTGATAATACAACCAACTGCAATCATTGTTCCTTTTCATTCTCTGCAATTAAACACTATTTTCCACACCATACGTTTAATCCTTTGTTTTCAGCAAGCCGGTGAGATTGACAACCTCACTGTTTCGTTGGGGCAAAGTAGTTTGATTGTGTTGTGTGCAGGTTCCACGTTGGTGATCGAGTAAACGCGCCACCAACAACCTTCAGGTGCCTTTTACTCCTACTGGATCTGACAACCTTGGTATCTTACTGAGGGAAAACTTGCTGCTGCACTGCTTCATACCTTCCTCTTGGGGTCTCCCAACGAACGTGTGCTTTCACGTCATCAAGCAACTTTTTCTGGCGCCGTTGCCGGGGAGTAAGAGGATTTCTGCAAGGGGAGTCTCACGCTTCCAATCTCTTTACTTTTTTTGTCTTGCTTAGTTTATTTTTATTTGTCTTGTTTGCTTTTAATTATCAAAAACACAAAAAAATAGTTTCTGCATTAGTTTATTTCGGTTTGTTATTATGTCTAGTTGTTTACTTGCTATCAATGGTTTCTCTCTTTGAAACAAAATCTTATTGGCTAAGTGGGTTCACGGAGGAACAACAAAATTATTATAAGGAATACCGCTTGTCTCAAAAAGGGAAATTTATGGAACAAATAAGTACATTGAATTATTTTGCTAAGAACTTGTGCTCTACTTATGATGAATCCTACTGCTTTAATGAATCATTATGTTGTAGAAGGCATAAACACCTCCCTTTCCAATGTGATTATAATGATAATGAAACCTTGGCTGCTTATGCTAAAGGAAACTATGACTTTGGTAATCTTGAACAAACTGAAGAATTTTTGTTTTTAAGGTGCCTATGAAATTGCTGGTTATATTCACGATGATGATTCTCCTTATAAATCTGAAATTTTGCTATACTTGGTTATTGCCTTGAATATTACAATGATAATCCTTATATCACTGAATTTCTTGAGAAAACTTATTCTCCAGAACAACTTGCTACCTTTCAGGAACCTGTGGGAGAAGAAACTGCTGAAACTGAAAGCTCATTGGATGAAAAAGAGGAAGAGAGTGATGACAAAAGGAGGATCTACCTTCTAATGATAGTAACTCTTTAACTCTTACATTATATGATTACCCTCCATGCCTACCTAAGGAGGAAGAATGCTATATTGTTGAATGTCATGATTCTATTGAAATATCTCCTTTTGATAAATTTGAAGTAACAAGCTCCTTGACTCAAGAAAAGGAAATTGCAGAAAGTAAAAATGTGCTCCCTAATGTTATATATGATAATGCTCTTGATGATGGTCCTATATTGCCTAATGATATTTATTATACTACTATTGTCAAAAGTGGGTTTAATGACCCCACTGTTTTTGAGCTTAATAAAAATTATGTGTTTGTAGATCATGAAAAGCATGCTTTATGTGATAGTTATATTGTTGAGTTTGTTCATGATGCTACTGAAAGTTATTATGAGAGAGGAAAATATGGTTGTAAAAGTTTTCAAGTCACTAAAACACCTCTCTTTATGTTGAAAGTTTTGAAGTTATTTGTTTCATCTTTCTATGCTAGTTGCTTTATGCTTCAATAATTTATTTTGTTACAAGATTCCTTTGCATAGGAAGTGGGTTAGACTTAAATGTGTTTGATATTTGCCTCTTGATGCTCTCTTTGTTTTTCAACTCTTATTCTTATGAGAGCATCATTAAAATCTTCTAGCCTAGCTAAAAGGCATTAAAGAAAGCGCTTTTGGGAGGCAACCCATTATCTTTTGTTTTCAGTTTTTAGTCAAGGAGTGTTTACTTCTGTAACAACCCTTTGTATCTTTACTTTTTCGAATTGTTGTGCCAAGTAGAGCCTCTAATAGAAAGATGATGCTAGATTTGGATTTCTGCGCAGGAACAGATTTTGCTGTTCACCGTTTCGTTCTTATAAAATTGCCAAAAATTGAAAAATCTGCAAATTTTTGTGCGTGATCCTCACGCATCTTTCGTTAGTTTTGAGTTTTTCGATCTGAGCAACGTAAGTGCCTCGAAAAAATTCGTCTTTACGGACTGTTCTGTTTTAGACAGATTCTGTCTTTTATTTTGCATTCTCTCTTTTACTAGTGTTGAGTGGAATTCTTTTTTGGGTGGAAGAGCTTCACATAACATCAGTGGCAGTAGCTAATGTTTAAAAGTAATGGTCATGTTTGTGTCCTTATAGAACATGTGAGTTTTTGATTGTGCACTAACCCTCTAATGAGAATTACTCTGAGTTTGGTGTGGCGGAAGTTTTCAAGGGTCAAGAGAGGAGGATGATATAATGTGATCAAGAAGAGTGAAGAGCTTAAGCTTGGGGATGCTCCCATGGATCACCCCAGCATATTTCAAGAAGACTCAAGCGTCTAAGCTTGGGATGGGGATGCCCAAGGCATCCCCTTCTTCATCAACAACTTATCAGGTCATCTCTAGTGAAACTATATTTTAATTCTTTCACATCATATGTGCTTTACTTGGAGCGTCTGTGTGCTTTTATTTTCGCATTGTTATTTTATTTTCTGAGATCAACTTGTTGGATCCTAGCAATCTTGTTTGGGAGAGAGACACGCTCCGCTTTTTCATTTGAATACTCCTATTCTTCACTTATACTTGTTGAGTATTCTTGTCTAGCTACTGCTATGCTTTTAGCTCCTGTTTTTCATGCATCTCTTGTTCAGAGCTGTTAGTTCTTTTAGAGAAAGTACTCTCTTGCTTCACTTATAATTGTTTGGAGAGTTTGTGTTGAAATAAATTGATTGGTGTTTGGTTGGAACAGAAAATGCTGCATGTGGTAGATGGTATAATGGAAAAGACTTACATATTCTTGTAGATCACTGTCTTGGATAATTTGATACTTGTCAATTGTTTTGAGTTATCAAGTAGTTCATGTTTAAGCTTTTGTATCATGTGGTTAAAACCTATTAGTGAAGAACTACCGTAAAGCTTGTTGAAATTTGGTTTGTATGATTGGTATCTCTAAGGTCTAGATATTTTCTAGTAAAAGGGTTTGGTTAACAAGGAAGACAGTGTAGAGTCTTATAATGCTTGCAATATGTTTTCATATAAGTCTTGTTGTACCGGTTGATATCCTGTGTTTGCTTCAAATAACCTTGCTAGCCTAAACTCTGTACTGAGAGGGAATGCTTCTCGTGCATCCAAAACCTTGAGCCAAAATCCATGCCATTTGTGTCCACCATAACTACCTATATGTGGTATTTCCTTGCCACTCCAAGTAAATTTTTCATGTGCTACCTTTAAACTATTCAAAACTTTTATTACTCCTTTTTGTGTCAATGTTTACCAAGCTCATGAGGACGGGGTGGATGTCTTTATGTCACCTGTCAAACAGACTTTACCACCGGACTAGTGGCATATACATCCGCTTATCCATTAATTTTGCAAAAAGAGCTGGCAAATGGGGTGCCCAGTCCCAATTAATTACAACTTTAACCGCTTAATTCTCTTCACATTTTTGCCCTGATTTATCAGTCAAGCAATGACCAGTGAAATATCTGCATGTGTAAACAAAAGAGAAAGAGGGATGATCTGCCTTGCTGGTAGAAATAACGTCCTTCATGGGAGCCGCTCTTAAAAGTCTGGTTGGCAGGGGTCATATTGTACTTTTCCATTTTCTGATTCGTTGACAATTAACAAACACCACTCAAAACTTATATTTTTACTCTCTATATGATTTCAAAAACTTAAAAAGCTCTAGCACATGATTTAATCCCTGCTTCCCTCTGCGAAGGGCCTTTCTTTTACTTTTATGTTGAGTCAGTTTTCCTACTTCTTTCTATCTCAGAAGCAAACACTAGTGTCAACTTTGGTGCAACAATTTTTATATGCTAGTATATTGTACTTATTATATTGCTTTGTGTTGACAAATATCCATGAGATATATATGTTGAAAGTTGAAAGCAATTGCTGAAACTTAAATCTTCCTTTGTGTTGGTTAAATACCTTTTACTTAGAATCTATTGCTTTATGAGTTAACTCTTATGCAAAACTTTTTGATGCTTGTCTCGAAAGTACTATTCATGAAAAGTTTTTGCTTATATGATTCAGTTGTTTGCTCATTATCTATTTGTTAGCAAACTATAGACCATTGACCTGGATCACTTCATTCATAACATGTGCTTTACAATACTATTTGATCAAGATTATGATGGTAGCATGTCACCTCAGAAATTATTTTGTTTTTATCGTTTTACCTACTCGAGGACGAGTAGAACTAAGCTTGGGGATGCTTGATACGTCTCAAACGTATCTATAATTTCTGATGTTCCATGTTGATATTATACCAATTGTTACATGTTTTATATACACTTCATAGCATTTTTATGCATTTTCTGGGACTAACCTATTAACAAGATGCCACAGTGCCAGTTCCTGTTTTCTGCTGTTTTTGTATTCCAGAAAAGCTGTTCTGGAAATATTCTCGGAATTGGACGAAACTTGGACAGAACCTTCTATTTTTCCGACACGTACACGGAGTCCAAAGGAGAGACGGAGGCGACCGAGGAGGCAGCCACGCCAGGGGCCGGCGCGGCCCCACCTCCTGCCGCGCCGGGGGGTGGCGTGACCCCCTCGGGTGCCTCCAGACGCCGCCCTTTCGCCTATATAATGCCTTCGTCCAGAAAACCCTAAATACCCGAACCTCCATCCACGAAAAGTTCCGTAGCCGCCGCCGTCGTCAACCCTAGTTCGGGAGGGTTCTGAAGCTCTTCCCGGCACCCTGCCGGAGAGGGGAATCATCACCGGAGGGCTCTACATCACCATGCCTGCCTCCGGAGTGATGCGTGAGTAGTTCATCCTTGGACTACGGGTCCATAGCAGTAGCTAGATGGTTGTCTCTCCTCCTTGTGCTATCATGTTTAGATCTTGTGAGCTGCCTATCATGATCAAGATCATCTTATTGTAATGCTACATGTTGTGTTTGCTGGGATCCGATGAATATTGATACTATGATCAAGTTGATTATCAATCTATCTTATATGTTATTTATGATCTTGCATGCTTTCCGTTACTAGTAGATGCTTTGGCCAAGTAGATGCTTGTAACTCCAAGAGGGAGTATTTATGCTAGATAGTGGGTTCATGCCTCCGGTAATCTGGGCGAGTGACAACAACGTCTAAGGTTGTGGATGTGCTGTTGCCACTAGGGGTAAAACAGCAATGCTTTGTCTAAGGATAATTGTTTTGTTTACATTATGCACTTTACTTAATGCAATAATCTGTTGCTTGCAACTTAATACCAACGGGGAACACGGATGTCAACCTGAAGGTGGATTATTAGTCATAGATGCAGTTGGATAACGGTCTATGTATCTTGTTGTAATGCCCAATTGAATATCATAGTAGTCATCTTGTCATATATATGCATTGTCATGCGCTCTATTTGTCAATTGCCCAGCTGTAATTTTTTACCCAACATATTTATCTTTATGGAGAGACACCACTAGTGAACTGTGGACCCGGTCCATTCTTTTACACTGATAATACAACCAACTGCAATCATTGTTCCTTTTCATTCTCTGCAATTAAACACTATTTTCCACACCATACGTTTAATCCTTTGTTTACAGCAAGCCGGTGAGATTGACAACCTCACTGTTTCGTTGGGGCAAAGTAGTTTGATTGTGTTGTGTGCAGGTTCCACGTTGGTGATCGAGTAAACGGCGCCACCAACAACCTTCAGAGGTGCCTTTTACTCCTACTGGATCTGACAACCTTGGTATCTTACTGAGGGAAAACTTGCCGCTGCACTGCTTCATACCTTCCTCTTGGGGTCTCCCAACGAATGTGTTCTTTCACGTCATCACGCCTCGGTATCTTTCACGGTAGGGGGGCGTCGGTGGGACCAAAAGGAGCGGCGGCTGCGCCGCGGTGTTGGGCAGCGGGGTCACCAGGTCCGGCGACACGTTATGGCTGGAGGTGCTGTCGACGAAGCTGGGCACGTGTATCGACCCCTGTCGACCTGCCGCATTCCAAGCAGCTAACCCCTCCATCAACCCAGGGGGCATCATCGCCCGGAGCTTCTCCTCCACTAACTTGTTCACCATGGTGGAGTCCTCTTTTTCCTGCTCTAGTGAAGCCACCTTCTTTCTTAGCTCCACAAGCTCGGCACTATCCCTACTCGGCTTCTTCCTCTCCTTTCTCGTCTCGCTGTCCATGCTGTAGTACTGGAGGAACTTCATGCTCGTGCCAAAGCCGGACACACGGCCAGCTGACGTCGGCGGCGCCGACTTGTCCCTTTTCTTGTAAACGTTCGTCGCCCTGTTGAAAGTCGTGTCCCACGGCTCCGTCGACCCCTGGAACGACGGGCCGGCCTCAGCGTCAGCCTTCAACTCGGCCTCCTGCATACAAAGGAAATTAAGGTGAACCCATGTAGAAATATGCATGGCTTCGTTATCTAATTAGATCAACGTAATGGACTTTGAGATATCCGCAGTAATTAAATTCTTTACCAGCACTTTCTCGAATGCCCTCACATCGTCATCGTCGGTAACAAATTCCCCCGTCGCCTTGTTCAGATAGTAGCGGGTCCGGACAAAGTTCCTCACCTGCTCGTCCGTGATTTTGTGCCACGGGTTCTCTTTTCCCAGACGTGCAATCTCGGCATCCTCCTTGTCCCAAATGGGCTGTTTTCCTCGGTAACCGCCGCTTCCCAAACGGTGGTTACCTATGTTCAGGTCCCGCATTTCCTTCCCCCACTTGGTCCATTTTTTAGCCTCCTCAGACTTTAAGGACAATTTGAATGCCTCGAACTCTTTTTCGTCGAGCATCGGCTCTTTGACCTTTATCTTCTCCCAACTGTCACCCTTATCAATCTTCTTCTTCACCCGGGATTTCCAGCTGCTCAAGGCGGTGCTCATCTTCGTGATGGCTAAACTATCCACCTTTTTGTTGAGCGGCTGCGGGAACGTGTATCGTTTGTGAAGCTTCTTGAGGAGGTTTTCGACCAAAGGCTCATTGGCCTTGCTTCTGAGGTCCTTCATGTTGATCGACACGCTTTCCCGGAGGATGCACCCTAGTTGCATGCCGTACCCATTGGCAAGCTCCTTAGGCTCCACTGGTAGGCCACTTGGCGTGACCTCAGTGAACACGTCTGTGACGTTGGCGAGTGCTTGCGGTGTCCGATCCCTCCTTTGCTTCTTCTGCTTCTGAGCGGTCGGGTTGCTGCCACCACCACCATCCGTGTGGTCGCCACCATCGGTGGTGGTGGCGTCATCCTCATGGCCGCCACTAGCAGCTCCATCGGTGGTTTCGGCGTCGTCCTCCCGACCTCTTCCTCATCGTCGGCACGGTCGCCACCACTAGCAGCTTCCGTGGCCTCCACCTCCTCCAACTCCTGGGACAGCTCCCACAACGACTTGTTGGCATCTCTGGCTTCATCTTCGACGCTCATGTGGAGCTTAGAAGGGTCGGGCGCCGTGTTGGCCGACATGTTTGCACTGCATTAAAAGAGACAAAAAGTTAGTACAACAAATATAAGAAAAAACCCACTTAATTAAGTACTAAGATACCCCGGCCCATGCATTAGTCGCAATACCCCATATGTCCTATTTTTAGCAAAGTCATGCTAAAATTCACGAAAACTTTTGACATGACCTTTGCTAAAAAAGGGACATATGGAGTACCCGAATTTGCCGGAACGGAAGTTAATCGACGTTCCGGCAATCTCAAGGGCCTCTCGGGGTACATGCAAGCATTTCTCAAAAATATCCATATCTCCGGCCGGCATCTCCGGGACACGATGGTCGGAGCACAAACAACCACGACACGATGGTCGTGGTAGCACAGAACACATGCTCCAAAGTACCAACTTTGGAGCATTTCGAAAGCATGAAGTCTCCACATCCACATGGTCACAAACAACCACGATGTCGGAGCACAAACAACCACGACACGATGGTCGTGGTAGCACAGAACACAAGCACACACAACCTCTCGGGGTACCTGCAAATATTTCACAAATCTCGATTCCAAGGGCGTCTTCTTGCCTAGCACACACAAGCACCTCTGCACCTGTACAACCAAAAAAAAGGGTCATGTCCAGTGGAATATTTCACAAATCCATTGAAGCTACTACTGGAGTGATAAACAAGCTAAAATTTTCTGACTTGCTTGGTGTATTTCTTGTGCACTGCTTGTGCTTGTGCACAGCTTGGTCTTGCTTGAAGTAGGAGTATTGCTTGCGTATTTGCTGGCAGTACTTCTTTGTAGTGCTTCTGTGCAGCTTAAATAAGTGACTGAGCAACATGTTCAGCTTCACATGCATTATTTAACTTAATTTAGCTAATGTGAGATTGATTTTACAAGTGCTCTTTCTTTATACCGGTAATTAAAATTAACTGAAACTGATTGCAAACAAGCACTGAATGCATGCTACCAGTGCTTGTTGAATATACACTTGTCCTTCTACTCTCTCATTGCTTGCTACTGCTACTGATTTAACTTGTGCTTGCAGTAATTTAATTTAACTTGTGCTTGTGCTTGCAGTAATTTAAATTGGACAAGAGTTTGCTTGCTGCTATAGTGTAAGGTGCTGAAATATTCCTCACTGAAAATATGTCTGTGCTGTACTCTTTGTGCAAGCACTGTCATTTGTTTGCAGTAGCAATTACTATAACTTTAGCAAGAACATGTTTGAGTAATTGTTGTGCAAGTGCTAGGATTAAAATTCATTTGCTTGCTCAAATAAATTCGAGTAGCATGCTTGTGCTTGTGCTTCTGCTACTACTACTGCTTGCTCAAATAAATTCGAGTAGCATGCTTGTGCTTGCACGAATCCAAACTACAGATGCTATGCTTCAGGCATAGCATCAAACATGTTATGTGCATCCTCCTCGACGTGCATCCTCCTCAAACTACGGAGCGCTGGTGGGGGTACCTGGCGAAGGGCTGGAGGAGGGCGGGGTCGCAGCGGCGAAGAGGAAGGGGACGGCGTCGAGGCTGGGCGCGGGACGGCGTCGAGGAAGAAGAATTTTCTGCGGCGCCGTTGCGGGTGGCGGTGGAGGTGCTCCTGGCCGTCAGTGGCGGGGCGCGGGGTCGAGCGCGGCGGGGTGGCGGGGACGCGGTGGCGAGTTGGGGCGGCGAGTTGAGTCACGAGCGCACGGGACAGTTTCCTCTTTCCTGGACTTGGGCGAATTTGGGAAGAAGGAGGCAGCGCGGGGGCGGGTCCACATGTAAGTGGGGGAAAAGAAATTCTGTGGCGCATCCGCGGAGGGATGCGCCACAGAATAACTTCTGTGGCGCATCCCACAACAGATGCGCCACCGAATTCTGTGATTCTGTGGCGCTTCGGCCGGGGGTGGCGCCACATAATTTAGTTGCTACAATTGCTTAAAAAGCACTGCTAGCTGGGGATGCGCATCACGGGTGATCACATTTTTTTTCTTTTTAAAAAATATATTTTTGTTTAAATTTAAATAAAGAACACGGACACATTTGTTATTCTTAAAAAAAAACATTTTTGGTTATATTTAAAGAAAGAACATACACACATTTTAAAGGAAAGAATACACAAAAAAAGTTTCGAGCTTGTTCATGATATACATATATATATGCTTGTCTCACACACACACACACACAAAAAGTTTAGGCTGGGCACCTTGAGATTTCTTCGCGTGAATGGACAACCTTTAGTAGGTAGGGAGGTCTTCCTTCTCTGTTTACTAGTAGTCGGCATGTCGAAGTACTTGTCGAACTCCTCCTCGATCTTCGGATCGCCGTTCTTGTCCAAGTCTTCCTCGTTGGCATCTCCGTCCATTCCGATGATGCTCCTCTTGCCCCTCCTCACGACAACACGGCTAGGCTTTGATGGGTCGGTAATGAAGAAGCATTGCTCAACTTGGCTAGCGAGTACCCATGGCTCATTTTTCGCGGAGGCGTTATTCGATTTGGCATCGGGTATTACCATGGTGGTGAAATACCGGCCTTCTTTGACGACGTCCTTGGCCCATCTCACACGGAACATTGGCACCGACTCTCCACAGTAGTTGAGGTCCCATATCTCCTCGATCCTTCCGAAGAATCTTTCCTTGACAGTAACCTCGTCATCGCCGTAGGATAGCATAGTTACTCCTAAGTTTTGATATTCACTATTCCCGTCCTTTTCCTCGGTGCTGAATCTGAAAACCGCTGATGTCGTATGACTGATAGGTCCTTACGTTGTGCCCAGGGCCGTGTGATAAGGAGAATATGAGTTTTTCATCTTCCGTTGATGGCGTTATGCTCTCTGCTTGAAACAGTTGCCTTTTCTTGAACCAACGCGTGAAGCTGGAGTTGTGCTCTCTGGTTACGTCTCCCTTCTTCCTCGGCCGGCCCAGGTCGATGTAATTCTGCTCGATTAAGCTTTTGTGCTATTCCACCCAAGGTTCGACCAATTGTAAGTGTTGTAGCGCGACCCGGTGAGCCCTGTCGAAGTCGTCATTTCGACCATGCATGCCGACAAAGAGTGAGCGGTAGCCCTCGCGGTGACCAAATCCCTCGAGCCTGCCGATGTGCTTTCTGGTGGGCAGACCAACATCCTGGTTCTCGGTGCTTAGATAATTCTGACAGAAGGAGATGCACTCGTAGGTTAGAAAGCCCTGGGCCATGCTTGCGTCTGGACGGGCTCTGTTGCGAACGTATCCTTTCATGACACCGTTCTGCCTTTCGAACGACATCATGTAGTGCAGGAACATCGGTCCGAGCTGCCTGATGTCATCAACGACATGGAGAAGGAGATGCATGCAGATATCAAAGAATGCGGGCGGGAAGTAAATCTCGAGCTCGCATAGTATCAGCACGATCTCTTCCTGTAGCCTGTCCAGCTGCCTCACGCCGATCGACTTCCTGTTGATGACGTCGAAAAAGTTGCAAAGGGCAAGCAGCGTATCACGGACGTGCTCGTCCATTATCCCTCGGATCGCAACGGGAAGTATCTGAGTCATCAGCACGTGACAATCGTGAGACTTCATCCCGCTGAACCTCTTCTTCCTTGCGTCCAGATATCTGCTTATCTTCCCCGCGTAACCATGAGGAAATTTGACTCCTAGGAGGCACATGTAAAACTGCTCGAGCTCCTCCATACACCGAGGCTATGGGGCGTGTGGAGGACCTTCCAGTACTCCAAGTCGTGGAAAACAGACCTCGCTTTCCATACACACAGCAGCGGATCTACCCTCGGTCGTTTCTTTCCCGGCGCAGGGCACTCCTCCCAATTTTTCAAAAGCTCGTCGATTTCTGCGCCACTCCTCGGGCGCGGGGCTCTTTCGACCTTGTCCTTACCATTGAACAGGTCACCGCGTTTCCTCCCCTGGTGATCCATGCGAAGCCACCTTCGAGCCCCTGGGAACCCGGTTTTCGAAGACCCGAGATCCCTTGGTAGCTGGAGATGCGGGGTCTCATCCATGCACTTGACACATGCGCAGAATCTGTGGCCTACCTGAGCCGATACATATGAGCAACCAGGATAGTCCTGCACCGTCGTGAGCAACGCGGCTCTCATGTCAAAATAATCTCTAGTGTAGGTGTCCCACGTACGGGCTGGCGTCTCCCACAATGTGGCTAACTCCTTTTTCAACAGCGTGAGATACAGATGTATGTCGACCCTGGTTGTTTCGGCCCCTGAATGATAATACTCATGTGTATGTACCTTTGCTTCGTGCACAGCCACGGGGGAAGGTTGTAAGGCCATACAAACACGGGCCAGGTGCTATGCGTGCTACTTTGGTTGCCGAACGGATTGAGTCCATCGGTGCTCATACCCAGCCTGACGTTCCTTGATTCGCCCCCGAAATTTTCGAAGGCGATGTCCAATGCTTCACACTGACTACCATCTGAAGGGTGTGTCAGGATCCTGCCCTTCTCCGGATCTTCTTCGGGCTTCTCCCTTTCCGCTTGCCATTGCATGAGCTTTGCTTCCTTAGGGTCCACGAAGTACCGCTGCAGACGGGAGTGATAGGAAAGTACCATACCACTTTTCGAGGAACTTTCTTGTTCCCAGTACTCTTGTACCATTCGTGGCCGCACACCGGACATGTGGTTCTGTCCTTGTACTCGCCCCGATAAATTGCGCAATCATTGATGTAGGCGTGGTATTTAACATGCGGTAGGTCAAGAGGGCACACGACTTTCTTGGCATCCTCGATACTAGTTGGCAATGTGTTCCCCTCGGGAAGACGATCGTGCATGAATTTCATGTTCTTGGTGAAGCTCACGTCGGTCCATTTGTTTTCCGCCTTCATCTCCAGAGCATCAAGCGTTACTTGCAAGCGCGTATCCTGTGGCCGGCATCCAGGATACAACGTAGTCTTCCCGTCTATCTCCATTTGCGCCAGCTTGGCTTTCTCTCTGGCTGCAGTTCTGGCGTTGCTCGTCTCCCTGAGGAGCAGTTCTTGAACATGAGCGTCCTGCAAGGCCTCAATTAGTGGGGTCTGCATGTTCGCGCCACCACAACCGTCTACTCCTTCATCATGATGATCTTGTCCGCCGACATCTCCTTCGTCATGATGATCTTGTCCACCGACAGCTCCTTCGTCATGATCATCTCGCCCGCCTCATCTTCATGCACACCATTTGCTGTCGGCGCCTGGTTGAAGCCTAGCATGAAACCGCGCCTGAGCAGGTGATCCTCCAATTGTCCGGAATCAGGGTCGATCCAGCTCACGAGTTTGCATTTTTGACACGGACATCTTATCTGGCGCCTGTTGCACCGAATCATGTCCGCCTTCGCTTCTTCCTTGTTATTAGAACCGCAACATGCACACACACACATACACACATGCATGTTCGACGAAAAAATTCGGCATGACTTCTCCTAATAGTAGGACATATGGGTGGTGCAAAAATTTGCCGAAATGGAAATGAATCAACATTTCGGCAAACATCCATGCACCACGCCGGCGCAAGCAACAACAAAAAGCAACAACATGCAAATATTCATGCACACCACACAAGCTTCATGTATAAACATCGTCTCGTCATCGTGCAAACCGCTCGCGCGCGACAAGCGCTTCACCTACATGCAACAATCATCCATACACATGCACCGCCGGCCACACAAAACATGCATATGCATGTCCATCCAACAATACTCACCTAGTAGATTCGTTACCGGGACGTGACCGTGATCGATGAGAGAGAGTGTGTGGTGTTGGAGAGAAAATAGTGGAGAAAAAGAGATGTATTGGGAGAGGAGGAGAGTATATATGGAGGCTCCCCAAGCCCTCACCAATTATCTATCAAACAAAATATGGCTTAACTACAAAAAATGGAGAAAAGTATGGGCAAAATGGGATGGGAGGGAGGAGGAACACGAGCTAGGTGGAGGAGGAAGAAGAAGAAAATGGGTGGTAGGTAGGGGCAGCCACCTTTTTGTAGATCTGGGAAACTAATTCTGTGGCGCATGAAATCCCATGCGCCACAGAAATGTTGCTTTCTGTGGCGCATGTGACCAGATGCGCCACAGAAATGTGGCTTTCTGGGGCGCATCAGACCCCATGCGCCACAGAAAGTGCGCCCACCCAATCATTGGGGGCGGGGCTCATCAGATTTCTGTGGCGCATGGTTGTAGATGCGCCACAGAAAGAACGATTTATGTGGCGCATCTAGTACCATGCGCCACAGAAAAGGCGTCGGCGTGTTAGATCCGAACGTGGGTGGTGGGGCCCACAACCTTTCTGTGGTCTGTGGCGCACTAGTACACATGCGCCACTGATAAACTTCTGTGGCGCACAGCATAAAAGGTGCGCCACAGATTGGCTATCCACCTATAGGTAGTTTCTGTTGTATACAAAGAATTTATTAAAATCATGTGTGGTCAATTAACCACACAGCTCTCGATGTGGCTTCGCCACAGTCGCCAGGCACACAGGGAACCGGCTCCTCTAACTTTGTTCTTGCTAAGTTAGGTTAACATTGCCGTTGGATCAGAAACTAAAGGGCAAGATTTGGTATTGTAACACGCATTGGAGCCGAACTCCGTAGACAAACATTATAGACAAAAAACTGTTGATAAACCACTGTTTGCATGCACTATTCATTCACGATCTGAGCCAACCATTCCGATCTAGCGGTGGAGAACCCACTAAGTTAGGGTACTGTAGCAACCTGACTTAGCAAGAGCTAAGTCAGAGGAGCTCGTTCCGGCACACAGATGAGACATTACATTAGCTTCTCGCCTTAGAAAATTATAATTAAAGCGCTCAAGATTTGTGCTGAGCTCTAAAATTTGCTGGAGAGTCGTTGTTATTTCTGATCTTTCGAACTGCTTAGATATCCATAGTAGTACCACTAACTGAGTTTTTATCTCTAGTACCAAAAAGCGACGGTCTCTCGTATATGTGTATAGGAACGCTCCTAAGAAGATTTTTTTTCTAGATTTGAAGATTTCTTGGTTACAAATTAGTAGTGCACGGACGTGTGGAGACGCTTATTTTGTGGAGAGGGGGTGGGGCGCAGTAATACCTGGCCATGGGCAGCCCGGCCAACTCGGCCCAAAAATTCCGGACCAGGCCAGGCTTGTACATCGGGCCAGGATTGGGCCCGACAATCGGGCTAGGCCAGGCCTTACAGGCTGTGGTCGGGCTCGGGCCTGATTTATGCGCCAAGACTGGGGTGGGCTCAATCCCGAGTTTTCTAGGCCAACCTTTTTTAGGCCGGCACGACCCGACTTTTGGCCAGGTATAAGCGCGATTGCGTCCACACCATGCTGTAGCAAGATCACGACGACACCCGGGGCAAACTACCACCTGTCGTGAGTGTACCGCACTGCCGCCATCGTATCTAGCAGCCTTCAAAATAGTTGTAAAGCAAAATCACGAGGATGACCGCGCAAACTACTACATGTCATGGGTCTCCCGGGACGTCGTGACTTACCGCATGTAAATAGTTCACATTAGTTGTCCTATAAGAGGTTCCACCTAGGATTTCCGATGATCTAGTTGAATGATAATGAAGAAAATAAAGGTGTCTGGAATATTACTGGCGGCCGAGTCCTAGAATTATGCGCCAAATAGTTATATTACTTGTTTTTCCTTTTTTTAGTTGGCTCATGATTACAACAATGCCACCTCTTTTTAATTCAAACGGTTTGACACTTTAGATGAGCCATTGATGGTTACAATCTTATTTGTGTATCAATTTGTTGGGACTCCAAGTATAGAATGAAATTACTAGTGGCTCTTCTTCCCCACAAATGATTCAGAGTTACTAGGGTGGTAGCAGCTTGTTCTTTTTGTCTCATACAAACCCTACAAAGAAGTATATTTTCTTGTGTTGGTCTCATAAAATTGATGAAAAAGCTGACTCATAAATTCAATGAAGAGTCCATCCAAACTAGGTTAGGTTAAACTTGTGACATCCTTGCACATGGCTTAATAGTTTGATAGAATACCATATTAATAAGGTGCATCTTTTTCCGGAAGCTCGTCTCTAAGGAATTTCGAAATTAAGCGTCCTTGGCTTAGCGAATTTTTCGATAGGCGACCAAGCGAGACAATCTTCCCAGGCGTGCAAAGTGCGAATGAAAGACTAGTTTTGTTTTGTGGGGTAGTGGAGAGGTTTTAGAGAGCTGCCATGAGTAATGCTTGCCAGCCCCGGGGTGGTTGGGGTGTTGCATTTGATACCAGACAAGACCATCGAGTTTACACGGGCGTGTGCGGGTCCTGCCATCCCCAGATGGCTAAGGTGTTATAGTTGGCATCAAAACCGATCCTTGCGGTTACATTGACGTGTACGAGTCGGGTCACGAACATGTGGGACATCCACCGGCACTGAACAGATAGACGTGCGCCAAGAGGGATGTTTCTGACTTAGAGTTGACCTACGAGGACGGCCATCTTCTAAGGTGGTGTGTGACAGATTGGCACCTGACTAAATAGAACTGTATGTTTGTTTTTCGAAATCTCGTCTTCAAGAAGTTAGAGGTCAAACGTGCTTAGCCTAATTAAAATTGATGATGGGTAACCGACCATTTCTTCAAGTGCGCAAATATTTCTTTGTTCGACATGTTTAGAGATGCTAGAGAGTTGTTAGGGTAAAGACATGCCCTCGGCCTTAAAATTGTACTCTCGTGTCAATGCTAATATAACCCCCCCC
This sequence comes from Poa pratensis, assembly GCA_947311845.1. Classification (NCBI taxonomy): domain Eukaryota; kingdom Viridiplantae; phylum Streptophyta; class Magnoliopsida; order Poales; family Poaceae; genus Poa; species Poa pratensis. The sequence goes on from CAMZMU010000117.1 coordinate 77,189,769, forward strand.
CCCCCCCCTTTCCAAAAAAGAGTTGTCATGGCAAAGGCTGTTAGAATTTGGGCCCATTTGTGGGGGCCCAAGTAAGTAATATCTGAAATCTCAAATGGCCCATGTGTATAGCAAGTGGTGGGAGGTGCTAAAGTTTACCCCCACATTTCTAGTTGGGAGAGATTTGCGCCACCTTATAACGGGGAGTGTTGTGCTACTTGGTAAGCACGTGAGAACACAAGGCTCTCTTGTGCACTCCTCCTCTGCCGCTCGCTCGTGCGCCGCAGGAATGAGCCGAGCCGATCTTATATTTTTGTTGTTCGGGAAAATCGAGTCCTTAGCGTACGCGTCACAGCAAAGCCAGTTCGGGTTGTTCTCGGATATAGGGTTTCCCAAGCCGCACTATATAATGCCTTGCACCTTCATACACCGAACCAATCTAGGTTTTGCCACACCTCGTGCCTTCCGCCTTCACCATAGTCTACTCCATCCCGAGCGCCGGCGTGCACCGGCGTTTGGGAGAGTAGGTATCCAGAACCAGTCGCCTTTGTGATCCTGTATGGGAGATGGCGAATTAGGTTTTGGAAGCGCTTCGCGCGACTGCTCGCCGCTTCACCACGGGTTGTCTACAAGCCGGAGCTGCGGATCGTCTTCGCAGGCGTCGTCTTATTCGACCCGTCATCACCAACGTCATCGTCAACTACATCACCGCTGCTTTGGGCACGGTGAACTTGTCGGCACCGACTGCTACTTCCTCTACGAACGTTCGGTACGTGCGGCGTATTCCGAACTGTTATTTTACAATGAATATGTTGGCGTATTTACTGCTATTATTTGTTTAGTACGTCTAGTATGTTCGTATTTCACATGTTAGTAGCTGATGTAGTCATGCTTAATATTCTGAAATTAGTTATAAAATTATTGTCTAATTATCCAACAACGCACGGTGACCTGATCAGGCCTTCAACTAGGTTAGGAGAGGTGCCGTCCTCAACCTCAAGATCTTTATCGCCGTCACCTTGCCAGCATCCCGGCCATCCCGTTCACTAAAATGTTCCCTCAAACGTCTGATACATGGAAATCAATAAATGCATCAACAGCATGTCTCTGGAATCAACCCTACTATGCCGTGGGTGCTGTCGCTGTATCAGAGATGAGAACGAACACCCTGGTAAACAAGGCGCCATAGACATGCCCCTGATTTTCAAGCATCATCCAACTTGGTCCATGACAACGAACCTTCATGCATACGTCTGGATGGAGATTGTACATTATTATCTCGATAGTCTCCAGTTATTCTTTCGGTGATGTAATTTTCTAACAACATTGTCTCGGACGAGGGTACACACGTTAGAATTCTTGGGCAAGGGATCGGACTATCAAGTGATTACGAATAGTCGAATACCACGGGGACACGGGGTCAGCATAAGGACGGACTGAGCCAAGGGAAGAGGTGCATGCCGTATCCGCACAACTCGCGTATGTCAGAGTGGAAAGGAATGGTCTCCAACAATTTCTTCAGTTTTCAATAATTCACAGTCGGAGCTGGTCGGCTAGAGGAACAGTAGAGCTGGTCACGGCAGCTCACTTGAAGTTTCCTCACACCAATGGCATTACCAGGGCCGGGCCCGTAAAATCCGTGGCATGTGCGAAAATCTAAAACGGGTCCTACCTAACACGAAATTTAAACTAATAAATAATTGTAATAACAAATAATTGTAATGTATATGATATAATATTTTACGTAACAATTGAATATATTTAGAACCATACCCATTTAACTCGAAGTCGCATAACGTTTATTTAAACATCATCATTCTTTTTGTGTTAGCTATGTCACATAACCTTCAAACATATAAAATTTAGGGGAAAACGAACGAGTATGGATGGTGCCCTTGGAGACACCAAGAGTAGTTGTCTACGCGGTAGGTGATGTGATGTCGCTACTAAATTTGTATGAACTCCAAATTAAAACATCCTGGGTTTTGTCATTTTTAACTAACATCACTGTTTAGTTTACTAAAGATGCTTGACATAATGTTGGCGTACAACATTTGTCACTACAAATCCTTCGCTACGTCTTCAGCCATACTAAATATGTAGAATATTTTGTATAGGTGCTCGTCTATTTTGTGACTACAGTTGTTAATCTTGGATGGTATTTATGATATTTTGTTTTGTAATGCACACCATCATAACTTGATCTCACAAAAGTACACACTATTTTATATATTGCTCTGACAATATGTGGATCATATTATCGATGCAAGGTCGTGGACCCGGAAAATTCACTTTCAAATCTTATTCGTTTGTCAAAAAGTACTAAAAAATCACACACATATTAGTCTGCATGCATGTTTAACTAATAAATCTGCATACAATAATTCAAAATAACGTAGCCTGCGAAATAATAAGGAATATGGGCGTGTGGAGATCTTTTTGAATTTATTTTTATCCTACTGCTTGCTATTTCGTACAAAATGCAATGAACATTCAAATCGGCATGCATGATTTTTTCGAATATTTTTGCGATATTTTTTAAAATACCTTTGTGAATTAAGCACCGGTATCTGGGAGCCAATTTTTTTTGGCTCCTTGACCCTCGTTTCCTTTGAAAAGAGCAGTAGCACCATCAGTATTTTCAACCCTATCAAGATATCTTATAGTATATCTGGAGACAACCGTGAGTCCACCCTGATAGGTAGCGATACCTATGCCCTCATGTAACATGAGACCCATAATGGACAGCTAAACAGGTGTTCCAGCTCCTACTTCCGGCACTGATTATCCTCACAACATCCTTTGATTTATGTAAGAGTTTCCAGTTTTCTTTAATCTCACATGTTTCTCATCTCATTAACATATATGATTTTGTTTCACAAGGAACATATATATTAGGGTGGATGGACGGTTCCTATTTTTATGAACCATTATAAAACTTGTAGTTAAATATAGTGTGTCAAACATTAAGAGTTGAGTCTTGAAAGTTGGTAGTGCGAAATAAACGAAAACGATATGAGATATGCTAAATTTCTGTACTGCCTACATAGGAAATCAACACACGAGATTTGTCTCCGTCCGTTATATTATATATATAAGTGGAAATGAGGAACCGCCAAATACAACCTGCATATGGCTGGCTGGAAACAATGATAAGATCGCGTTACAGCAAGAAAAACGAATTATACATTTTCAAATATATATGCATATCTCTTTCGAACATTTTGACGCGCTACAGTTGGGAGATCTAGCTCATTACGACCTGTTCGTTCGTAGATCCATCAGCCACTAACTATGTCAACGTGATTGTGACGCAACAGTTTGATTGCCACACTTGCCCAATCAGATCGCGAGAGCTTACTGTGCTTAATTGTCCAATTTTCTTATTAAAACAGTAACGGCTCCGGTCGGCGGGCGATGAGCGGAATCCCTGAATACAGGTGGCGGCTAAGATACGGAGGATTGATGAACGCCAGCGAATGGTTCATCCTGATCCTGAATCAGCTTGATATCTGTACCAGAATCCTGCGGTTATAGTCAACAGTTACCGTTGGAAGTGTTATCCTGAAGCAAGCTCTCCTTCCCGTCGAACGGAAGGGTTTTCTGGCTACAGTACATACTGGTCGCGGTCAGCTGTGGAGCTACCAATGGTGAGCTCCGGGCCACGTACACCTCCTATATGCCGCTCGACGGCGTGCTCTATTCCGCCCCGCGTACCCCCTGCTATCAATAAACGGTTGTCCATTAGCGCGGGGAAACTCCAAACGTAGACTGAGCTATATGGCTCCCTTCTTTAATTTTTTGAAATATGCACTTTTGAGCTTCCAAAAAATCGAAACAAAAACTCTGAGTGGAGATAATGTTGAGATCTATAGTTGTGTAAAATCTCAACAAAAATTCGTAATATTTCGGCCTAGGCAAATAAGACAAATTTGACAAAGTTTCCTAGATTTTTTGCTTCATTCCTTTTTCTTTCTTTATGTAATTTTTATACGAATTAATTATTATATTAATTTACTTCTCTATTTCTCCCGAGTTTAACAAATATTATCTCAATTCTATTTTATTTTGTTTTTTAACTTAAAAAATATCTCTGGGAAAAATATGGAACTTTCTTTTTTGAAAACATGAACATATTTTTTTAATAAAATATAGACTTTCTTAACCCAGCTAATATTTTTTTAGATCCGCGATGTGTTTATTTTGAACCGTGTGGACATTTTTGTAGTTCATAAACGTATTTTTTTAAACACATGACTTTTTTTTGAACCTCATGATTTTTTCATAACATGTAAAAAGGACTTTTAAAAATACTTATTTTCAATGATACTTTTTTGAAAAGACGTGAACATTTATATTAAATGTGACATTTTTTGAACCCATCAAACATTTTTGTAATATGTGAATGTATTTATTTAGAACACAATTTACATATTTTTCAAATTATGAATATTTGTTGAATAGAGTGAACATTTTTTGAATTCATAGAAATTACCTTTTTCACACGTTTGATCGCATTTAAAAAGGTGGTGAAAAAAAAGAACGCAAGAACAAAAAAAATGAAGATAAAAAATGTTCATGATTGTCGACAAATAACAAAAGAAAAAATTCGTTGTAATTTTTTAACTTATGTAGTGAACAATTTTCCAGCAAGAGTACTTATCTTATTTCCTCAAGAAAAAGTACTTATTTTTTTCACAATGTAAATTTTTTTATTTGAAAAAGGAAAATACAGAAACAACAAACCAAAATCAGAGAAGAAAATAGTAATAGTAAAACATTAAAAAGAAAATAATATAATTTAAATATGTACACAGAAAAAACGAGAAGAACGGAAGCAAAAAAGAAAATAAAGAAAAATAAGAGAAAAAACTGAACCAGAGCAAACCAAAACTGAACCACAGTACAAAACCGTAACAAATAGGCAGGAAGACCTCATCATGTGAAAGAGATACGCAAATTTGTTTGGGTCAGCCCATTTAGGGATGCGACGTGACTGGAGCGCAATGCGCTCCGCATTGGGCGACAAATAGGAAATGCCGACGACTCATCAAACACAAACTCCAGGAGCACTCGGCCCACTGCTACGAAAAGAGGATGCAGCGGAAATATGAGAAAGAGCAGACGAAACGAGGATTGTGCGCAGTTGCTGTGTTGCCTAGTGGCAAAACCATCTGGAAATATAGGAATATATGATGCACCGGAAATATGAGGTGTGTGAAAATTTAGAGTTAAGCGTATGCCTCTGGCAGGGATCTCACGTGCTTGTTTTTTTTAAAGAGTATGCCAAGGGCATACCATAGCTTTATAGCAGAAGGAGACTATCAATGTACAAGATGCTGAACCCTAATGCGAACATTGGGGTTAGCAGAACTCCGCACTCACACACTAGCTACTCCCTCGTGTCATGTGTACGCCATCTCCCTCTAGCTTGCTGCCAGAGCTGAAGTTCATCTCCGATCTCACGTGCTACGATCGTGATTCAGAGATGTTCCTTGGTATCAAGGATATCTATAAAACACATGATATCAGGGAGATCTTCAATCGTATCAATGATACAAACACCCACCATGATTCCATCGTTTAACTAGGTGAACTCAACCATCTGTGCGCTCCTTGTTTGTCGTCATTGCACCGACATTCAAGTGCGTCAGACTTTTGTAGAGGCGAGAACCCGTGTCCAGCTCGAAAGACATAGGCCCAATGAGAATACTCGATTCGTCCATTTCTGTCGTGGTATTTTCTCTATGGTACATTTTTTGTTCGGATAGTCACACTGGGAGATCTAGATGGTAGCACACATCAGACAACTTTTATAAAGGTTCATGCCTCGTCTAACAGTTTCCAATAAAAACCTACTTCCTGTTTATGGTGGATGGATCATGATTAATTGGGGAGTGGAGAAGATGAAGATGGCGATGCTCAAAGTTTACAAATTATCGCATGCATGGGCTCCAACATCAGCGAGATTGATGATCCGATTTTGTCTATTTTTCTTTTATCTGCTTCACCCGGTCGTAGCCCCTGATACTGTGTATGATAGCTACTCGCTCCCCTCCCGCCCACTTATAAAATTTTGAATGTTTCTTCGCTATCGTTGCCCATGTTGCTTTGTGTTGGGCAGCTTTTATGTGTTTCCTTCTGTGTGTTTTTTGTGTTTGCTTTTCTTTTGGGTTTGAAGAAACCAGGTGGTTTCATTATATAAAATCGACAAGTGGAGCTCATTTTGTCAATAAAGCTAGTATGATGTTGCCAGATATTTTACTAGGCAAAGGAATTCGCTTCTGTATTCATTAGACCAAATTTTCCTCACAAAATAAATAGCCAAGCAGAATGGCCCAAAGTACTCCTTTGATGAATGGTGGATATTGCCTTAATACTACTCGTCGATTTGACTAGTGATCCCTACCATAAAACACCTCTAAAGGGATTTCTAACTTGATAGTAACAAAATGTTGGATCAATATTTCTCGCAAATAGAAAATAAAAGAAAACATCACAATCACGATTTAAAAAATTACATCACATCCCAATGCGAGAAAAGAAAATCACAAGGTTCCTTATTTTGATAATAACACCATGTTAGATACATTCCTTAAGGAGTCTGTCCTTGGATAATATCTCAATGCTTTTACTTAAGGAACTTAATTAGATATATGCTCACGACACGCGGTTACCATGTAGCGGAGTCCGTCCTTGGATAAATGCTGTTGCTAAGATATTTTTCAATGAATGTAAGCGACCGAATGGCTAATCCTAATTCAGTCTCTCTCATAAACTATACTGAGCCACCGCGATTACTTAAATTGCCGCTTGACAAGGCCATCTCAATCTGTTACATCCCAGTTGATGTGGGGTAGGTCCCGATCTTCACGGATTTGGGCGGAGGGAACGATGAACACGAAGAATAAGGGATGAACACAAGAACACAAAGAGAGAGAAACTCACAAAACAGGGTAAATAGCAAAGCATAACCTAGCAAGATTCAATTGGTAACAAGTCCCCAAGGGTAGCCCCCAATTCTCCTCTCCCAAGCACACTGATACGTCCAAAACGTATCTACTTTTCCGAACACTTTTGCTATTGTTTTTCCTCTAATTTGTGTGATTTGAATGCAACTAACACGGACTAACGCTGTTTTCAGCAGAATTGCCTTGGTGTCTCGTTTTTGTGCAGAAAGTCAAAGTTTTAGGAAAATTCCAGAAATTCTATTTTTCCAGAAGACCCACGGAGCCAGAAGACGAAGCGAGGAGGGTGCACAGGGGCACCACACGCACCCAGGGCGCGGGTGGGCCCTTGCCGCGCCCAGGGGTGGTGTGGCCACCCTGTGTGGCCCCCGACGCTCCCCTTTGGACTACTTAAAGCCTCTGACCTAAAAACTTCGGGGGATCGACGCTTTTTCCAGAAACCTTCCAGAGCTCCGCCGCCATCGAAAACCCTATTTCGGGGATCAGAAACTCCGTTCTGGCACCCTGCCGGGACGGGGAATTGGAGGAGATCATCGCCATCATCATCACCGCCACCTCTCCATCGACCATCCATGACTCCCCCATCCATGTGTGAGTAATTCCCCGCTGTAGGCTGAGGGGATGGTAGGGATTGGATGAGATCATTCATGTAATAGTTGTGAGATTTGTTAGGGCATGGTGCCTAGTATCCATCGGTAGTACTTATGTCATTGTTGCAACTTATTATGCTTAATGCTTGTCACTTAGGGCCCGAGTGCCATGATCTCAGATCTGAACATGTTATTGAATCATGATAATTATTGTTTTGGATCATATCTATAAGTTGTATACACACGTCACTGTCCGGAACCCGAGGCCCCAAAGTGACAGAAATTGGGATAACCGGAGGGGATGGTTGCGACGTGAGGATCACATGTGTTCACGGAGTGTTAATGCTTTGCTCCGGTGCTTTATTAAAAGGAGCACCTTAATTACCAGTAGTTTCCCTTGAGGCCCCGCTGCAAACGGGCTGGTAGGACAAAAGATGTTGTGCAAGTTTCTCATTGCGAGCACGTACGACTAAATACGGAACACATGCTATGATTGATTATTACTTGGATACCTTATTATTTATCTGCAATTGCCCTATGTATGACTATTTCATGAATTATCTATCCATGCACGCCCGTTCATCCATCCCTATGCCTACAGTATTTTAATCCTGCTGTCTACTGCAATTATTACTGCTGTCTTTATTTTACTGCTGCTATTATTTCACTACTGCTACTGTCATAAAACTGTTGCTACTGATAAACTGTGTCGAGCAAGTCTACTTCCAGGTGCAGCTGAACTGACAAATCATCTGTCAAGGCTTATAAATATTCTTTGGCTCCCCTTGTGTCGAATCAATAAATTTGGGTTTTACTTCCCTCGAAGACTGTTGCGATCCCCTATACTTGTGGGTCATCAAGACTATTTTCTGGCGCCGTTGCCGGGGAGCATAGCTCTATTTATAAGCTCACCAGGGAGTCATACTGCTCGCTGCAATTCATTCATCATGGGTAAACCTCGTGATGATAAGGTTCGCATATTGCCATCCACTACAAGGAGAGGTACAACTCTGAACACTTCTGCTGCTCTTGATTCACCGTCTGTTATAAGTCAACTTGTCACACCACCACATGCACATGCTTCACGTGCTGCTACTTCTGCTGAATCTGAGAATGTTTCTGATGAATTTGATGATGCTTCTACTGTGCTTGATGAAAGAGGTTCACTAGGTCCTTTTCTAGATGCTACAATTGCTAAATCTAAACAACTTGAAAATACTGAAACACCTAATGAAACTCCTGTTACACCTGCTTATTCACCTGAAACGAGAGAAACTACTAGTGATGATCTTGAGGAAACTTATGTTGAACTTGATGATGACTTTATTGATGAATGCATGAATTGTGATACCTCTAAAGATGTTAATGCTATTAAAAATCTTCTTCAAAGACGTGCTGTCAACTATAAACTTTCTCCTGATGCTAAATTCGCTACATCTCCCATAAATATAAAAGATAAAGATTATGATTTCTCTGTGGACTTGTCTTTTATAACTATTGCTGAGAAAGAACCTTTTCGAGGAACTGAAAATGAAAGTGCTGTAGAACATATGAACACTCTCTCTACTCTGAGTAGTTTGTTTTCTGATGATATTAAGAAACGCAGTTACTTTGTTACTAAAATTTTCCCTTTCTCATTGAAAGATGAAGCTAAAACTTGGTTTAATGATTTATCTCCTGGATCTATTGAGAGCCCGATGGGTTTAGTCAATGCTTTCTTTCAGAAATATTTTCCTGCTAGTGCTCAACATGCTGCTTTACAGAAAATCTTTAACTTTAAGCAAAATGAGGGAGAGAAAATGCCTGAATCTTGGGCAAGGTTTTGTTCTTTACTTAGAGCTCGGCCTGGACATCAACTAGCTAAAAATGAACTTCTTGATATATTTTATAATGGACTAACTGTTGAATCTAGGACATACCTGGATAGTTGTGCTGGTTGTGTTTTCAGGAAAAGAACTCCAGATGAAGCCGAGGAATTATTGGCTAAGATAAGCCAAAATCATGATGATTGGACCCTGCCTGAACCAACTCCGGTACCTACGCCGAGGAAAAGAGGAGTAATTGAATTGAATGATGAAGAAATGAGAGAAGCCAAGAAATCTCTTAAGGAGAAAGGTATTAAATCTGAAGATGTGAAAAATCTTCCACCTATAGAAGAATTGTGTAAGCCAATTCCTCACTCATCTACAGTTGAGGTACACTCTCTCCAACGCTTTGATGATAGAGATATCCCTTATTCTAAACCTCCTGATCAATGCTTAGATGAGTTTGATAATTTCATTGTTAAGCAAAACAATTTCAATTGGAGAATAGAAAATAGCTTCATAAAGAATTCTCATGTCATTAATCATTTGCATGATGTTTTGGAAAGAACTTCTAATGATGTTAAAATACTCATTAAACATTTTCGTATGGTTCAAACTCAAATTGAGCAATTGACTAAAGTGCAAAAAGATTTGCTAGGTAATGCTTCTAGAGAAAATGATAAACATGCTTTTGGTATAGCAACTAGAGGTGGTGCTTCCACTCAGGATCCTTTATATCCTGAGGGACATCCTAAAAGAATTGAGCAAGATTCTCAACTAGTTAATGAAACTACTACTCCTTCTAAGAAAAAGAAGAAGAAGAAACATAAACATGTTGAGGAATCTCCTGAACCTATTAAAGACAATGAGCATGTTAATAATCCAAATAGTATATCTATCTCTGATGCTGAAACTGAGAGTGGTAATGAACATGCTAATGATAAAGATAAGAATGATGCTTCTGATAAAGAGGAAAGTGAAGAGGAACCTGAAAAGCATTCTAAAAACAAAAAGTACACTAAAGAAGATTTTCTTGCTAAGAAACATGGTAATGAAAGAGAACCTTGGGTGCAAAAACAAATGCCTTTTCCTACTAAGAAACTCAAATCTAAGGAAGAAGAACATTATAACAAATTTTGTGAATGGATGAAACCTTTGTTTTTGCAAATTCCTTTGACTGATGCTATTAAGTTACCTCCCTATTCAAAGTACATGAAAGATATTGTCTCTAACAAGAGAAAGATTCCTAATGAAGAGATTTCTACCATGCTTGCTAATTATTCTTTCAATGGTAAGGTTCCAAAGAAGCTTGGAGATCCAGGTATACCAACTATTCCTTGCTCAATCAAAAATAACTATGTTAGAACTGCCTTATGTGATTTAGGTGCAGGGGTGAGTGTTATGCCTTTTTCTCTTTACAAGAGACTTTACTTGGAAAAATTGATACCAACTGATATATCTTTGCAAATGGCTGATAAATCTACTGCTGTTCCTGTTGGTATATGTGAAGATGTTCCTGTTCAAGTGGCTAATAATTGCTTGATATTAACTGATTTTGTTGTGCTTGAAATGCCTGAAGATGATAATATGTCTATTATTCTTGGAAGACCTTTTCTTAACACTGCAGGGGCTGTTATTGATTGCAACAAAGGAAAAGTACTTTCCATGTTAATGACAAAGAGCATACTGTTTATTTTCCCAAGAAGCTGGACAAATATTTGGAGTTAATACAATTACCAATATTAAAAGTATCAAAGTGGGAAGTATTGATTGCCCTATATATGAACCTCATGAAGAACTTCAATATTTATGATTGGATCTATAGCTATACCATTTAAGGTAACATGATTGTTCAATGTGGTTTAATTCTTTTATGTCATATAAAATGTATTTGGTGGCAAGACTTGATCAACCTTGTTAACAAATATGTTTTACATGCATAAAATTGCTAAACAACATTTTTCTTTCTCACTTTGTTTTACCTACTGTTTTGCTACTGTAATTTGCAAAGTTAAGTAATGCTTGGTCTTTACATAAATTCATTTTGTCTAGTTTTCATTGTTTAAAGCACCCAGAAAATGTCAGAAATAAAAGTTTTCAAAAAAATTCTGAAAAAATTCTACAAGTCCTAGTTTTTAAAAGGAACGTGGGAGTACCAGAGGATGACCAGGGGGACCCACCAGGCCACCACACGCCCCACGGCGCGGTGGAGGGCAGGCCGCGCCCTGCCCTGGTGTGGGGTCCACCTGGCCCTCCACTCTCTCATCTCTCTCCCACTCCTTTCTCTCTCCCGACCAACACACCACCATTGCTCAAACTCGTGTTCTTGCTGCTCTTGCTCGAATTTTTCGATCTACTTGCTCAGCCCATCTTTGCTGCTGAAATTTGGATCAATTGCTCTCCGGTATGTGACTCCTCCGATTATCCAAATAGAATTTTGTTTAGTTGCTTATATCTTTGCATTTTGGTACTGTAGGTGACATGTTATTAGAGCTTGCATGCTTGTTCTTGTTTAGATTAACTAGTTTTGATGCATGTTTAGTCCTAGCAAGTCTCCCTAGTGTTTCCCTTGAATTAATCACTCCAAAATCATTTTTTATGAGGTTTGTTTAAAATTTCAGAAAAGGAAGATGGATAAACACACTTATGGAGAAATCTTTGAGAGGCAAACACCATCCTCCTCAAGGAAACAAGGGCTTCAAGATCAAGAGGTGCACCTAGGCCATCATACAATGAGGATCTTTTGGCACCAAGAATCGGTGAAGAGGAAGATGATGGTGTTCCTCATCCATCTATTTTTCCATGCTTTAACTTTATGAGAGATGCAGGGATTTATGATGACTTCATAAGGATGATTAACAATGTTGGTTGATGGAATTTATGCAGGATGAGAGGCCACAATATGCTAACCTCACTAAGATTTTTGTTGAAAGCTTTAAGTTTAATAACTCTACTTTTAACCCCACTGTTGAGTTTAAGATTTATGATCGTGCATGCAACATGGACTTGAAAAGATTTTGCAGGGTCATAGGTGTTGCTCCATCTGGGACAGCAAGGAAGATCAAATCACAGCCGCCCGAGTTGTTGGATCTTTACCATGAGCTGAGCTATGATGATCACCGTAGAGTGCAGCGTGGTAAGATAAGGAACATTCAATTTCCAGCCATCAGGTACTTCACATATTATCTTGCCACGAGTGTCTTGCTAGAGAGAACACTAGTAATATTTCTTGCTATCATCTAGCTTTTCTTGCTCATGCACTTAAAAATGATAAAACCTACAACCTTGGTGCCTTGATTGCTCGCCGCCTTGCCGCCAAAGGTCCCATCTTTGGAGGCATTATTGCTGCACGTGTTTTAGCTGATCTTGGTCTTCTGTCGATCCTTCTGATGAATTGTTGATTCCGAAAGACTTGATCTTGCTGCCATGAAACTTCATGATTTTGTTACTACTAATTCATCTACTGGACATTTGATGTATAGAGTTGTTTTTGCTAATGGACCTGAGCTAGAGGTCCGGCTTCCACAGCCTAGTTTGTTCAGTGTTTTCAGGGGTCCTCTATCATATTCGAGGGAGGATTTGGACAACCACCTCGGTGCACCGGATTTCCATTTACAGCACTACCCTGAGCACCGACAGGAGACCTTCGTGGCGCCCCCTGAGGACTACACCGTGTACTACGGTGGTGCATCCTCGAGCTTTTACCGGACGAGGAACCCTCCTCGTCACACTGAGGGCGCGCCTAGCTGGCGGCCATGGGGATGATTGTCTCCCACTTAGGCCAAAAGCCTAAGCTTGGGGGGAGGTATGCCGACAAGTTCACTCATTTTATCATATTCATATCATGTCGGTACTTTGTATATCCATGTTTTAGTTTGTTTCTTTTCTTTTCTTTTGTTTCTTGTATCCATTTCATTTTCGCAAAACACCAAAAGACCAAAAATATTTCCTTTATTTCTCTTGCTTTTGAATTTGTAGTGCTAGTTTACTTTATTTTTCATTTCGGTTTGTTATTCAAAAATCCAAAAAGATTTTGCTTTGTTTGCTTGTTTCTTTCTATGCTTGCTTTAATTCGAAAACCCAAAAATATTTGTTGTTCTTCTGCCGTTTTGTATAGTTGTTTCAGGAGTTCGAAAAATTTCCGTGGTTCCACTTGGGCTTGGTTATCATTTCACATCATTCAAGCCACACAAGTGAAAAGCAATAATGACGACTTACGACAATTCGGATGTGGTAAAAGGCTGGTATGAACTCTATTTGTTTTTCATTTTTGTAAATATACCTACTCATGTGAACATGCTTAGCTATCATGGTAGTGGTTATGTTATTTAATGATTACTTAGTAGTTCATGTCTTCTTATGACCAGTACCAAATTGCTAATAGCGAATAACATGTCATATAGATATTTACATGCATTGTTCTATTCGTAAAACGGTATGGCAGGCTGGTATCCTCCTCTGAATAATTCACTTGATTCGACTTGGCACATGCTCACACATGTTATGACTGAAAAATAAAGTCAATTAAGCCTTGATGATCTATTTTGCCTCAGAGTTTTAGTATCATCTTTATGCCTCCGTTAATTTTATTTTGTCGCAAGCATGATTATGACCGTTATCGCTCTCGTGGTTGTCGCTTCCCAGTCTATTGCTAGCCTTCACTTGTACTGAGCGGGAATGCTGCTCGTGCATCCAAATCCTTTAAACCAAGTTATCCCAAAGAGTCCACCAAAAATTCCTATGCATGGTATTTCAAGCCATTCCAAGTAAATTTGCATGTGCTACCTTTAAAACTTTCAAAATATTTCCCTTTTTGTGTCAATGTTTACTAGCTCATGAGGAATTAGTGTGGTTATTCTTTATTCTATTTGTCAAATGGACTTTTACACCTGGACTAGCGGCATATACATCCGCTTATCCAATAATTTTGCAAAAAGAGCTGGCAACGGGGTGCCCAGTCCCAATTAATTACAACTTTAACCAATTAATTCTCTTCACACTTTTGCCCTGATTCATCAGTAAGCAATGACAAACAGTGAAATACCTGAATGTGTGTAAACCAAAGAGAAAGAGGGATGATCTGCCTTGCTGGTAGAAATAACGTCCTTCATGGGAGCCGCTCTTAAAAGTCCGTTTGACAGGTAGAATACTGTTCTCACCCGCTACCATTCGTTGACAATTAACAAACACCTCTCAAAACATTTTTACCTCTGTTTTTAAAATAAAAAGCTCTAGCACGTGTTAATCCCTGCTTCCCTCTGCGAAGGGCCAATCTTTTATTTTTATGTTGAGTCACCATCCTTTCTTTGAGCACTCTTCGAGAGCATAACTGTCGTTCTTAGTGTAATGTGCTTGTCCCAGGATACGATTAATTGAGGTATAACTATGATACTCTTATCTTTGATATTTTTATATCTAGTCTTCACTTGAACTTCAGAGGTGCCTTGGCATTTATGTTTTGCCCTTCAAACAAAGGCAAGCGAGATACCACTTTGTCATATCTTTTTACGAACATTGCAATTCTTGTGGATAGATGTATGCTATGTTATTCATTCTTAGTACTTTGGTATCTTTTCATGATTTGCATAACTACTAGGTGTCATTATTTGCATGGTTCCTATTATGAATTGTCTAAGTAATTGATCATATAGTAGGTATGTATACATCATATGAAGCAAATGTGTTCGTAAAAGTTTCTTTTATCGCACTCAGTTGTTAACTGAATTGCTTGAGGACAAGCAATAAGCTAAGCTTGGGGGGAGTTGATACGTCCAAAACGTATCTACTTTTCCGAACACTTTTGCTATTGTTTTTCCTCTAATTTGTGTGATTTGAATGCAACTAACACGGACTAACGCTGTTTTCAGCAGAATTGCCTTGGTGTCTCGTTTTTGTGCAGAAAGTCAAAGTTTTAGGAAAATTCCAGAAAAATTCCAGAAATTCTATTTTTCCAGAAGACCCACGGAGCCAGAAGACGAAGCGAGGAGGGTGCACAGGGGCACCACACGCACCCAGGGCGCGGGTGGGCCCTTGCCGCGCCCAGGGGTGGTGTGGCCACCCTGTGTGGCCCCCGACGCTCCCCTTTGGACTACTTAAAGCCTCTGACCTAAAAACTTCGGGGGATCGACGCTTTTTCCAGAAAATTCCAGAGCTCCGCCGCCATCGAAAACCCTATTTCGGGGATCAGAAACTCCGTTCTGGCACCCTGCCGGGACGGGGAATTGGAGGAGATCATCGCCATCATCATCACCGCCACCTCTCCATCGACCATCCATGACTCCCCCATCCATGTGTGAGTAATTCCCCGCTGTAGGCTGAGGGGATGGTAGGGATTGGATGAGATCATTCATGTAATAGTTGTGAGATTTGTTAGGGCATGGTGCCTAGTATCCATCGGTAGTGCTTATGTCATTGTTGCAACTTATTATGCTTAATGCTTGTCACTTAGGGCCCGAGTGCCATGATCTCAGATCTGAACATGTTATTGAATCATGAGATAATTATTGTTTTGGATCATATCTATAAGTTGTATACACACGTCACTGTCCGGAACCCGAGGCCCCAAAGTGACAGAAATTGGGATAACCGGAGGGGATGGTTGCGACGTGAGGATCACATGTGTTCACGGAGTGTTAATGCTTTGCTCCGGTGCTTTATTAAAAGGAGCACCTTAATTACCAGTAGTTTCCCTTGAGGCCCCGCTGCAAACGGGCTGGTAGGACAAAAGATGTTGTGCAAGTTTCTCATTGCGAGCACGTACGACTAAATACGGAACACATGCCTATGATTGATTATTACTTGGATACCTTATTATTTATCTGCAATTGCCCTATGTATGACTATTTCATGAATTATCTTATCCATGCAACGCCCGTTCATCCATCCCTATGCCTACTGCAATTATTACTGCTGTCTTTATTTTACTGCTGCTATTATTTCACTACTGCTACTGTCATAAAACTGTTGCTACTGATAAACTGTGTCGAGCAAGTCTACTTCCAGGTGCAGCTGAACTGACAAATCATCTGTCAAGGCTTATAAATATTCTTTGGCTCCCCTTGTGTCGAATCAATAAATTTGGGTTTTACTTCCCTCGAAGACTGTTGTGATCCCCTATACTTGTGGGTTATCACACACCTTACTCTTAGGATTGTTTCCCTAATTGGTCAATCCAAACAATCTAATCTAGCCACTTCAAGAGGAAATATTAGCAAGTAGTATCACTACAAGTAGGAGTCTTGGTATGCACTAGAGGGATCTTCTCCACAAGGAGAGGCCTTGGTTCATCTCCACATGGGAGGCCTTGATTCATCTCGTAAGAGACAACACCAACAAGGGGTGGAAAGGAGCAAAGCTCAACTCTATTCTCAACATAGTCTAACCCTAACCCTAGGGTGGGAGGCAGTTATTTATAGTCTAGATACGAAATACTAGATGAGTGGCTAGGATTACATGGCTAAAGGGCCATCTCAGCACACAGGCTCACGCAGGTCCGGTAGTACCGGCCAGGTCGGTAGTACCGGAATTAATTCCGGTAGTACCGCTTATAGTGGCCGCGACATCAGTAGCATCTGGCGATTCGACGGTAGTACCAGCGGTGAAGCTCCGGTAGTAACGGCCGGCGGTTCTTCAGGATTTCCATCTTCATTCTCTTGGCCATCTTCTATGCTTCCTTGTGAATCTTCATAGGGGTCGTCAAGTCCACCATAGATGAGCACACACAATGTATCGGAATGAAGTAGCAAACCATTCAAGGGGGTATCAAGATCACACATGGATAGGAGCGAATTCACGTTATCATGGAGAGCTTTGACTCTTGCTCTTGTCGTTGGATCACTTGGCGTGCATGTGTAGGGCGCACTACATCATCTCCCCCTCCCTTGGAAAAGAGTCGTCCTCGACTCTTGGTCATCCTCATCACTTGATGTCTCATGGTATGGCGATAGGTCGGTGACGTTGAAGGTGTCATCACTACAAGGAAACAGCTAATAGCCGCTTTTAATCACCGGCGGGCAACCTAAAACCCACGCCGATGATCTGCTGGGACAAAATTCCGCAGCTAATCACCGGCGTGGGAATTGTTCCAAGCCGGTGTTCAGACGGAATCACCCACGTGGACAGCTTAGGGCACGCCACTGATTTGTGGGCCCATAAAGCCCACCATGGTGAAATATATTACTGGCGTGCGACAAGCACGACACGCCGGTAACGTCCTGTGTAATCACTGGCGTGGGACAAGCCCGACACGCCCGGTAACGTCCTATGTAATCACGGACCCAGCAAATCACTGGCGTGTATTTGTTTGCACACCGGTTATTATTTTTAGGTTACTGGCGTGACATTTGTCCGCCAAGCCGGTAATTGGGACGTGAACATTGCTAAATTGAAATGTAAATCATGTTTTTTTGCTTTTTTAGTGAACATTGCTAATTTGAAATGTAAATCATGTTTTCTGCTTTTTTTAGTGAACATTGCTAATTTGAAATGTAAATCATGGCATTCTGATTTGGTATAAGAAACTGACAAAATCATGCGCACTTGTCAAAATGTAACATATTGTCTGTCTATTTAGCTAGCTGATCGATGTAATTAAAATATATACTCATCGATTTTCTTTTACAATAATATTGACCGCATAAAAATATGTACTCTAAATATAGATCGCATAAAAAAATTCACTGGGAAAAAAAACCAGCCTTTCTATTTCTCTATCTCCCTCACCCTCTTGCGGGCACGGTAACCAAAACCGCATCGCGAAAGCACGCCTCCATCGATCCTCTCTCTCCCTCCACGCATCGCCGCCGTCCCCGCCATCCCCGCCGACGCCGTCCCCGTCCGCATGCACGCCGCCCTCCCCGCCCGACGCCGTCCCCGACGCCGCAGTCCCCGCCTCCCCGCCCGACAC
Source organism: Poa pratensis (assembly GCA_947311845.1). Classification (NCBI taxonomy): domain Eukaryota; kingdom Viridiplantae; phylum Streptophyta; class Magnoliopsida; order Poales; family Poaceae; genus Poa; species Poa pratensis. Next base: position 77,208,016 of record CAMZMU010000117.1, read on the forward strand.
CGCCCTCGCCGCCCGACGCTGCCCCGCCCCGTGCCCGACGCCGCCGTCCCCGCCCGACTCCGCCCCGCCCCGTGCCCGACGCTGCCGTCCCCGCCTCCATCCGTCTTCGCCTCCGTCGACCTCGCCGGTGAGTGTGGTGTTAGATTGTTTGATTTAGTGTAGTGTAGTGTTAGATTGTTAAGTTTAGATGTAGTGTAGATTTAGTGTAGTGTAGATGTTTAGTTGTGTAGTTAGATTGTTAGATTTAGTTGTTTTAGATTGTCACATTATATTTTTAGATGAATTAGTTAGATTTAATTAGTATAGTTAGAATTCTATTGTTATAGTTTTTTTAGATTGTGTGAGCGACATGTAGTTAGATTTGTAGGAGATGTCGTTTGTAGTTTCTAGATCATTTAGTTGTGTAGTTTGTAGTATATAGTTGTGTAGTTGTAGATAATCTTATTGTGTAGTTTCTAGATAATTCAGTTGTGTAGTTGTAGATTCTAGATAATTTAATTGTGTACTTTTATATTTCTATTAGTTGTGTTTTTTGATTCTAATGAATATCTTTTTAATATGTTTTAGTTTCCACGGAATGGGGTTTAAGGGTGTGAGGGCGTACTTTAGGAAGAAGCTTGACCGACACGTGTATGGATGTCAGATCCATATAAACAAGAGGAAGCACTGGGCTGGGCAGTTCGATACACCGGAGGAGGCGGCGCGCGCCTATGATTATTTCGCCATACATGAGTACGGGGATAAGAGGAAGGATAAGGATCTCAACTACCCCGAGGATCGCCACCGTGTGGATGACAACATACCGCATGGGATCAAACAGGTGTCCATGGCCATGGAGAAGGAGCACCGGTTGGCGGAGGCGCAGATAGCACGTCGCAACGTGCTCCCCAGGACGACGCATTTGTGAGGCGTCTGCTGGAGGACCAGCCGAACTTGATGTCGTACCAGGAGTTCGGTGGTGGTTCATCCCACAGCGCCGGTCCTTCCCACGCCGCCGGTCCTTCTGTTGAGGACATCACTTTGCTTGGGATCTGGATGGAGCCGGAGGAGTGGGAGGAGGACTGGGAGTCTGACTCTGAGCAGCAGCAGCAGCTAGTGCGGCAGCGCCAGGAGGAGGAGGAGCAGCAGAGCCAGCAGCAGGAGGAGTTCGGGCCTCCGAACCCCGATGCTTATCCCCACACCGACCCTAGGCACTGGGTCGAGGTGAATAGGCGAGATGGCCTACCTCCTTTCCGCACTCCTTCGGGTCAGCCGTGGGGAGCGAGGATACTGATGACCCTGCAGATCCGATGTTCTGGGCTCAGGTGTCTAGGGACCCATAGATTCGATCATGTATGTTTCGACTGTTGTTTAGACTTATCTATGTAGACTCTAGTTTCGACTGTTGTTTAGACTTATCTATGACTCTAGTTTCGGTTGATGTTCTAGACTAATGTTTTATGTTCCTGTATAATATGCAACTTATTCTATCTATGTCATGTTTAGACTACTTCTTGTTTAATGTGCTCTTCTAATGTTGGTATATGTATAATACGCAGCAAAATGTATCAGTGTGAGGATTGTGGCTATCCCGAGTGCATGAATAGGAAGTTTGGCGTATGTTTTAAAGAGGATGTTCAAACTCGCATGGTATGTTTAAAGCCAACATGTCATGAGCCTATTTTCTTTTTCTTGCTAAACATATATGTTTATCCATGTAGATGTTAGAGGCCGATGATTTAAACGATGTCATCTTAAAGGAAAGGAGAGCACATATAATGCCTTGTACTATATACAATTTGAGTGCTTGTATTAGTACCTGGTCTTATATGCACTCTTTTTTCCTTGTTTTGGCAATGATATAAGAGGCTTGTATTGCCAATGATTAGACTCTTGTGCATTATCACTTCGAGTGTTGGTCTAAATGACCTACTGACATGTACAACAAGATTCGTTATACATTTCTCTAGGTCCTTTAGTTCCGACACTTGGAAGTTAATGGTGTGCACTCTTCATATGAGGCATCTTTTTATTCTTCTTTGTATCCATGTTGTTACACACATGAATTTGATTCACTGAATAGTAAGGATGACTCTAAGTGTCAAGAGGACATGACCTCTAGAAGGAATGCTAAAAATGTGCAAGTTCTTGCATTCTTTCCGAAGGTTCTGTCCTCCTGACACTTAGTCACACAATTGTCCTCTGAATCAAAGTCAACGCTGTGAAACATGTATTCTTTGTGTCGTCTCTTTCTTCGATGTTTAGAATTTGTGTAGAATGTGCCAATGATTAGACTCTTGTGCATTATCATTTCGAGTGTTTGTCTAAATGACCTACTGACATGTATAACAAAATTGGTTATATATTTCTCTTGGTCCTTTAGTTCCGACACTTGGAAGATCATGGTGTGCAATCTTCATATGAGGCACTTTTTAATGCATGTTTCTTTGTGAAATGTTCACTTATTTCATAGATATTTTAAACTGTTCCATTATCCTACTCTTATAATGACACCAATTTCTAATTGTCGTTTTTCTCGTATACATAAAGCAGAAACGAGAAACGAGTATGTTATTAGAACCGCAACATGCACACACACATACATGTTTGACGGAAAAATTCGGCATGACTTCTCCTAAAAGTAGGACATATGGGTGGTGCAAAAATTTGCCGAAATGGAAATGAATCAACATTTCGGCAAACATCCATGCACCACGCCGGCGCGAGCAACAACAAAAAGCAACAACATGCAAATATTCATGCACACCACACAAGCTTCATGTATAAACATCGTCTCGTCATCGTGCAAACCGCCCGCGCGCGACAAGCGCTTCACCTACATGCAACAATCATCCATACACATGCACCGCCGGCCACACAAAACATGCATATGCATGTCCATCCAACAATACTCACCTAGTAGATTCGTTACCGAGAGGTGACCGTGATCGATGAGAGAGAGTGTGTGGTGTTGGAGAGAAAATAGTGGAGAAAAAGAGATGTATTGGGAGAGGAGGAGAGTATATATGGAGGCTCCCCAAGCCCTCACCAATTATCTATCAAACAAAATATGGTTTAACTACAAAAAATGGAGAAAAGTATGGGCAAAATGGGATGGGAGGGAGGAGGAACACGAGCTAGGTGGAGGAGGAAGAAGAAGAAAATGGTGGTAGGTAGGGGCAGCCACCTTTTTGTAGATTTGGGAAACTAATTCTGTGGCGCATGAAATCCCATGCGCCACAGAAATGTTGCTTTCTGTGACACATGTGACCAGATGCGCCATAGAAATGTGGCTTTCTGTGGCGCATCAGACCCTATGCGCCACAGAAAGTGCGCCCACCCAATCATTGGGGGCGGGGCCCATCAGATTTCTGTGGCGCATCTAGTACCATGCGCCACAGAAAAGGCGCCGACGTGTCAGATCCGAACGTGGGTGGTGGGCCCACAACCTTTCTGTGGCGCACATGTCGTAATGCGCCACAGAAAGGACATATTCAGGGGCGCATGGGCATTGGATGCGCCACAGACATCTGTGGCGCACCAGTACACATGCGCCACTGATAAACTTCTGTGGCGCACGGCATAAAAGCTGCGCCACAGATTGGCTATCCACCTATAGCTAGTTTCCTAGTAGTGTTGTATACTAAGAATTTATTAAAATCATGTGTGGTCAATTAACCACACAGCTCTCGATGTGGCTTCGCCACAGTCGCCTGGCACACAGGGAACCGGCTCCTCTAACTTTGTTCTTGCTAAGTTAGGTTAACATTGCCGTTGGACCAGAAACTAAAGGGCAAGATTTGGTATTGTAACACGCATTGGAGCCGAACTCCGTAGACAAACATTATAGACAAAATACTGTTGATAAACCACTGTTTGCATGCACTATTCATTCACGATCTGAGCCAACCATTTCTGATCTAGCGGTGGAGAACCCACTAAGGGTACTGTAGCAACCTGACTTAGCAAGAGCTAAGTCAGAGGAGCTCGTTCCGGCACACAGATGAGACATTACATTAGCTTCTCGCCTTAGAAAATTATAACTAAAGCGCTCAAGATTTGTGCTGAGCTCTAAAATTTGCTGGAGAGTCGTTGTTATTTCTGATCTTTCGAACTGCTTCGATATCCATAGTAGTACCACTAACTGAGTTTTTATCTCTAGTACCAAAAAGCGACGGTCTCCTCGTATATGTGTATAGGAACGCTGCTAAGAAGATTTGTTTTCTAGATTTGAAGATTTTTTGGTTACAAATTAGTAGTGCACGGACGTGTGGAGACGCTTATTTTGTGGAGAGGGGGTGGGGCGCAGTAATACCTGGCCATGGGCAGCCCGGCCAACTCAGCCCAAAAATTCCAGACCAGGCCAGGCTTGCACATCGGGCCATGATTGGGCCCGACAATCGGGCTAGGCCAGGCCTTACAGGCTGTGGTCGGGCTCGGGCCTGATTTATGCGGCAAGACAGGGGTGGGCTCAATCCCGAGTTTCTAGGCCAACCTTTTTTAGGCCGGCACGACCCGACTTTTGGCCAGGTATAAGCTGTAACACCCCGAAAATTGAACCAAATTTTAGTGGTGTTTTCCGACGCCTGAAAAACTTTTTCCTCTTATTCTAAATATTTCTCCAAAACTTTTGAAGATGGATTGACTTGGAAATTGCTTTCTCGAAATTTCCCATAAGCCCACAAACCACTCCATCACCCCTGATAATTTTGTGCTCAGGTTTTCTCCGAAAAAACCCTAGCCCTAATTATCGGAACCTTTTAATCCTTTTCTTCCACCTACAAAAGGAAAGCCCATTTCCATAGCTCTAAAAATTCCACCAAAAATACCAGAGGACCCCATGTCCATATAAAGACCATCCATGCAAAAATATTGCATACTCTAATGCAATATTTCCAAGTTAGGCAATATTTTCAAAACTGCCATTTTTGATCCAGAAATGTTTTAACCAAGCTCGGCACCTCCAATAATTCTGATAAATTTAGGGGATGCATATTTTGGCATTTCCTGCATTTCATCTTTTGGAGCCAAACCCATTTGAGCAATATTTAGACCACCTCCTTTGTAAGCCCAAATTAATGCCATTTCAAGTTTTTCAAACAAACCTAGACCTAGAAAATTCCAATGACCATGATACTTGAACATGTTGACCACATGGTCGTTAGACACACAAATCCAGGAGATCACCCCAAGGTGAAGCCTGGAACACCACTTTTCCTAAATCATGCCATTAGGGTCATTTTTGGCCATCTTGTGGAAAACCAATTTCTCATCATCCAAATGACCTCAGACTCCTTAGACACCCTCCCCTGACCAAAACAACCCATGCCTAATTTTTGGGAATTTTTCTGGGATGTGCAAGGCCCCTGTCATTTCATCGAACACCTTCGGTGTTTTTAGTTTTCTGAAAATCTTACACTACAAAGTTTTGAATCCTTGGGTGATTCTTGTTGTGTTGTGTTTTTCTCGATGTTACGAACCCAGTAGTGAAGACCATTCTCCTTTTGGACCTCCGAGTCACCGGGAACGCAACGATGCCGCCGCGTCGCGCTCTGGACGTCCGGAACGCGCGATTAGCAAACCTAACCTTCCGATTACTGTTCTGTCGGTGGTTAATCTCCCTCCACAGTACCACCTCGTGCTCCCCTGTAGCTCCAGCTAGGAAGACCTATCCTTGCCCTCCCCTTATCACCTCCTGTGGCCACAGGAACGTTGATGGAGACCGAAGCCTCCATGGTTGACAGCCACCAAATTCCTCTCCTCCCCCCTATTTAAAGCCACCCCGAGGCCCTCCTGAGCAACTTTGACCTCCTCTAAGCCCTCCCCCAGAACCCAGCTACCCAGAGCCAAGGCGTCCATCGACGGCGACGTTCACCTCCAGTAGCTTCCCCGCCATGGCCGTACGGGCATACCCGCGGGCGACGCGCCCCACGACTCCCCCAGCCACCCAGGACCTCTCCCCTGGGAGCGGAGCTGCCCCACGACCTCGCAGCAGTCCACGGCCGGCCGCCGAGCCGCCAGCCGCCGCCGGCGACCGCCCGTGCCTCCTACACGGCCGAGCATGTCGAGCTCGCGCGCGACGCGCGGGAGCCGTCCCCGCCGTCAGAGCCGCCTCCCCTGGGCGCGGTGGGCCACGGCGTGCCCGTCCCCGCCGTCTCCCAGCCTCCCCGTGCGTCCAGCAGCAAGCATCGACCTCCACCCGAGCCTCCCTGTGCGTCCCGTGGCTGAAGAAGAAGAAGAGCAGGAACTGGATCGATCGATTCAGTTTTATTCTTTTTTTCAGGCAGCAGCCCAGCAGTAGCAGCAGCAATCCAGCCCAGCAACGGCCCGGCCAGCGCAGCGCAAGCGCGCGCAGCGCGCGGCGCAGCGGCCCATACACGGCCCAGTTCGCGCGGCCGACGGCCCGCGCTGTTTTTTTCGCGAAGCTTTTTCTTATCCCGGTGAGACAAATTTCAAACGTCAATATCTTTTGAACCGTAGCTCCGTTTTAGTTGATTCAAATTTCTAAATTTGTATCTCGTCGAGATTTAGCCAGTGGTGCTAGTCTTGTCACCTTTAAAGCTATTTAGTTTCATAGCCTTTATTTAATACACCGTTTGTCGTTTCGTGGTTTAGGCGTTCTACGGGATTTCGACCCGCGGCGAGTCCGAGACTTTCCGAACCGTTTGAAAACCATCTTCGAAGGCAAGCTAACCCCTTGCTATGAGCCGTCCCGCAATGTTGTTTGTTATTTGTTTATTGTCATGCCAAGTGTTTATATTTGTGTGCGTTCGGTATGTATTATGTCGGTCTGTATTGTGGTGTTTAATATGTTAGTTGGATTATTGCTCCTGCCATGTTATGTTCATCATCCATGTATGCATTAGAATGACGTGTGAATTAACTGTGCGCCTCGCACTTGCGCGGCTTTGTCGAACCCTCTAAATAAACAACTATAAAACCTGCGTTCCTATGATTGTTTGCTTCTTCTTCTTCGCCGAGGTGAGGAGCGGACGAATGTCGTCTTATGATCCTCGGAGTTGGGGGCATTTGCCAAAAGATTTATTTGCTTCTTCTCCCTCCGTCAAATGGTTGGCGTAAGCCCACCTGGACTGCGACGCTTGGGACATTTGCTTTTCATTTGGTTCTTTTTGACAAGATTGCTGACACCACGTCAGGTTAATCCTTGAGTGGAATGGATGCTTTCTTTCTTATGAATGCTTTTCGGTTCATTGTTTGGAGGCTACATGCCTCGCCAACTTTGTAATTAATCTGCGAGGGCGCTGGCTGGAGGAACCGCCACAGTCGTCCGATTGACCCACTGTGTTATCTTTTGTAGTTGATCTGTGAAGGCGCTTGCCAGCGGAAGACCGCTGCCACAGTCTTCCGGTCGACGTTTCTTTTTCCTTGTCAAACGAGAAGGCGCTTGCCAGCGGAAGACCGCTGCCACAGTCATCCGGTTGACGTTCTTTTTATTTTGCTAAGTTTGGACATGGATACTACTATTGCTTGATTTATTGTGTTGCTAATATTTTGTCGTGTGATGATATATTATGATATTGTGATTGTTGTGTTGGACTAATCCTCTTGGTTTGGACTTGTGAATGATGGAACTTGATTAAATGAAACACCCCTCCAAACAACGATAGGGTCAGTCCACGGTGCCACTAATCTGAACATCGAACGCACTGCCACTGTCGCTCACATGGGCGGGCCTTGACCTACGTAACCTATTGAGCCTCCTTTGATGCCACCATTTTGGCAAGTCTAGTCGGTACCATAGTTGGTCGGGGCTAGTCTTGCGAAGGTTCCGGAGCTAGGCGTCGCTCATGGGTTGGGGACGTGCCGGATTCACTTCTGCATAAGGCATAGAGTTATGTCGGTGGCTATACAGGGAGTGTCTTGGTAGCGTGAACGGTCAGGTGAGTGTATCTTGCTGAGTTCGCCTTAAGGATGATATCCTAAAGTACCGGCTGAGTGTGGTGCACTTAGGTGGGTGGTATCTGCAACCTCTCGAGAGTGTCAAATCTGGATGTCTAGCCTCGTTCCAAGGTTATGGAACAACAGTTCAGTGTCGGTCACACTGTGTGTCTGTCGTGTCAGGAGGTTAAACCTAAGGCTTGTTTGAAAGAAAGATGAACAACCTGATTTCACTAAATGAACAATAAATGATGCAGGGAATGTTACTTGTGAGGTGAATGGGATGGCGGTGTGATGCGTTGGAAGCCTATAGTTAGGCCAGAGCCAACATCAACCGTGCATGCCCCGGAGATAGCCAGAGTTGGCTGGATGATAGCCAGAGTTGGCTAGAGGCTTGGAAGCCTGATTGTGTTGACAGGAGTAATTATAAGATTTGGTACCAACTGTACACTCGTCTACTCGTCACAGGTAACTCTTTGTTTGATTGCCGGTATACGATCCAACCCCACCTGGCTTGGACTCTGTACTGGTGATACTCTTGTTGTTTGCTTATGCCATGTTTTGCTTGTGATGCCATGCTACCTTTATGTTATCATATTGGTCTATTGAGTAGACTCTTGCCATGTTGTAGATTTTATTTCCAATGTATATCTTGTTGCATGATTGTTGGATTGTTTGTGTGAGTGGCGATTCTTGCTGAGTGCATATTAATGTACTCACGGGCCTTGTGATTGTGGCCAGGTTTTGTCGAGGATTCATCTTCCACCTTAGTAAGGATTGAAGCAAGAGCGTGCTAGGATCAGTAGCCCAGCCAGAACCTGTGGAGTGGAGCCGCTCCAAGCCGTAGCCTCTCATATGTCTTCCGCTGCCAGTTAAAACTCTGTATCGTGCCATGCTGGGATTGATATTTTGTCATTCCTTGATGGCCTTGTAAACCATTTGTAGCACTGATGTGCCTGATTGTGTAATGATTTCCATTATGTTACACTGTTGTGACGTGCGGCCAGTTATCTTGGGATGGCGCACGGGACGACTGCCTCTCTTGATATGTGCCAGGGAGGGGTGTCACAGACATGGTATCAGAGCACCAGGCTGGCTGTAGACTACCCTAGCATGGAAAACCCCGCCTTACTTTTGCCCGACAATGAGCCCGATGGATTTAACCCATCTCCGCCTAACCGGCATGGCTGGTGTCGGTCCACAGTAAGGTGCAGTAGGACGTGTCCCATTCCCGAGAGAGGCTCGCCGGTTTCTTCCAGAGAAGGAGCCGACACAACCCAGTATATGAGACCCAGTCCTAGCTGCCGTTTATCCCCACCCTCGCCTGCTATCCTTAGCCAACCCAGCTCTCTTGAAGCAGGATCCCGCAAAGGAATCCCGCATTCTCATCTCATCCTACACCCAGAGCCAGAGGAATCCGATGGCAAACCCCAAGGTCATCCTGGAAACCACCGCCGCTGAGTATGGCGGATTCCCAGTGATTCTTCGGAAGGCCGTCTCTGATACTCTTGGCAGGCCTGATCTCCCTCGGTATGTTGTTCAAGAACTCACTCTCGCTAGACGGGAGTGAATTTCGAGCGAACGTGCATATCGGCTCGTGTCCGTTGGGCACAAGCATGACGTACCTGATCCCAGGTAGGAGCATGCCCACTCTTGCTCAAGCCATCCAGATAGCAGCCTATGAAGGTCTCGTCCGCCTACGGTACTCAGAACCCGCAATGGCGAAAAGTCGAGCTTTCCACTTTCTCCCAGCCCGACCCCAACCTGGCGCGGAGGCCATCCAAACCTCCATCGAAGGCGAAGCCGACCCTGCCGTCATCACCCTGGTCACCTACGCAGCTGCAATGACCAGGTTCAGCAATTCTCTGATAGAAGAACTCGCAACCACAAGGCGCAGCCTTGGTCACGCTCACTTGCAACAGTGTCGAGCAAGGAACCCACCTACCCTCAACCATGGGCAAGCTCGAGGTACCGGAGCCCCAGTCCCAGATGACTTGCTGGAACGCAGTCTGGATGTGTCTGTGGCGCAAGTACTAGCCCGAATTCAGCAGCAACCCCAAGAACAAGGTGTAATCCTTGAAGGCAGGCCGATGATTCCCCACCCCCGGAAGATGCAGATGTGGACACCACTCTTCGTCTTGGCCCCGCTCCACCGACCACCAGAGGCCGTCAAGCGGAATAGAGCCCCTGTTTGTTTAGCCTGAGTGACGCTCGTATGTTGGTAGGTGAGAAGCCGTGAGCTTGTTTGTTTTGTTGTTTGTTTCCTTTGTTGGTTGTAATGCAAGTTTGTTGTCTGTTTCTTGGTTGATGTCGAATCAGCCGAAATAAAACTTGGTGTTCTTATCCCTGGTTGACCACTTGGTTGACACATGAAGGAACGTCATGCCTTTTCTTCAGTTAAAGGTTTTGAAGAAACGACAGATCACTTAAAACAGGGACAGTATATGTGAACCCAGACGCATATACCCACCTGTGAGTTAATGCAAACTTTGAATGGGATTATTTTGTAGTATGCAAATTATTTTGTGTGTGTTGCACAAGTTTAACTATTAAGTGGAAGTATTTGATGAGACACTGTAACCACGGTGTCCCGCTCACTTAATGTTGGCTCGCGCATAGGTTTGAAAAACTCCTACATGTAGTACCCCAAGGTTCCTCACCCAATATGAACCTTGTCTGGACGCATGTTAGAGAAAGGGGCCCGAGCCCTCCACGAGCAACTCCCTCCCAAGCCTTAAAATGCTTGTTGAGTGTTCTTCCTCGCTGGAACACAAAAGGATTTTTGTAGAGTGTTTTATTTCTATGTTTGCTTGTGCTTGCCTATACGGTATGGTTGAAATGATTATGCCATACTGCTGCAGCCGTTTTGTTTTGGGCCATAAAATGCAGAAATGTTTTATAAAATGATGTTTTGCTACAAGTAGAAATTCTCCTACCCATGCTTGTATCCCTGCCATTTAATCTTGCTGCAAGACACGAACTGTACACGGATGGACAATTTCCGAAATTGATGATGCAAGTTCTACTCCAACTAGGACACCGCGACTACTTCAACGTGAAGAGGTACCCCGAGACGTGTTATTTTCCTCGTATCCCGGAGTTCTATAGGGAAAATTTCTTTGCAAAAACAAACTTTGGGAATGGCTCTATCCCACAAAATTTTGGTGTTTGTGATCCCACTCTTGTGGCGCGAACATCGTTGTTTGAAAACAAACCTTGTTTCTTTTTCCAAACCGTATATACATGAAAGGGGCACCTGCCATGTATGTATAGCTTTGCAAAAATAAAACCTTTTGTTGTACGCACATGAAAGGGGCACCTGTCGTGTGTGTATAACTTTTCAAAAATAAAACCTTAGGAGAAGGTTATGATTAGCATATCCCTGCCTTTTGTTTATAAAGGTTTTTGAGTTCTTACTCACCCCAGTTGATCTTGTTAGATTATTTGATAATTTGGTTGTAGATCTTGTTTGATCTTGCCCTGTTTGTGCAAAACCTTAGATTTTAAATTCATAAGCATGTGAGTAGATCCTATGTTGATTGTTGGTGTGAGCCCCTGCCATGCCATCTTTTAAATGCATTGAGTATGGTAGAAATATCATATGGTTTTAAATAAAAATCTTGTGGAGTGCTAATCTCTTGAGTGTTAAAAACCCTAGTATTTTGTAGAAAAAGTTTTTGGGTATAAATGGATCGTTCAAGAATTATCTTGTATAACCTCCTTAATCTCGAGGACGAGATTCCTTTTAAGGGGGGAAGGTCTGTAACACCCCGAAAATTGAACCCAAATTTTAGTGGTGTTTTCCGACGCCTGAAAAACTTTTTCAATTATTCTAAATATTTCTCCAAAACTTTTGAAGATGGATTGACTTGGAAATTGCTTTCTCGAAATTTCCCATAAGCCCACAAACCACTCCATCACCCCAGATAATTTTGTGCTCAGGTTTTCTCCGAAAAAACCCTAGCCCTAATTATCGGAACCTTTTAATCCTTTTCTTCCACCTACAAAAGGAAAGCCCATTTCCATAGCTCTAAAAATTCCACCAAAAATACCAGAGGACCCCATGTCCATATAAAGACCATCCATGCAAAAATATTGCATACTCCAATGCAATATTTCCAAGTTAGGCAATATTTCAAAACTGCCATTTTTGATCCAGAAATGTTTTAACCAAGCTCGGCACCTCCAATAATTCTGATAAATTCAGGGATGCATATTTTGGCATTTCCTGCATTTCATCTTTTGGAGCCAAACCCATTTGAGCAATATTTAGACCACCTCCTTTGTAAGCCCAAATTAATGACATTTCAAGTTTTTCAAACAAACCTAGACCTAGAAAATTCCAATGACCATGATACTTGAACATGTTGACAACATGGTCCTTAGACACACAAATCCTGGAGATCACCCCAAGGTGAAGCCTGGAACACCACTTTTCCTAAATCATGCCATTAGGGTCATTTTTGGCCATCTTGTGGAAAACCAATTTCTCATCATCCAAATGACCTCAGACTCCTTAGACACCCTCCCCTGACCAAAACAACCCATGCCTAATTTTTGGGAATTTTTCTGGGATGTGCAAGGCCCCTGTCATTTCATCGAACACCTTCGGTGTTTTTAGTTTTCTGAAAATCTTACACTACAAAGTTTTGAATCCTTGGGTGATTCTTGTTGTGTTGTGTTTTTCTCGACGTTACGAACCCAGTAGTGAAGACCATTCTCCTTTTGGACCTCCGAGTCACCGGGAACGCGACGATGCCGCCCGCGTCGCGCTCTGGACGTCCGGAACGCGCGATTAGCAAACCTAACCTTCCGATTACTGTTCTATCGGTGGTTAATCTCCCTCCACAGTACCACCTCGTGCTCCCCTGTAGCTCCAGCTAGGAAGACCTATCCTTGCCCTCCCCTTATCACCTCCCTGTGGCCACAGGAACGTTGATGGAGACCGAAGCCTCCATGGTTGACAGCCACCAAATTCCTCTCCTCCCCCCTATTTAAAGCCACCCCGAGGCCCTCCTGAGCAACTTTGACCTCCTCCAAGCCCTCCCCCAGAACCCAGCTACCCAGAGCCAAGGCGTCCATCGACGGCGACGTTCACCTCCAGTAGCTTCCCCGCCATGGCCGTACGGGCATACCCGCGGGCGACGCGCCCCACGACTCCCCCAGCCACCCAGGACCTCTCCCCTAGGAGCGGAGCTGCCCCACGACCTCGCAGCAGTCCACGGCCGGCCGCCGAGCCGCCAGCCGCCGCCGGCGACCGCCCGTGCCTCCTACACGGCCGAGCATGTCGAGCTCGCGCGCGACGCGCGGGAGCCGTCCCCGCCGTCAGAGCCGCCTCCCCTGGGCGCGGTGGGCCACGGCGTGCCCGTCCCCGCCGTCTCCCAGCCTCCCCGTGCGTCCAGCAGCAAGCATCGACCTCCACCCGAGCCTCCCTGTGCGTCCCGTGGCTGAAGAAGAAGAAGAGCAGGAACTGGATCGATCGATTCAGTTTTATTCTTTTTTTTCAGGCAGCAGCCCAGCAGTAGCAGCAGCAATCCAGCCCAGCAATGGCCCGGCCAGGCGCAGCGCAAGCGCGCGCAGCGGCCCATACGCTGCCCAGTTCGCGCGGCCGACGGCCCGCGCTGTTTTTTTTCGCGAAGCTTTTTCTTTTCCCGGTGAGACAAATTTCAAACGTCAATATCTTTTGAACCGTAGCTCCGTTTTAGTTGATTCAAATTACTAAATTTGTATCTCGTCGAGATTTAGCCAGTGGTGCTAGTCTTGTCACCATTAGAGCTATTTAGTTTCATAGCCTTTATTTAATACACCGTTTGTCGTTTCGTGGTTTAGGCGTTCTACGGGATTCCGACCCGCGGCGAGTCCGAGACTTTCCGAACCGTTTGAAAACCGTCTTCGAAGGCAAGCTAACCCCTTGCTATGAGCCGTCCCGCAATGTTGTTTGTTATTTGTTTATTGTCATGCCAAGTGTTTATATTTGTCTGTGTTCGGTATGTATTATGTCGGTCTGTATTGTAGTGTTTAATATGTTAGTCCGATTATTGCTCCTGCCATGTTATGTTCATCATCCATGTATGCATTAGAATGACGTGTGAATTAACTGTGCGCCTCGCACTTGCGCGGCTTTGTCGAACCCTCTAAATAAACAACTATAAAACCTGCATTCCTACGATTGTTTGCTTCTTCTCCTTCGCCGAGGTGAGGAGCGGACGAATGTCGTCTTATGATCCTCGGAGTTGGGGGCATTTGCCAAAAGAGTTATTTGCTTCTTCTCCCTCCGTCAAATGTGGTTGGCGTAAGCCCACCTGGACTGCGACGCTTGGGACATTTGCTTTTCATTTGGGTCTTTTTGACAAGATTGCTGACACCACGTCAGGTTAATCCTTGAGTGGAATGGATGCTTTCTTTCTTATGAATGCTTTTCGGTTCATTGTTTGGAGGCTACATGCCTCGCCAACTTTGTAATTAATCTGCGAGGGCGCTGGCTGGAGGAACCGCCACAGTCGTCCGATTGACCCACTGTGTTATTTTTTGTAGTTGATCTGTGAAGGCGCTTGCCAGCGGAAGACCGCTGCCACAGTCTTCCGGTCGACGTTTCTTTTTCCTTGTCAAACGAGAAGGCGCTTGCCAGCGGAAGACCGCTGCCACAGTCATCCGGTTGACGTTCTTTTTATTTTGCTAAGTTTGGACATGGATACTACTATTGCTTGATTTATTGTGTTGCTAATATTTTGTCGTGTGATGATATATTATGATATTGTGATTGTTGTGTTGGACTAATCCTCTTGGTTTGGACTTGTGAATGATGGAACTTGATTAAATGAAACACCCCTCCAAACAACGATAGGGTCTGTCCACGGTGCCACTAATCTGAACATCGAACGCACTGCCACTGTCGCTCACATGGGCGGGCCTTGACCTACGTAACCTATTGAGCCTCCTTTGATGCTACCATTTTGCCAAGTCTAGTCGGTACCATAATTGGTCGAGGCTAGTCTTGCGAAGGTTCCGGAGCTAGGCGTCGCTCATGGGTTGGGGACGTGCCGGATTCACTTCTGCATAAGGCATAGAGTTATGTCGGTGGCTATACAGGGAGTGTCTTGGTAGCGTGAACGGTCAGGTGAGTGTATCTTGCTGAGTTCGCCTTAAGGATGATATCCTAAAGTACCGGCTGAGTGTGGTGCACTTAGGTGGGTGGTATCTGCAACCTCTCGAGAGTGTCAAATCTGGATGTCTAGCCTCGTTCCAAGGTTATGGAACAACAGTTCAGTGTCGGTCACACTGTGTGTCCGTGTCGTGTCAGGAGGTTAAACCTAAGGCTTGTTTGAAAGAAAGGTGAACAACCTGATCTCACTAAGTGAACAATAAAATGATGCAGGGAATGTTACTTGAGATGTGAACCGTGATTAGGGATGGCGGTGTGATGCGTTGGAAGCCTATAGTTAGGCCAGAGCCGACATCAACCGTGCATGCCCCGAGAGATAGCCAGAGTTGGCTGGATTGATAGCCAGAGTTGGCTAGAGTGATAGCCAGAGTTGGCTAGAGGCTTGGAAGCCTGATTGTGTTGACAGGAGTAATTATAAGATTTGGTATCAACTAGTACACTCGTCTACTCGTCACAGGTAATCTCTTTGTTTGATTGCCGGTATACGATCCAACCCCACCTGGCTTGGACTCTGTACTGGTGATACTCTTGTTGTTTGCTTATGTCATGTTTTGCTTGTGACGCCATGCTACCCTTATGTTATCATATTGGTCTATCTTGAGTAGACTCTTGCCATGTTGTAGATTTTATTTCCAATGTATATCTTGCTGCATGATTGTTGGATTGTTTGTAGTGAGTGGCGAATTCTTGCTGAGTGCATACAAATGTACTCACGGGCCTTGTGTTTGTGGCCAGATTTGGCGAGGATTCACCTACTTCCCTAGTAAGGATGTGAAGCAAGAGCATGCTAGGATCAGTAGCCCAGCCAGAACCTGTGGAGTGGAGCCGCTCCAAGCCGTAGCCTCTCATATGTCTTCCGCTGCCAGTTAAAACTCTGTATCGTGCCATGCTGGGATTGATATTTTGTCATTCCTTGATGGCCTTGTAAACCATTTGTAGCACTGATGTGCCTGATTGTGTAATGATTTCCATAAGTTACACTGTTGTGACGTGCGGCCAGTTATCTTGGGATGGCGCACGGGACGACTGCCTCTCTGGTAATATGTGCCAGGGAGGGGTGTCACATAAGCGCGATTGCGTCCACACCATGCAGTAGCAAGACCACGACGACACCCGGGGCAAACTACCACCTGTCGTGAGTGTACCGCACTGCCGCCATCGTATCTAGCAGCCTTCAAAATAGTTGTAGAGCAAAATCACGAGGATGACCACGCAAACTACTACATGTCATGGGTCTCCCGCTAGGGACGTCGTGACTTACCGCATGTAAAATAGTTCACATTAGTTGTCCTATAAGAGGTGCCACCTAGGATTTCCGATGATCTAGTTGAATGATAATGAAGAAAATAAAGGTGTCTGGAATATTACTGGCGGCCGAGTCCCAGAATTATGCGCCAAATAGTTATATTACTTGTTTGTCCTTTTTTTAGTTGGCTCATGATTACAACAATGCCACCTCTTTTTAATTCAAACGGTTTGACACTTTAGATGAGCCATTGATGGTTACAATCTTATTTGTGTATCAATTTGTTGGGACTCCAAGTATAGAATGAAATTACTAGTGGCTCTTCTTCCCCACAAATGATTCAGAGTTACTAGGGTGGTAGCAGCTTGTTCTTTTTGTCTCATACAAACCCTACAATGAAGTATATTTTCTTGTGTTGGTCTCATAAAATTGATGAAAAAGCTGACTCATAAATTCAATGAAGAGTCCGTCCAAACTAGGTTAGGTTAAACTTGTGACATCCTTGCACATGGCTTAATAGTTTGATAGAATACCATATTAATAAGGTGCATCTTTTTTCCGGAAGCTCATCTCAAAGGAATTTCGAAATTAAGCGTCCTTGGCTTAGCGAATTTTTCGATAGGTGACCAAGCGAGACAATCTTCCCAGGCGTGCAAAGTGCGAATGAAAGACTAGTTTTGTTTTGTGGGGGTAGTGGAGAGGTTTTAGAGAGCTGCCATAAGTAATGCTTGCCAGCCCCGGGGTGGTTGGGGTGTTGCATTTGGTACCAGACAAGACCATCGAGTTTACACGGGCGTGTGCGGGTCCTGCCATCCCCAGATGGCTAAGGTGTTATAGTTGGCATCAAAACCGATCCTTGCGGTTACATTGATGTGTACGAGTCGGGGTCGCGAACATGTGGGACATCCACCGGCACTGAAAAGATAGACGTGCGCAAAGAGGGGATGTTTCTGACTTAGAGTTGACCTACAAGGACAGCCATCTTCTAAGGTGGTGTGTGACAGATTGGCACATGACTAAATAGAACTGTATGTTTGTTTTTCGAAATCTCGTCTTCAAGAAGTTAGAGGTCAAACGTGCTTAGCCTAATTAAAATTGATGATGGGTAACCGACCATATCTTCAAGTGCGCAAATATTTCTTTGTTCGACATGTTTGGAGATGCTAGAGAGTTGTTAGGGTAAAGAAACGCCCTCGGCCTTAAAATTGTACTCTCCTGTCAATGCAAATATAACCCCCCTCTTCAAAAAAGAGTTGTCATGGCAAAGGCTGTTAGAATTTGGGCCCATTTGTGGGGGCCCAAGTATGTAATATCTGAAATATCAAATGGCTCATGTGTATAGCAAGTGGTGGGAGGTGCTAAAGTTTACCCCCACATTTCTAGTTGGGAGAGATTTGCACCACCTTATAACGGGGAGTGTTGTGCTACTTGGTAAGCACGTGAGAACACAAAGGCTCTCTTGTGCACTCCTCCTCTGCCGCTCGCTCGTGCGCCGCAGGAATGAGCCGAGCCGATGCTTATATTTTTGTTGTTCGGGAAAATCGAGTCCTTAGCGTACGCGTCACAGCAAAGCCAGTTCGGGTTGTTCTCGATATAGGGTTTCCCAAGCCGCACTATATAATGCCTTGCACCTTCATACACCGAACCAATCTAGGTTTTGCCACACCTCGTGCCTTCCGCCTTCACCGTAGTCTACTCCATCCCGAGCGCCGGCGTGCACCGGCGTTTGGGATAGCAGGTATCCAGAACCAGTCGCCTTTGTGATCCTGTATGGGAGATGGCGAATTAGGTTTTGGGAAGCGCTTCGCGCGACTGCTCGCTGCTTCACCACGGGTTGTCTACAAGCCGGAGCTGCGGATCGTCTTCGCAGGCGTCGTCTTCTTCGACACGTCATCACCAACGTCATCGTCAACAACATCACCGCTGCTTTGGGCACGGTGAACTTGTCGGCACCGACTGCTACTTCCTCTACGAACGTTCGGTACGTGCGACGTATTCCGAACTGTTCTTTTACAATGAATATGTTGGCGTATTTACTGCTATTATTTGTTTAGTACGTCTAGTATGTTCGTATTTCACATGTTAGTAGCTGATGTAGTCATGCTTAATATTCTGAAATTAGTTATAAAATTATTGTCTAATTATCCAACAACGCACGGTGACCTGATCAGGCCTTCAACTAGGTTAGGAGAGGTGCCGTCCTCAACCTCAAGATCTTTATCGCCGTCACCTTGCCAGCATCCCGGCCATCCCCGTTCACTAAAATGTTCCCTCAAACGTCTGATACATGGAAATCAATAAATGCATCAACAGCATGTCTCTGGAATCAACCCTACTATGCCGTGGGTGCTGTCGCTGTATCAGAGATGAGAACGAACACCCTGGTAAACAAGGCGCCATAGACATGCCCCTGATTTTCAAGCATCATCCAACTTGGTCCATGACAACGAACCTTCATGCATACGTCTGGATGGAGATTGTACATTATTATCTCGATAGTCTCCAGTTATTCTTTCGGTGATGTAATTTTCTAACAACATTGTCTCGGACGAGGGTACACACGTTAGAATTCTTGGGCAAGGGATCGGACTATCAAGTGATTACGAATAGTCGAATACCACGGGGACACGGGGTCAGCATAAGGACGGACTGAGCCAAGGGAAGAGGTGCATGCCGTATCCGCACAACTCGCGTATGTCAGAGTGGAAAGGAATGGTCTCCAACAATTTCTTCAGTTTTCAATAATTCACAGTCGGAGCTGGTCGGCTAGAGGAACAGTAGAGCTGGTCACGGCAGCTCACTTGAAGTTTCCTCACACCAATGGCATTACCAGGGGCGGGCCCGTAAAATCCGTGGCATGTGCGAAAATCTAAAACGGGTCCTACCTAACACGAAAATTTAAACTAATAAATAATTGTAATGTATATGATATAATATAATATTTTAGTAACAATTGAATATATTTAGAACCATACCCATTTAATTCAAAGTCGCATAACGTTTATTTAAACATCATCATTCTTTTTGTGTTAGCTATGTCACATAACCTTCAAACATATAAAATTTAGGGGAAAACGAACGAGTATGGATGGTGCCCTTGGAGACACCAAGAGTAGTTGTCTACGCGGTAGGTGATGTGATGTCGCTACTAAATTTGTATGAACTCCAAATTAAAACATCCTGGGTTTTGTCATTTTTAACTAACATCACTGTTTAGTTTACTAAAGATGCTTGACATAATGTTAGCGTACAACATTTGTCACGACAAATCCTTCGCTACGTCTTCAGCCATACTAAATATTAGAATATTTTGTATAGGTGCTCGTCTTTTTTGTGACTACAGTTGTTAATCTTGGATGGTATTTTATGATATTTTGTTTTGTAATGCACACCATCATAACTTGATCTCACAAAAGTACACACTATTTTATATATTGCTCTGACAATATGTGGATCATATTATCTATGCAAGGTCTTGGACCCGGAAAATTCACTTGCAAATCTTATTCGTTTGTCAAAAAGTACTAAAAAATCACACACATATTAGTCTACATGCATGTTTAACTAATAAATCTGCATACAATAATTCAAAATAACGTAGCCTGCGAAATAATAAGGAATATGGGCGTGTGGAGATCTTTTTGAATTTATTTTTATCCTACTGCTTGCTATTTCGTACAGAATGCAATGAACATTCAAATCGGCATGCATGATTTTTTCGAATATTTTTGCGATATTTTTTAAAATACCTTTGTGAATTAAGCACCGGTATCTGGGAGCCAATTTTTTTTTGGCTCCTTGACCCTCGTTCCCTTAAAAGAGCAGTAGCACCATCAGTATTTTCAACCCTATCAAGATATCTTATAGTATATCTGGAGACAACCGTGAGTCCACCCTGATAGGTAGCGATACCTATGCCCTCATGTAACATGAGACCCATAATGGACCGCTAAACAGGTGTTCCAGCTCCTACTTCCGGCACTGATTATCCTCACAACATCCTTTGATTTATGTAAGAGTTTCCAGTTTTCTTTAATCTCACATGTTTCTCATCTCATTAACATATATGATTTTGTTTCACAAGGAACATATATATTAGGGTGGATGGACGGTTCCTATTTTTATGAACCATTATAAAACTTGTAGTTAAATATAGTGTGTCAAACATTAAGAGTTGAGTCTTGAAAGTTGGTAGTGCGAAATAAACGAAAACGATATGAGATATGCTAAATTTCTGTACTGCCTACATAGGAAATCAACACACGAGATTTGTCTCCCTCCGTTATATTATATATAAGTGGAAAGGAGGAGCCGCCAAATACAACCTGCATATGGCTGGCTGGAAACAATGATAAGATCGCGTTACAGCAAGAAAAACGAATTATACATTTTCAAATATATATGCATATCTCTTTCGAACATTTTGACGCGCTACAGTTGGGAGATCTAGCTCATTACGAACTGTTCGTTCGTAGATCCATCAGCCACTAACTATGTCAACGTGATTGTGACGCAACAGTTTGATTGCCACACTTGCCCAATCAGATCGCGAGAGCTTACTGTGCTTAATTGCCCAAATTTTCTTATTAAAGCAGTAACGGCTCCGGTCGGCGGGCGATGAGCGGAATCCCTGAATACAGGTGGCGGCTAAGATACGGAGGATTGATGAACGCCAGCGAATGGTTCATCCTGATCCTGAATCAGCTGGCAAAATCTACGATAACCCCTCGGTTCGCGTGCCTTCTATCATATGCCCCCCTTTGTGTCACTGACATGTGGGGTCCGGCCCCACATGTCAGTGACACAAGGGGGGCATATGATAGAACTCGCGCGAACTAGGGGGGTTATCATCAATTGCCCCGAATCAGCTTGATATCTGTACCAGAATCCTGCGGTTATAGTCAACAGTTACCGTTGGAAGAAGTGTTATCCTGAAGCAAGCTCTCCTTCCCGTCGAACGGAAGGGTTTTCTGGCTACAGTACATACTGGTCGCGGTCAGCTGTGTAGCTACCAATGGTGAGCTCCGGGCCACGTACACCTCCTATTTGCCGCTCGACGGCGTGCTCTATTCCGCCCCACGTACCCCCTGCTATCAATAAACGGTTGTCCATTAGCGCGGGGAAACTCCAAACGTAGACTGAGCTATATGGCTCCCTTCTTTAATTTTTTTGAAATCTGCACTTTTGAGCTTCCAAAAAATCGAAACAAAAACTCTGAGTGGAGATAATGTTGAGATCTATAGTTGTGTAAAATCTCAACAAAAAATCCGGAATATTTCGGCCTGGGCAAATAAGACAAATCTGACAAAGTTTCCTAGATTTTTTGCTTCATTCCTTTTTCTTTTCTTTATGTAATTTTTATACGAATTAATTATTATATTAATTTACTTCTCTATTTCTCCTGAGTTTAACAAATATTATCTCAATTCTATTTAATTTTGTTTTTTAACTTAAAAAATAACTCTGGGAAAAAATATGGAACTTTCTTTTTTGAAAACATGAACATATTTTTTTAATAAAATATAGACTTTCTTAACCCGGCTAATATTTTTTTAGATCCGCGATGTGTTTATTTTGAACCGTGTGGACATTTTTGTAGTTCATAAACGTATTTTTTAAAACACATGAATTTTTTTTTGAACCTCATGATTTTTTCAAAACATGTAAAAAGGACTTTTAAAAATACTTATTTTCAATGATACTTTTTTGAAAATACGTGAACATTTATATTAAATGTGACATTTTTTGAACCCATCAAACATTTTTGTAATATGTGAATGTATTTATTTAGAACACAATTTACATATTTTTTTCAAAATTATGAATATTTGTTGAACAGAGTGAACATTTTTTGAATTCATAGAAATTACCTTTTTCACACGTTTGATCGCATTTAAAAAGGTGGTGAAAAAAAAGAACGCAAGAACAAAAAAAATGAAGATAAAAATGTTCATGATTGTCGACAAATAACAAAAGAAAAAATTCGTTGTAATTTTTTAACTTATGTAGTGAACAATTTTCCAGTAAGAGTACTTATCTTATTTCCTCAAGAAAAAGTACTTATTTTTTTCACAATGTAATTTGTTTTATTTGAAAAATGAAAATACAGAAACAACAAACCAAAATCAGAGAAGAAAATAGTAAAAGTAAAACATTAAAAATAAAATAATCTAATTTAAATATGTACACAGAAAAAACGAAAAGAACCGAAGCAAAAAAAAAAAAAAGAAGAAAAAAAAAAGAGAAAAAACTGAACCAGAACAAACCAAAACTGAACCACAGTACAAAACCGTAACAAATGGGCAGGAAGACATCATGTGAAAGAGATACGGAATTTTTTTTGGGCCAGCCCATTTAGCGATGCGACGTGACTGGAGCGCAATGCGCTCCGCATTGGGCGACAAATAGAAAATGCCGACGACTCATCAAACACGAACTCCAGGAGCACTCGGCCCACTGCTACGAAAAGAGGATGCAGCGGAAATATGAGAAAGAGCAGACGAAACGAGGATTGTGCACAGTTGCTGTGTTGCCTAGTGGCAATACCATCTGGAAATATAGGAGATATATGATGCACCGGAAATATGAGGTGTGTGAAAATTTAGAGTTAAGCGTATGCCTCTGGCAGGGATCTCACGTGCTTGTTTTTTTAAAGAGTATGCCAAGGGCATACCATAGCTTTATAGCAGAAGGAGACTATCAATGTACAAGATGCTGAACCCTAATGCGAACATTGGGGTTAGCAGAACTCCGCACTCACACACTAGCTACTCCCTCGTGTCATGTGTACGCCATCTCCCTCTAGCTTGCTGCCAGAGCTGAAGTTCATCTCCGATCTCACGTGCTACGATCGTGATTCAGAGATGTTCCTTGGTATCAAGGATATCTATAAAACACATGATATCAGGGAGATCTTCAATCGTATCAATGATACAAACACCCACCATGATTTCATTGTTTAACTAGGTGAACTCAACCATCTGTGCGCTCCTTGTTTGGCGTCATTGCACCGACATTCAAGCGCGTCAGACTTTTGTAGAGGCGAGAACCCGTGTCCAGCTCGAAAGACATAGGCCCAATGAGAATACTCGATTCGTCCATTTCTGTCGTGGTATTTTCTCTATGGTACATTTTTTGTTCGGATAGTCACACTGGGAGATCTAGATGGTAGCACACATCAGACAACTTTTATAAAGGTTCATGCCTCGTCTAACAGTTTCCAATAAAAACCTACTTCCTGTTTATGGTGGATGGATCATGATTAATTGGGGAGTGGAGAAGATGAAGATGGCGATGCTCGAAGTTTACAAATTATCGCATGCATGGGCTCCAACATCAGCGAGATTGATGATCCGATTTTGTCTATTTTTCTTTTACCTGCTTCACCCGGTCGTAGCCCCTGATACTGTGTATGATAGCTACTCGCTCCCCTCCCCCCACTTATAAAATTTTGAATGTTTCGTTGCCCATGTTGCTTTGTGTTGGGCAGCTTTTATGTGTTTCCTTCTGTGTGTTTTTTGTGTTTGCTTTTCTTTTGGGTTTAAAGAAACCAGGTGGTTTCATTATATAAAATCGACAAGTGGAGCTCATGTTGTCAATAAAGCGAGTATGATGTTGCCAGATATTTTACTAGGCAAAGGAATTCGCTTCTGTATTCATTAGACCAAATTTTCCTCACAAAATAAATAGCCAAGCAGAATGGCCCAAAGTACTCCTTTGATGAATGGTGGATATTGCCTTAATACTCTTCGTCGATTTGACTAGTGATCCCTACCATAAAACACCTCTAAAGGGATTTCTAACTTGATAGTAACAAAATGCTGGATCAATATTTCTCGCAAATAGAAAATAAGAGAAAACATCACAATCACGATTTAAAAAATTACATCACATCCCAATGCGAGAAAAGAAAATCACAAGGTTCCTAATTTTGATAATAACACCATGTTAGATACATTCCTTAAGGAGTCTGTCCTTGGATAATATCTCAATGCTTTTACTTAAGGAACTTAATTAGATATATGCTCACGACACGCGGTTACCATGTAGCGGAGTCCGTCCTTGGATAAATGCGGTAGCTAAGATATTTTTCAATGAATGTAAGCGACCGAATGGCTAATCCTAATTCAGTCTCTCTCATAAACTATACTGAGCCACCGCGATTACTTAAATTGCCGCTTGACAAGGCCTTCTCAATCTGTTACATCCCAGTTGACGTGGGGTAGGTCACGGTCTTCACGGATTTGGGCGGAGGAACGATGAACACGAAGAATAAGGGATGAACACAAGAACACAAAGAGGGAGAAACTCACAAAACAAGGTAAATAGCAAAGCATAACCTAGCAAGATTCAATTGGTAACAAGTCCCCAAGGGTAGCCCCCAATTCTCCTCTCCCAAACACACCCCTTACTCTTAGGATTGTTTCCCTAATTGGTCAATCCAAACAATCCAATCTAGCCACTTCAAGAGGAAAGATTATCAAGTAGTATCACTACAAGTAGGAGCCTTGGTATCCACTAGAGGGATCTTCTCCACAAGGGAGGCCTTGGTTCATCTCCACATGGGGAGGCCTTGATTCATCTCCTAAGAGGCAACACCAACAAGGGGTGGAAAGGAGCAAAGCTCAACTCTATTCTCAACATAGTATAACCCTAACCCTAGGTTGGGAGGCAGCTATTTATAGTCTAGATACGAAATACTAGATGAGTGGCTAGGATTACATGGCTCAAGGGCCATCTCAGCACACAGGCTCACGCAGGTCCGGTAGTACCGGCCAGGTCGGTAGTACCGGAATTAATTCCGGTAGTACCGCTTATGGTGGCCGCGACATAAGTAGCATCTGGCGATTCGGCGGTAGTACCAGCGGTGAAGCTCCGGTAGTACCGGCCGGCGGTTCTTCAGGATTTCCATCTTCATTCTCTTGGCCATCTTCTATGCTTCCTTGTGAATCTTCATAGGGGTCGTCAAGTCCACCATAGCTGAGCACACACAATGTATCGGAATGAAGTAGCAAACCATTCAAGGGGTATCAAGATCACACATGGATATGAGCGAATTCACCTTATCATGGAGAGCTTTGACTCTTCCTCTTGTCGTTGGACCACTTGGCATGTCATGTGTAGGGCGCACTACATCATCTCCCCCCCCCCCTTGGAAAAGAGTCATCCTCGACTCTTGGTCATCCTCATCACTTGATGTACCAGTATGGCGATAGGTCGGTGACGTTGAAGGTGTCATCACTACAAGGAAACAGCTAATAGCCGGCTTTTAATCACCGGCGGGCAACCTAAAACCCACGCCGATGATCTGCTGGGACAAAATTCCGCAGCTAATCACCGGCGTGGAATTGTTCCAAGCCGGTGTTCAGACGGAATCACCCACGTGGATAGCTTAGGGGCACGCCAGTGATTTGTGGGCCCATAAAGCCCACCATGGTGAAATATATTACCGGCGTGCGACAAGCACGACACGCCGGTAACGTCCTGTGTAATCACTGGCGTGGGACAAGCACGACACGCCGGTAACGTCCTGTGTAATCACGGACCCAGCAAATCACTGGCGTGTATTTGTTTGCACGCCGGTTATTATTTTTAGGTTACTGGCGTGACATTTGTCCGCCAAGCCGGTAATTGGGACGTGAACATTGCTAAATTGAAATGTAAATCATGTTTTTTGCTTTTTTAGTGAACATTGCTAATTTGAAATGTAAATCATGTTTTTTGCTTTTTTTTAGTGAACATTGCTAATTTGAAATGTAAATCATGGTATTCTGATTTGGTATAAGAAACTGACAAAATCAAGCGCACTTGTCAAAATGTAACATATTGTCTGTCTATTTAGCTAGCTGATCGATGTAATTAAAATATATACTGATCGATTTTCTTTTACAATAATATTGACCGCATAAAAATATGTACTCTAAATATAGATCGCATAAAAAAATTCACTGGGAAAAAAAACCGGCCTCTCTATTTCTCTCTCTCCCTCACCCTCTCGCGGGCACGGTTACCAAAACCGCATCGCGAAAGCGCGCCTCCATCGATCCCCTCTCTCCCTCCACGCATCGTCGCCGTCCCCGCCATCCCCGCCGACGCCGTCCCCGCCGCCTCCCCGCCCGACGCCGTCCCCGCCCCATGCCCGACGCCGCAGTCCCCGCCTCCCCGCCCGACGCTGCCCCGCCCCGTGCCCAACGCCGCCGTCCCCGCCCGACTCCGCCCCGCCCCGTGCCCGACGCTGCCGTCCCCGCCTCCGTCCGTCTTCGCCTCCGTCGACCTCGCCGGTGAGTGTGGTGTTAGATTGTTCGATTTAGTGTAGTGTAGTGTTAGATTGTTAGGTTTAGATGTAGTGTAGATTTAGTGTAGTGTAGATGTTTAGTTGTGTAGTTAGATTGTTAGATTTAGTTGTTTTAGATTGTCACATTATATTGTTAGATGAATTAGTTAGATTTAATTAGTATAGTTAGAATTCTATTGTTATAGTTTTTTTAGATTGTGTGAGCGACATGTAGTTAGATTTGTGTAGTTAGATTTGTAGGAGATGTCGTTTGTATTTTCTACATCATTTAGTTGTGTAGTTTGTAGTATATAGTTGTGTAGTTGTAAATTATCTTATTGTGTAGTTTCTAGATAATTCAGTTGTGTAGTTGTGTACTTGTAGATTCTAGATAATTTAGTTGTGTACTTTTTATATTTCTATTAGTTGTGTTTTTTGATTCTAATGAATATCTTTTTAATATGTTTTAGTTTCCACGGAATGGGGTTTAAGGGTGTGAGGGCGTACTTTAGGAAGAAGCTTGATCGACACGTGTATGGATGTCAGATCCATATAAACAAGAGGAAGCACTGGGCTGGGCAGTTCGATACACCGGAGGAGGCGGCGCGCGCCTATGATTATTTCGCCGTACATGAGTACGGGGATAAGAGGAAGGGTAAGGATCTCAACTACCCCGAGGATCGCCACCGTGTGGATGACAACATACCGCATGGGATCAGACAGGTGTCCATGGCCAAGGAGAAGGAGTACCGGTTGGCGGAGGCGCAGATAGCACGTCGCAACGTGCTCCCCCAGGACGACGCGTTTGTGAGGCGTCTGCTGGAGGACGAGCCGAACTTGATGTCGTACCAGGAGTTCGGTGGTGGTTCATCCCACGGCGCCGGTCCATCCCACGCCGCCGGTCCTTCTGTCGAGGACATCACTTTGCTTGGGATCTGGATGGAGCCGGAGGAGTGGGAGGAGGACTGGGAGTCTGACTCTGAGCAGCAGCGGCAGTGAGTGCGGCAGCGCCAGGAGGAGGAGGAGCAGCAGCGCCAGCAGCAGGAGGAGTTCGGGCCTCCGAACCCCGATGCTTATCCCCACACCGACCCTAGGCACTGGGTCGAGGTGAATAGGCGAGACGGCCTACCTCCTTTCCGTACTCCTTTGGGTCAGCCGCGGGGAGCGAGGATACTGATGACCCTGCAGATCCGATGTTCTGGGATCAGGTGTCTAGGGACCCATAGATTCGATCATGTATGTTTCGACTGTTGTTTAGACTTATCTATGTAGACTCTAGTTTCGACTGTTGTTTAGACTTATCTATGACTCTAGTTTCAGTTGCTGTTCTAGAAGAACCGCAACAACCCCGTCAAGAAATTCCAAGGCGCGACGACCATGATCGACATCGCCATGACGTGGACCGTCCACCTTCTCCTCAAGTGCACAATGCCAATGCGCATCAAGAGCAACCTCAACCAAATGGTGGACGCCGTGAACGAACACCTTCACCACCTCCTCCTCATCGAGATGGTCGAGACCCATTGGCCAATGGCAATGGTGCTCCGAGTGCTAATGACTATAGTGATCAAGGAAATCGACACCGCCATCCTCCAAGACCATGCCACCACAATCGTGACCGTGAGAACCACGTGGAGAACCCAATTCCACACCATGAGCATCCTCCTCGACAAGAACATCCACATGAGCCTCGCCCTCATCAAGAACATCTACATGATCGTCACCACCCCCACAACATTGAGTCAAGTGATAGTGATTCAAGCCAACACAATGGTGATGGTCTGAATAGATGGAGACGTGGACGTGCATTCCTACCTCCAAACCGTCGCGACGACTATGACAACATGAGCAATCTTCGCTTTGATATACCCAAGTTCTACGGCACAAGTGATCCGGAAGCCTATCTCTCATGGGCACTCAAGGTTGACAAGATCTTCCGAGTTCAACGCTTCTCCGACAACATGAAGGTTGCCTTAGCCTCGATGGAGTTTGAAGATTATGCCCTCTTGTGGTGGGAACAACTCCAAGATACACGCTTCGACAACCACCAACAACCAATCAACACTTGGGTCAAGATGTACAAGCGTTTTGTGCCAAGCCACTACACTCGAGATTTGTATAAAAAGTTGCAAGAGTTGAAGCAAGGGTTAAAGTCGGTTGATGAGTACTATAAGGACATGGAACTTTCCATGATGAGATCCAATATTGAGGAATCCAAGGAGCAATCCATGGCTCGCTTCATGAATGGCCTCAACTATCCTATCAAGAAGATTGTGGAGTTCCAACCATATACCACCTTGGTTGAGCTAGTCCATCAAGAAACAAAGGCTGAGCATCACGTGCTTGAAGAGCTCAAATACCTCAAGGCAAAGGCATTCTATGCACACAAGCCTTCATCGTCAACGACTACACCTACACAAGCTCGTTCTCAAGCAAACATAAGAGGTCCTCCAAGAGTCTCTACATCGACACCTCAAGCACCTCAACCTTTCAAGAAAGTGCCTTCTTCAAGCAACAAGCCTCAAGGATCCTCATCCGGCACAAGACTCTTGCAATGCTACAAGTATGGAGGACAAGGACACAAATCTTTTGAGTGCACAAAAAAGAAAGTTATGATCATCAATGACATGGGAGAATATGAATCTATGAGTGAAGATGAGTACAATGCTTTGAACAAAGCTGCCACAATGCAAAGTGTTCAAGAAGAATCAAATGAGATATATTGTGATGGTGACAACAACCCTTCATTGGTTGTGGCAAGAGCATTGACCACCAATGTCCAAGTGGAAGAAGACCAAAGATGCAACTTGTTTCAAATAAGAGCGGGAATCAATGGAAAGTCCATCAAGGTCATCATAGATGGTGGAAGTTGCCACAACTTAGCAAGCAAGGAACTTTGTGATAAGCTCAACTTGAAGTTCAAGAAGCACCCACACCCATAACATGTCCAATGGTTGAGTTATTCCGGATCCGTCAAAATTCAACACATGGTGCAAGTGTCCTTCAAGATTGGAGTCTATGAAGATACAGTTGATTGTGATGTTGTGCCTATGACCGTTTGTCACTTGCTTCTTGGACGTCCATGGCAATATGACAAGAGTGATATGCATGATGGAAGGACTAATTATTATAGCTTCAAGAACAACGACAAGACCTTCATCCTTCGTCCCATGACACCAAGCCAAGTTATTGCCGACAATGCCAAGACTATTGCACGGGCACAACAAGATCATTCGTCAAGTGAGATGAGTGGTGAGCGAGAGACCCACCATAATGTGAGTGAGCGCCACAAGCCAAATGAGAGTGACACCTCAAAGAGAGCCTCAACAAAGCTTACGTTATTTGCCACCAAAAGAGAGATGAGGAGTTGAGAGAGGGCCCATCCACCCTTCACTATGTGCTCATATGCAAGAGTGAAGTTTCTATGACTAACACTTTCACAAACCTTTCTCCTTTGATGTCTCTTTTGAAGGATTTTGAGGATGTCTTCCCTCAAGAAGTGCCACCGGGACTACCTCCTCTTCGCGGCATCGAGCATCGCATCGACCTTGTTCCCGGCGCACCGCTACCGAACCGCGCACCATACCGCACCAACCCCGAGGAGACCAAGGAGATTGAGCGGCAAATATAAGAACTCCTAGCCATGGGACACATCCGTGAGAGCTTGAGTCTGTGTGTCATGCTGATGCATGTAAAATGCATACATGAACTTTGCACTTTAATTGCTTATATTCCAATCATATTTGCATCATATAAGGGTTATATCAATGTTTTATCATGATTTTGGGAATACTTCATAGTTTTCCCATTTATTTGGAATTAACCCTGCACAGGCAGAAAACCCTAGTTTTGTATTTTAATGTTTCAGGGACCCAAACGTCAACGAAATCACCTGGAAATTTACGGGCGTCAATATTTGGAAGGAAGAAGGACTACGGAAAAAGGAAGCAAGCAAACGGAGGCCGAGGGCCAAACGGGTGGCCCACGCGGCCAGTACAGGCCGCGTGGGACCCACCCGTTTGGGCCTCGTGGCTCCGTTGCCGTCGATCTTCGCTCCACCGCCTTCGTCTTGACCTAAAAACGCCTATAAAAAAGGTCCCCCGTCGTTCTCTGGAAGGAGCGCCGCACAAACACAGAAACACCGAAACGGAGATCAGGAGCTGCAGATTGGAGGGGGAAAACTCCGGCGGGGCGCTGCCGGCGTGGTCTCCATCTTCTCCATCGACTTCTCCACCGTCTCCATGATGAAGAGGGAGTAGTCCACCTCTGGACTATGGGTTTGTGGAAGTAACTTATGTATCTCTCCTCTCTTGAGCTTCACTAATTAGCACCGTATGAGCTGCTGAACATGATTACGGTCACCGTTGTAATACCTTTGTGGTGGATCTTTATGAGTTAATATATGTTTGAGATTGCAATGTTTGTTTCAGTTATGAGTATAGATGCATATTATGTACCCCGTTCTTGTCTACTTGTTTTGATCAAGCATGTTTATGAGAGCGTGTGTGGGGGAACGTGTGCATTAGTTGGAGTAACGGGGGTGGCTAGTGCAGTGAACGTGAGAGAAAGTTCTGCGATCCACTTTGGTATCTTTACCTTACTTTGTTACCTCACTAGGGATAAACTAAAATACCATGCTACCGGGGATGTGGGCGTGACCATTGCCACTACTCCATGACTAGATCTAGCATGTTCTTATTTTCACTTCATGTCATGATACTTAATGCTATACTCTGAGTTATCTTAATTACTGAGGTGTTATGATTTAGTTCGCATCTTGGTGGAGTATAAGAGAGGTTAATAACCAAAAGATCTCTATGTTAGGACGTGATGCCCATATATCTAAGTAACTTGTTATCAAACCCTGTGTTGCAATCTCATATGTTAACTTTGTGTGTTCCATTGTCTACCACTTTATAAAGAGAGAGTGCATTTGTGAAACCATGAACCCCAGTCCATTTTTAATCATAAGAAACACCTTTCCAACACCATATACCACTTTTCTATTTTCAGCCATCATTAAATCCGAAAATACAAAAATACTTTTCATCTTGCATACATCATTCAAAAACCCAAAAATATCATTTACCATTGCATCCACCATCATTGCATATTTATTTCTTGTTTGCATTGCATAACTATCCTGATATCATTCTTACACCTTGTGCTTGACAACCACAGGTGAGGTTGAGGACCAAAACATCTAACCTTGTTTTGTAGGTAACCAAAAGAAGGATAAGAAGATAAATCTACCACTTCAGATTCCCCGAGAGTTCGATATTAAACCCTCGAGTCACCCCTCGTGGGGAAAACTGTCTTCCACTTACTATACACTCTGCACTTGGAGTCTCAACCTAATCCCGTTTATTTGTGCAGGCATCAAGACTTGCTCTTCGGGATCATCAAGACGTTTTCTGGCGCCGTTGCCGGGGAATCGTAGCTGAGAGATTTATCCAAGGGTGTGCATCATCGCATTCATCTCACAACAAAGTCAACGTCACCAACTTGTGCTAACACCTAAGCTTGGGGAGGTTGCACCTACGTGAGCACCATCTTATCCATCTTTACTTACAAAGCAATTTATTTGTTTTGTTAGTGTCATTGCATATCATATCATATTTATTTCAGTTTTGCATAAAAAATTAAAAATACCAAAAAAAAACTTGCTAAAATGAATCCTAGTGCTGAAATGAACAACTTTGGTCAATACTATGGAGAGTCATTGATGGATGCTTGGTATAGAATTAAGGACACTAGTAAAAATGGTGTCATTAAATATACTCCTGCCACTGTGATAAGAAACTTCTATAAAGGTATAGATGGCTGGTCTAAATGTTTTCTAGACTCATTGACTAGTGGAAAATTTGCTTCTGGAAATCCCTCACATGCTAATAATTTGATGGAAAATTTATTTGGGAATTCTATAGAATCCAAATATGAAACTGGGATCAAACAACTAAAAGCTTCTATGGATAGGTCAACTTTATGTCTACAAACTTATGTGGAGGACTATCCTACTAAAAATGATTTGCATTCATTTATCCTTCATACCAAGTCTAGGATGAAAAAGACAAATAACACTCTTTCTGGAATCTCTTTGAAAATGGAAACAATATTGAACTATGCCAAGTCTAAAAAGAAGTTGACTAGGGAATTGAATGAAAGAATATCTTCTATGCTGGAACCTTTAGATAGGGATATTAAGAATCATGTTGAAGGGAGGATGACCTCCTAATAGCCTTGAATCTTGCTTTAAAGAAAAGGAATGAGAATCTTGCTTGGGAAGAAGTTGAGGAAGTTAAAATGCTTAATGAAGTCAAGGATCCTTTGCTTGACTTAGAAAATTGTAGCTTGCATGAATTAATATCTATCTTACAAAAATTTGCAAGTGATCCTTCCATCAACACTAACCAAGCAGGTTTTGGTTCTTATATTGCTAATCATGTCTTGAAAGAAAAGATTGCTAGGTACAACCAAGAGGCTATGATACCACCTAAGCTTGGGGATATGTGGATACCTAAGGTACTAGTAACTATTGGAAAAGAGACACACCATGCCATACTTGATCTAGGATCTAGTGTCTCTGTTTTATCTAAAGAACTATATGAAGTGCTTGAATTGAAAAATCTTGAAAAATGCTCTATTGAACTAGCACTTGCTGATGACTCTATTAAACATGCTTTGGGAAAAGTAAGTGATGTTATGGTAGAGTTACATATGACTTTTGTGCCTGTGGATTTTCTAATCATGGATATGGGGAATAAAACCTCTAGTCCTATTATTCTTGGAAGACCTTTTCTTCGTACCACAGGTGCTATCATTGATTCAAAGGAAGGGAATGTAAAGTTTCAGTTTCCACACAAGAAGTGCATGGAACACTTTCCAAGGAAGAGGGAACCACCAAAGTTCAAGCTCCCTCATGAGCTTCGTCCACAATAAAACAACAAGTAAGAAGCCTAGCTATATGGCTATAAAGAAAGCGCTTTGCGGGAGGCAACCCGGTTATTTTTTGTGTGATTTTTCTTTGTGTCCTCTTGCTGTAACAAGAGATTTGTGTCTAGTTAGGTTCTGGAGTTTTTAATAAAGTGCCAAGTTTTACCCTTTTTGGTTTGAAAAGTTGCTTATAGCGTTCGGAGATTTTATTCCTGCACGAATCAGTGCACGGTATGATTTTTAATTCTTATTCTGTAACTCCGAATGAGCTCATATTTGAACTGTAGTTGCAACTTTTCATCCTCTGTATGCATGAATTTTTTCGGAATTTTTCGAGAAAGTTTGGTAGGGTAGAAAAATACGTTTTGCTGCTGCTGTTTTTCTGGACAGATTCTGTCCCATTTTGTTTGATGCATGCTTTGAGCTTTTAAGTTGAATCTTTTTGATCCAATTGAGTTTATGAGTAGGCATACAACATTATATACTTTCTGGACATTCATATGAATTTTTGTTCAAGGATTATATGCAGCAAGGAACCTATTTGTTTATCACTATTAATGCACCCCACAGAAAAGAGATGGGAGAAACGGTGTTTTGAAGTTTTTTCACAGGGATTGGAGGAGATGCACCAAGAGCTATCCAAGGATGGTGAAGACCATAAGCTTGGGGATGTGAAGACAACCCCACTGGACCTACACACTCTCGGTTTGCACACGTCCAACTTCTGTTTTTCGATCGAAACACTTTATCGCATAAACTTGGAGCGTCGTTTTTGTTTTTGTTTGAGTCTTGAGAGACCACCACACTATCAATTATATATGAGAGAGCTACTGGAAATATGGGTTGAAATATGTTGGATGCTTTTATAAGATTGGGAAAAGGGATGTTTGACTTGATTTTTAATGATACATATAGTTGCATGATTCATGAGCTTGTTTATGAGTAATAGTTTGCAAATTCTTTTTGTAGAGCTATCACTTATTCATGTTTTGGTGCTGATTGTTATTTTACTTGGTTTAACATGGATTAGTTAGTTCTATGGACACTCATGCATGCATCTAGATGGTCAACTTTCTCCCTTTTGCTAGCCCAAAAACTCCAACAAGCAAAAACTTGTTTCCAACACCTTCAACCAAAGTTATTCCAGTGAGTCCACCATATCTACCTATTGGCTTTATGCTATTCCGAGTATGTTTAACATGTTTTGTGTTATCTTACCTCTGAATGAAAATGTTTATGTTATTGATTGCAATGGAAAAAATTGGTTATATAGCTCTCACGAACTTGATGCACAATTTCTATTTGCATAATAAAACATGACCCATTGTGATTAAGATTATGATGTGTGGCTTGATAATGTTTGGGTTGGAGTTAGCCCATATGTGCTGTCACATGCAAGCTTTCAACATGCTCTTCATCTCATTTAGTTGATATCATGTACTTTTGTCTATGGATGCTATCATGTGAAATGAGGTGGAAATGAAGTAGTTTAAATGAGTTTGTATAAATGGTTAGAGAGACGCCTGGGCCGCTAATCTAAGCCATGCATCATTCATGGTGGAAATTTACTTACATACTATGGTGAACCTTCTGTGATACACCTTGCAATAAAAAACTATTCCAAATGGTAAATAAAAAGGGTGTTGAGATTGTTCATTTTGTTTGTTTGTCTTGTCATTTTGATATGGGCTTGTTCCATATCTGGGACAAGAGGTACCCCAGTTGACGCTCTTGATGATACTATTATTACTTACAATGATATAATTGAACTTGCTTTGTTTCCCAAGTTGAGTAACATGGTGTAGTACTTGTATTCAAGGGGCATGAGACATTCAACCTTTACTTTGTCAAGCACACTACTCATATTTGCTTTCACTTTAACCTTAATCATTCAAGATGCTATGATAGGGGCAATGAGAGCTTGACACCAATGAATACCTTATTGCAATCATTAACTTAAGTAGAAGAGTTTGGAAGTTGGATGAAACTTATGCATGCTTTACCTCTACTCACATATACATCTTTCCAAAGTGTACACCTATCATATTCAGATTTTCATCTACACTCTATGACCATTGTAGGATGTTCTACTTATCATTATGCATACATGTGTTCCATATTACTTGCTACTATGTTACACTTTGTGAACTATCAATGAACATCCTTGTCTTGAATACTTGATATCACTTCATAAACTATTTGCATATTGCTAC
Organism: Poa pratensis; assembly: GCA_947311845.1. Lineage (NCBI taxonomy): Eukaryota > Viridiplantae > Streptophyta > Magnoliopsida > Poales > Poaceae > Poa > Poa pratensis. The sequence continues at coordinate 77,243,721 of CAMZMU010000117.1, forward strand.
TCCTTTGAAGAATGAATCATTTGACTATATGTAGCAATAGTAATCATCTTTGATATCCATTGTTAAGTATTAAATTGCAAAGTCCATGTTAGTTTTATCATCTTCATACTCGAGGACGAGCATGGATTAAGCTTGGGGATGTTGATGCATGTAAAATGCATACATGAACTTTGCACTTTAATTGCTTATATTCCAATCATATTTGCATCATATAAGGGTTATATCAATGTTTTATCATGATTTTGGGAATACTTCATAGTTTTCCATTTATTTGGAATTAACCCTGCACAGGCAGAAAACCCTAGTTTTGTATTTTAATGTTTCAGGGACCCAAACGTCAACGAAATCACCTGGAAATTTACGGGCAGTGAACGTGAGAGAAAGTTCTGCGATCCACTTTGGTATCTTTACCTTACTTTGTTACCTCACTAGGGATAAACTAAAATACCATGCTACCGGGGATGTGGGCGTGACCATTGCCACTACTCCATGACTAGATCTAGCATGTTCTTATTTTCACTTCATGACATGATACTTATTGCTATACTCTGAGTTATCTTAATTACTGAGGTGTTATGATTTAGTTCGCATCTTAATGTTTCAGGGACCCAAACGTCAACGAAATCACCTGGAAATTTACGGGCGTCAATATTTGGAAGGAAGAAGGACTACGGAAAAACGAAGCAAGCAAACGGAGACCCGAGGGCCAAACGGGCATGGCCCACGCGGCCACAGTACCAGGCCGCGTGGGACCCACCCATTTGGGCCTCGTGGCTCCGTTGCCTTCGATCTATTCTCCACCGACATCGTCTTGACCTAAAAACGCCTATAAAAAAGGTCCCCGACGTTCTCTGGAAGGAGCGCCGCACAAACACAGAAACACGAAAACGGTGATCAGGAGCTGCTGATTGGTGGGGGAAAACTCCGGCGGGGCGCTGCCGGTGTGGTCTCCATCCTCTCCATCGACTTCTCCACCGTCTCCATGATGAAGAGGGAGTAGTCCACCTCTGGACTATGGGTTTGTGGAAGTAACTTATGTATCTCTCCTCTCTTGAGCTTCACTAATTAGCACCGTATGAGCTGCTGAACATGATTACGGTCACCGTTGTAATACCTTTGTGGTGAATCTTTATGAGTTAAAATATGTTTGAGATTGCAATGTTTGTTTCAGTTATGAGTATAGATGCATATTATGTACCCCGTTCTTGTCTACTTGTTTTGATCAAGCATGTTTCTGAGAGCGTGTGTGGGGGAACGTGTGCATTAGTTGGAGTAACGGGGAGTGGTGAGTGCGGTAAGCTGACAACTTAATATCGCGATCCACTTGGGTGTTTACCTTACTTTGTTACCTCACTAGGGATAAACTAAAATACCATGCTACCGGGGATGTGGGCGTGACCATTGCCACTACTCCATGACTAGATCTAGCATGTTCTTATTTTCACTTCATGTCATGATACTTAATGCTATACTCTGAGTTATCTTAATTACTGAGGTGTTATGATTTAGTTCGCATCTTGGTGGAGTATAAGAGAGGTTAATAACCAAAAGATCTCTATGTTAGGACGTGATGCCCATATATCTAAGTAACTTGTTATCAAACCCTGTGTTGCAATCTCATATGTTAACTTTGTGTGTTCCATTGTCTACAACTTTATAAAGAGAGAGTGCATTTGTGAAACCATGAACCCCAGTCCATTTTTAATCATAAGAAACACCTTTCCAACACCATATACCACTTTTATATTTTCAGCCATCATTAAATCCGAAAATACAAAAATACTTTTCATCTTGCATACATCATTTAAAAACCCAAAAATATCATTTACCATTGCATCCACCATCATTGCATATTTATTTCCTGTTTGCATTGCATAACTATCCTGATATCATTCTTACACCTTGTGCTTGACAACCACAGGTGAGGTTGAGGACCAAAACATCTAACCTTGTTTTGTAGGTAACCAAAAGAAGGATAAGAAGATAAATCTACCACTTCAGATTCCCCGAGAGTTCGATATTAAACCCTCGAGTCACCCCTCGTGGGGAAAACTGTCTTCCACTATACTATACACTCTGCACTTGGAGTCTCAACCTAAATCCCGTTATTTGTGCAGGCATCAAGACTTGCTCTTCGGGATCATCACGTGCCTGTCATCTTGGTGCCCAAGCACGACAACACTATTCGCCTTTGCATGGATTATCACCCCATCAACGCCATCACGGTGAGGTATCGCCATCCTATCACTCGACTTGACGATATGCTTGATGAACTTTGCAGTTCTGCTATCTTTTCCAAAATTGATCTTAAAAGCGGATACCACCAAATAAGGATGAGTGAGGGTGATGAATGGAAGACCGCATTTAAAACAAAGCTTGGTCTTTATGAATGGCTTGTCATGCCATTTGGTCTTTCCAATGCACCTTCCACTTTTATGCGTCTCATAAATCATGTTTTGCGACCATTCATTGGCAAATTCGTTGTTGTATACTTTGATGACATCCTTATCTATAGCAAATCTTTGGAAGAGCACACTTCTCATGTTGCTCAAGTTTTGTTGGTTCTTCGCAATGAAAAGCTTTATGCAAATCTTTCTAAGTGCACATTTTCCACCAACAAACTTGTTTTCTAGGGTTTTTTTTTCTTCAGATGGAGTTGAAGTTGATGATGCAAAGATACAAGCTATTCGGAATTGGTCTTTTCATATGTCACTTGAAGAGTTGAGACGTTTTCTTGGTTTTGCCGGATTTTACCGCCGTTTGATCAAGGATTTTTTCACGGTTGCTTGCCCTCTCCATGAACTTACAAAGAAAAATGTACCTTTCATTTGGGGCAATGCACATGATTTTGCTTTCAGTGAGCTCAAGCGGTTGTTAACCGAAGCACCACTCCTTGCCCTTCCGAATTTCTCTAAGACCTTTGAGATCGAATGTGCTGCAAGTGGTTTGGGCATCGAAGGCGTGCTTATGCAAAATGGTAGGCCATCACATACCATTGTGAGAAATTAGATGGAGCTCGTTTGAACTACCCCATTTACGACAAAGAGTTATTTGCTTTGGTTCGTGTTTTGGATGTGTGGCAACACTATCTTCGTCCTAAGGAGTTTGTCATACATTCCGATCATGAATCTTTGAAATATTTGAAAAGTCAAACAAATTTGAACAAAAGACATGCTAAGTGGGTTGAGTTCATTGAGTCTTTTACCTTTGTAATCAAATACAAGAAAGGTAAAGACAATGTGGTCGCGGATGCTCTATCCCGCAAGGCCAAACTACTTACACGTCTTGACATTAGTGTCTTGGAGTTGGATGAGATAAAAGATTTGTATGCCACTAATGATTTCTTTGGAGACATTTTCGCTCAATGTTCGGACCACAAAGGAATTGGTGATTACTATTTGCACAAAGGTTTCTTGTTTAAGTCTAACAAACTTTGTATTCCCGAGTCTTCGCTTCGTTTGCTCCTTTTGAAGGAACCTCATGGAGGAACATTCATGGGACACTTTGGACGTGACAAGACCTTGGCCATGCTCACCACCAACTACTTTTGGCCACACATGTACCGCGATGTGAACCGCCTTGTGCGCAGATGTTCTACATGTCTCAAAGCTAAGTCTACTCTAAACTCTCATGGCCTATACACTCCTTTACCCATTCCACATAGACCTTGGTCTGATATTGCTATGGATTTCGTATTAGGTCTTTCACGCTCTAAAACAAACTAGGATTCCATATTTGTCGTCATTGACCGATTCTCTAAGATGACACATTTCATACCATGCAACAAGACCAACGATGCTTCACATATTGCTACTTTGTTTTTTAGGGAAATCGTCCGTCTTCATGGAGTGCCAAAGACCATTGTCTCGGATCGCGACGTCAAGTTTGTGAGTTACTTTTGGAAGACATTAATGGCCAAAATGGGAATCAAGCAACTCTTCTCCACCGCCTACCACCCTCAAACGGATGGTCAAACCGAAGTGGTGAATCGAAGCCTCTCTACACTCCTTCGTGTGTTGATCAAACCAAACTTGAAGAATTGGGAAGAGTGCAACCCACACGCCGAGTTCGCCTACAATCGAGCACTACACCGAGCAACAAAGAGAAGCCCTTTCGAGATCATCTATGGCTCCAACCCCTACACCGCGCTTGACATGCTACCACTTCCACTCCGTGAGCAAGTTAACATGGACTTCGACAAGCGCGCTGCCTACATAAAGAAGCTACATGAGGAAACAAGAGCTACGTTGGAGAAACACAATGAAGCACATGCTAAAAAGATGAACAAGAACAAGCGCGCCATGATATATGAAGAAGGATACCTTGTTTGGCTACACCTTCGCAAAGATCGCTTTCCGGATGCAAGGAAGTCCAAGCTTCACCCTCGAGGAGACGGACCTTTCAAGGTTCTCAAGCGCATCAACGACAATGCCTACAAGATCGACATCTCCAACTCCAAGCACTTGGTCCATGCACTACAAGGAAACAGCTAATCACCGGTGTGGCGTTTTTGGGATCAACGGCGAGAAACGCCCACGCCGGTGACTTCACGCCAGTGGTATTTGAGATCACCGGCGAGTGCGCGGCCACGCCGGTGATTATTTGGGATCACCGGCGAGTCTGAGGCCACGCGGTGATGCGTCGTATTACTGGCGAGGGAAGCCACGCCAGTGATTTGTTTTCGGAAAATAAAAAAACGGTTATTTTATTTAATAGACGACAATTACCAGGAAAGTTCATAGGTACAGAAACATTAAAAGAAGTAGTACTAGCAGTAGCTGCTCCACTCAACAAGTTCTTACTATTCTCATCTAGTTAACTTATTTGTAGCTATCATATCTATCTACCTAGCTAGTCACTTAGGTTGTCGATGACCGGCTCTCGATGTCATGATCATGTCTAGGGTCATGATCCTCAGACTCGGAACCGTCGGAGTTGTTCGCGGGCCTATACATGAAGTAGGTAGAGACTTCACCATCATCGAGGAAGAAGGTGCACCTCTCACCAGGTTGCATGTCGTAGCGATCAACAAGTTCTGTCCAACTAGGGCCACTGAAGTATGTTCGGCCCATCATGTTTGAAGTATGTCGGCACCGTCATCTAGACCAATTCAAACTCAAATGTCCTGAAGTCGGTGACGGCAGCACCCACGTGCTCCAAGAAGTCACGTCTAGCCCAACACGGGATGTGCTGAGAAAAACAACAATTAGAAATTAGTGTCATTATAAGAGTAGGATAATGGAACAGTTTAAAATATCTATGAAATAAGAGAACATTTCACAAAGAAACATGCATTAAAAGGTGCCTCATATGAAGATTGCACACCATGATCTTCCAAGTGTCGGAACTAAAGGACCAAGAGAAATATATAACCAATTTTGTTATACATGTCAGTAGGTCATTTAGACAAACACTCGAAATGATAATGCACAAGAGTCTAATCATTGGCACATTCTACACAAATTCTAAACATCGAAGAAAGAGACGACACAAAGAATACATGTTTCACAGCGTTGACTTTGATTCAGAGGACAATTGTGTGACTAAGTGTCAGGAGGACAGAACCTTCGGAAAGAATGCAAGAACTTGACACCTTTTTAGCATTCCTTCTAGAGGTCATGTCCTCTTGACACTTAGTCATCCTTACTATTCAGTGAATCAAATTCATCGGTGTAACAACATGGATACAAAGAAGAATAAAAAGATGCCTCATATGAAGAGTGCACACCATTAACTTCCAAGTGTCGGAACTAAAGGACCAAGAGAAATGTATAACGAATCTTGTTGTACATGTCAGTAGGTCATTTAGACCAACACTCGAAATGATAATGCACAAGAGTCTAATCATTGGCAATACAAGCCTCTTATATCATTGCCAAAACAAGGAAAAAAGAGTGCATATAAGACCAGGTACTAATACAAGCACTCAAATTGTATATAGTACAAGACATTATATGTACTCTCCTTTCCTTTAAGATGACATCGTTTAAATCATCGGCCTCCAACATCTACATGGATAAACATATATGTTTAGCAAGAACAAGAAAATAGGCTCATGACATGTTGACTTTAAACATACCATGCGAGTTTGAACATCCTCTTTAAAACATACGCCAAACTTCCTATTCATGCACTCGGGATAGCCACAATCCTCACACTGATACATTTTGCTGCGTATTATACATATACCAACATTAGGAGAGCACATTAAACAAGAAGTAGTCTAAACATGACATAGATAGAATAAGTTGCATATTATACAGGAACATAATAAATATAGAAAATAGGATGTATTTTTGCAATGTGTGTTTGGCTCCGTTGTTGTCATCTAAAATTTCGTATAATGGCTAATCTTGATTAAGGTTCTTTCATAAATATATTTCGATGAACATAAGCCACTGCTATATACTAGTTAATTTTAGTTAAGGTCCTCTCGTAACTATACCGAGTCAGCGCGATTAGTTAAATTCCTGCTTGACATTGCCATCCTGAAGCAAACTCTCCACATTTGCGACAGGACAATGGACTTTCAGAAGTCAAAGCAAGATGGCAGTAATCGTATAAGTACACTTCAAACAACATAGAATCTTTTGCCATGCAACCAGAGTTTGGATACACGATTTTTTCCGCAAGGTTTTCCTAACTACATGGTGTGACGCAGCACTTGTTACCGGCCTTGAGCAGTGGTGCTACTTCTGTTTGGGAATTGGGATATCAGCCAGGTAGAAATCATATTCTTCGAAGAAGCAAGTTTTACACATGTAGCCCAGGCAGCATGTGCTTGTCACGAACTCGCGATAAGTTATGCAGCTATCAGTAGCACCGGGGTGACAACACAGGCTTGTACCACCCACCAATGGAGGCATCGATCGCTGCCTAAACCTACGGTGTTTGCATTCAACAAGTTTTGGGCAAACCTCCCTTTGCTCTTCCCGTCGTCAGCCCGCAATAGGATATTATTCTTCCTAGATTCAGGATGCATGATATGCAATCCCTCATGTTAGGTTGAAAATACACACTACCACAGCCACGCCTGATGTATAACTTAACTTGTCGATGCATCCTATTCCCAGACAGCAACTCGCTCAACTCCTTGATTATCTTATATCTTTCGTGCATGCATGTTTTCCTTGCACACAAAGATAGGTAGTGTGTTTGTGAGTTTTTATTTGACATTGTGTTTGTGAGTTGTTTGTCTTGCTACAAAGTCATGTGTTTTTATAGATGGGTCCGTAAGTACAGTGACATCCATTTCATTACTCACCGGAAATATATCTTGCTATTTATGGCGCGTGTGTATACCAGCTTAAAAGCTAACCGGTAATCTGATAGCAATACCAGACATAACATGTGATTCCTTATTTCTATCTATTTCAAGGCACCGATTACCCATTGCTATTCTCACAATCACGTTGCTCTATATATAGTCCTAGTACAGAAATATCTCAGCTTCCCCGGATATGAGGTTCAGATCGAACTAGTACCAAACGTAGACAGTGCAAAGCATGCCCAACTTTATTTATGAACACCATGTGCCATCACCAATTTATCATGCCTCCCGACAATCCTTGTCTATAGTCCTAGTATATAAATAGCTAAGCTTTTGTCCATACAAGATTCAATTCTAACTAATACCTCCAGTCCATTTTAATTGTCGAGGGAGGAGAACTGAGACGGTACAAAACACTACTACATCTCACGACAATAATTAGGGATCGGAGGGAGTAGTAAATTTAGACCCGTTGCCCACCTCCATTTTGTTTCCTAGGAGAGAGAAACGGTTGAATGAGAATGATATGTGTCTGTCTTTACGATCTAGAAATGGGATGCACCACGGAAACAAGATATATTAACTAGTCCATGCACGGCTTGTTCGGCCCCATTGTGTTAGCGATCCGCGTCTTCTTTATCCGCCAACTCCGTGCTGAGCTGGATGACCGGGGAGTATGTTCCCTTTTTCACTAGCGCGGTCTTGAAAGAGGTGAACGCCAAGCATATCCGATTCACGTTCTATCTACTCCCTCCATCCGGAAAAGGTTGTCTTGAATTTGTCTAGATTCGGATGTATGTAGACATGTTTTAGTGTACACATACATCCAAATTTGGATACATGAAAGACATCCTTTTCCAAACGGAGTGAGTACCAGTTCTGAAGATGCTTCTCTCTGCGGGCACCAGTTTCACCGGTTTTACGGTTTTTGAGGTTCATCATTCTTTCATACAATCTGGTCAATCATCTAATGGGAGCTAACCAAGCCAGGAATTCTTTAACCACCGGGTCATCATGTTAGTGACGCTGCGATAGATTGTTACACTCTAGCCTGATCAGATCATGAGCGCTTTATGCATCTATCTTTGTCTGTTCAATAAGAAATGAATTAATTAGAAAATAATAGTTACATATTACACCCAAAAAGGTTTTCCAACTGTTTTAAGTAGTAGAGGATCTATCAAACAGATCCTGACTAAAATTGACAGTATTGCTTAGCACAGCTTACATGACACATCAATAACCAAACTGATATAATTTCTCACACCACTCAATGAGTTCACTATTTCATTCCACGAAAAAAAATTGCAAGTCATGATGGACATCTTATAAACCAAAGATTATTTGACCCAGAAGAAAACCATAAAATCTGAACCCCCAAGCAAAACTCTTCAGCTTTGCCACGGGGTTTATGTTTACCATTTAGGGTCTATAAAGTCATGAAGAGAATCATCGCTCTTCTACAAGCCTACCTATGTGCGGCTTGCGCCAAAGTCACCAGAGGGAAATGCAAAGTCAACTTGGAGAGTGCTAAGAATTTTGAATCCTTATATGTTTGTGTCGGTTTTAGAATGAGATGGCTTTGGCTTGAAGAGGTCAAAGACACTAAAAGTTTGGATTTGTCTCGGAAACCCTTTCAACGACCATGATCGTGAGCTTTTTGTGGCGGCAATCAAGGTGACCATGGAAGATGGAGAAAAGGCGAGATTTTGTACTCCACCTTGGCTTGATGGTCTCCAGCAAAAATATATTGTGTCTTTATAAAGGATCCAAAAGGAACAAAATTATGCTTGGTGCTTGATAATAGTTTTTATGTCAAAAATCTCAAGATTGACCTAAAAAATCACATCCAGCAATTCTTCTCTCTTTAGAAATTGATAGCCGATTTTGAACTCATCCCAAAGTCAGCCAACCCCTTTTACTGGAAATTTACAAATGATGGAAAGTGCCCAGCCTCTTTGGCCTAAAAGATCCAGTTTGAGGGCATCATCTCATTCGCAATGTACAAGATTGTTTGACAGCCTTGGTCACACCACCAAAATGCAATTTTATTGCCTAGTTCATCTTGCATAATAGGATATGGACGACTGATCGACTTCATAGTAGGGTATAAACAATTTGTGGGAATTCCCCCTTTGTAACCAAGTCCAAAAATTGTCGGCGCACCTCTTATACTGTCTGGGTTTGCACCTCGATCTTATCCTAGAGCGGCTTCCACGACAAGCTTCCGATACAAGGGCAAATGAGGTCTCCGTCCAAAATTGGTGGACAGGGATGCCATTAAAGTAAGGAAAAGAAAGGAAGGGCATGTACTATATTGTTATGCTTGTATTGTAGGAAATTTAAAAGGAGCACACAATGCAAGGGTCTTTCGTGATTAGTACTCAGCTGCGACCATTCTTATTGCAACGATCAAAGAGGAGGGGCGAGGATTTGAAGTGGTGTCAGAACATCGTTTTTTAGCTATGTATTTCTGATAAAGTAGGCTATTTTGTAATGATCTAGGATTTGTCCTAACACACCTGGTATTTTTTAAGAAAAAGAGGCGGCGGCCTAGGGTTTCAACCTTAGCCGTCGCCGCCGGCGCCATCTGCATCTTCATCGTCGCCTTCGTCTAAGAATTGACGGGTCCTCGCCTCCTCTAGTTGCCGCTCTGGCACTAGGAGGGGTGGGGACCTACAAAGGTCCTTAATGTTAGAGCTTGGTTTTGATTGTTTTCTTCTTCGTCAATGGAGATGGCTTCGTCTGCAATAAGTGATCTTCCGCGCTTTGTTCGACGACGTGATCTCCTTCCCGACGTCAATGATGGCTTTGGAAGACTAAGTTTGTCTAGGTATGATTCTTCAGATCTTGCTTCGCCAGATCAATCTTGGATTGTTTCTTATGGTTGCCGCGAGGAGGATTATCCTCGCAATATCTATCCCGGCTACTACGTCTTCGGCAATGGTGATTCGTTCTCTCGGCTTCCAACGACGTCGACAAAGTGGTTCGGTTATTTGTCCCTGGAATATCAGTGGTGGTGCTCTTGCCGATGTTGCTTAATTAATTTAATGGCTGCGTGCGTGCACAAAGCCTTGGCATTGCGGCTCAAAATTAAAAGGGGAGAACCTTTGTTGGTATTCACAGGTCTGTGGTTTGGTGTATTCGGCGTTGTTCTACGGCTGCCTTCAGAAAAGTACAAGATTGCGTCATGGAAGAAGAAATGGCCTGAAGATCTCATAGATTTGCTCGTCTCTTTTAGTATTGTTTTTGTAATCGATATAATCGTGTACTCTTTGCTGGTTTAATATATATGGTAAAATTAAAAAAAATCTAGGATTTGTCCTATGCAAATATCTTAAAAGATTATTCATAATTAATGAAAATGACAACTTTTTTTCCTCGTTTAAAAAAATGTTGCTGAGAAATAACATAGTGTTCAGTCAAGTCTTGCACAACCGGATTTGCATCATGATTTATGCAACCATGAGTTGACAATTGCGTTGCAATTGAATTTTTCAGTTGCAATTGGACTATATTGGATTTTTTTTTCTTTATTCCTACTAGGCATGAGTTGCAACATGACATTTGTTGATGTCACTTGACTAAAATTAACCGCGCAAAAAATAGTTGACTAAAATGAAGCTAATTTTTATTCGACTGACAATTATTCACACCCTAAAGAAAAAGATAGCAGGATCTTCCCAAAGGATAAACGAGTTAGCGGTATAACCTTATCAGTGCTAATTTAATCACAACATGACGTTCAGTTCAAAGACACAGTTTGCTGCAAAATTTAGAGTTTTCCTACATGACGTGCAAACTCTACTACTTTATTTTTAGGGAAAGCCTAAGCTTTTGAGGCATATCGTCCGAGACATCCGGCAATAAATGTTGGTAACTCATACTCCCAGAGCATAGCCCTGTCTATATCAATATGTCCTTCTGATTTGGTTGCGAAACGATGGATTATCCTACTGCAAAAATAAACTATTTCCGACATGCAAATTAAGCAGGCTGTATAGCTAGTACTGGTTGAAGTCAGTTTATACAGCTATCAATGGCGAGGCAATGGAGCAGATTTTCGGGTCACTACTGTAGGCATCCATCTTTGCGTAGACTTCCAAGCAGCCTCCCTCTGTATGTTGCCGGTCACAAGCACTGAATTAGTCTTGGCTACTTTGCATGTACTCACGCAGGTATTTTTCCCACCTCCGTCGACTTGTGACACAAACAATGTAGCGCGCGGCTGCGGAAATACGAGGAACTCCATGGTTAGGACGTACATGATCTAGCAGGCGGCTCCAGCGGCGGTAGACGCCGAACAGGGTTTATGGAGAAGTTGATCAACCAAATCCCCCCGTGGGAAGACATCAACAAGTGATTGGACTGGACAGGATCCAGATGTGTCCAGGTAAGCACGAAATAGGAACTAGATTCCGTGCTATGCTCGTTCTTGATCATTGGCTAGTCAAGATGTATATGCTTATTGTGCAGTCTCTCAATCACGTAGAACTTAGTTTCTTGATGCATCCTATTCCTAAACTGACATGTCACCACAAAACTGTTGTGAATCTCTCGTCTTGTTATTCTCACATAAATAAATAGTGAGTTGTTGGTCTTTCTACACTGTAGTTTCATGTATTTATAATGGTCGTGATATGCATATGAGTAGACAGACAGACAGAGATTTTATCATCTCACCAGCTATATATCCAGTTATTTTATGGCGCGGCGTGAATAAATAAACATAAGACCCTCGACATACTGACAACGTTGCCAAAGATACCAGCCATTTTTTAGTACTAATAAATATGCTGAATTTCTAATATGTTGCGCTTGGCCTCACTTGGAAGGCTAAATTAGCGGTTCGTATAGAAAAATACTACTCTTCACATAAAATTCATTAAATGCAGCCTTTTCGAATCTGAAGCCCGGTTCCTAGATACCACATGTGTATACTACGGAGTAAGGACTGATAACACAATATTCATAACTTTCCCAAGCCTCCTGGCATAATATGTAGTCTATATCAAGTCTATAAATACTAAACTTCAAGACTGAACAATAGCTCGGGTGGGTGGTAAGTTCACTGTTGTACAGAAAAAAACATTAGGTCCCTCCTACATTGATCCTGTTTGACTTTGTTAAGTAGCTAAGTTGTTACCACAATAGATAGTGCGAGGTTGCTCGCCACCATTGTGGATTAAAGAAGAAAAATATGGTATGCAGCTCGGCGTTCTGGTTTTGCTGGTGGTAGCTGGTGGTGGTGTTCTTCTTCTTCGGCTTCTCTGCATCGGCCGGCCGTGGTGGCGAGGGGTGCGGTGTTCGTCGGAGTTCGGGTGTTGCGGCGGGCGGGCCTCGACGGCGCGGCGTCGGCTGGAAGAAAGGTGGACCTGGAGAGAGGGTGCTCTGGCCGTGTTCATTCAGCGTGCTTAGATTCCGTCGCGCGGCGGCGGATGGACCTTGCGGCCATCTACAGCAAGTGGTGGTGCCCTTCCTCCGGCGGCTGGTGGTACGGCGACGGCGGCGCCGTTTAGGTTTCTTGGGAGCGTGGCGGTGGACCTGATCGTGATCCTTCCAGGAGGCTTGGGGTGCTCTGTGCATTTTTGCAGGGGTTCCTTTGTAATTTTGTTTCTGTGTTGGATCGCTCTGTAATGTGTACTCTGCTTCCTATTATATGCATCAGGTCCTTTCCTCAAAAAAAAAAAAAGTTTCTACGAATGGGATGCATCGAGATTGTGAGATGAATTAAGTTTTACATAGATTGTTCGACAATACTGGGTTGACGTGACGTCAAACTTCACCTTTTTGTTCCAGACACAAACGTGCATAGCTAAAAAGATACATATCACAGCTGTTACTTCACTCTTCGATTGGCTTTTCTTAGGTGAAGATGTTACCTTCTATTAGTGTCCTAAACCTCTGGGACAGACGGTAAAAATTGATTCGGTTGTATTGCATTCAGACGTACACATGAAAACTAGAACATCATTTACGTGTTGTGCTCCCTCTTGCTAACTGGCTAGGCGAAATGGATGCTACTCATGTCATAAAAAACGTACTCAGTATGCAATCTTTCTCGCATGGTGAACTCTTGATTGTTTTATGCATCCTATTCCTAGACTATCATCTGACTCTAACCATCGTACATAATCTTTAGTGGTCCTCTATGAATTCAAAATTAAGTGATCCCACCCCCTATGAGTATAGAAAATAGGATGTATTTTCGCAATGTGTGTTTGACTCCGTCGTTGTTATCTAAATTTTCATATAATAAACTAATTCTGCAGTGACATATTAGTTTCAACTCTTAATTGGACCAAACCTTAATGGATTGATCCATGCATGGGGATTAAAACTACATTTAACTAGCAATAAACTCATAGAAAAAGTACATGGAAACACAAACCAAAGAATAAGTGAGTGCTCTAATAGAATTGACAAACTTACATGAACTGATATACAACCAGATTTTCTCCTTTTTTTTTGCGATGGAGGAAGCTGCACTAATTCCCCACTCTTACAGAGAGACCCAGCAAGAAAGCAAAATTACAAGAAATACCACTGGATCCCGGCGTCGGTGACGAAGCTGATGCCGTCGATGGCGCGCCGCTGCGAAGCTCCCCAACCTTGGATCGCCTGGAGCCACCACACGCAGACGGGAAGTCGTCGATCGCCGGCTCCGAAGAGCCTACACCAGAGCTCGCCGTCGTTGCTGCGAAGAACCAACACAGCAACCTCCAGATCTTCAACATCCAGGTCCGCCGCTGACCCGAACCTGGCCGTGGTGAAACGAACTCGACGGATCCACGAATCCTCGAGCTCGGAGAAGTCGGCCGCGAGGCAGAGGAGCTCCAGAGAGCACCGCCGCCAGAGGGGATCACCGCCGACGCCAAAAACCGAACCTGCAGCTCCATCTCCTCCCGAGCGCCGCCGGCCGGTAAACTACCAGGACCTACACTATGTACACGCCGTGGGACGGGCTTCCCCCACCCTCCCGCCGCCGGAGCGGCCGACGGAGGGGGGAGAACCCACGTCCCACCGGCGAGCAAGGTGGTTCGGCAGTCGACTCTCAAAAATCGCCCCTCGGGCACTGTAGCGGAGCGAGGGGATGAGGGCGACCTCTTCTCTATTGATCACCATACCAAAACATATCGATGATTAGATGATGACAAATTTCATTCAAATGCAGTTTCTTAGATTCAAGAGTGGACATGCATGTTCAGTGTATGGGCTTCTATATTGCATTTAAAATAGTATTACCAGCGCGTAGTATTCCGTGATTGGGTATTTTAGGCAATACATCTATTCAATTTTTAATTTTACCTTTTACTATAGCAATTTATTCCAGGGATAAATATATTCCAGCATAACAATTTGATTAGGAAATCTAACATCTGGAAACAAATAGGACTCTGAGACACGAACTGAAACTAGCTGAATCAATCATCAGACAGAGCAGCTGCCTCTACCTCAGCTTCGACGTCAAGGCCATGTGCACCACCGTGGCCAATCAGGGCCGCTTCAACTGCAGGGGGAGGCTTTTGTACACGCATAGATGAGACCAGCATTCCTAGTTGCTATTTCTGCACTACTTGGAGACTCTGTCCGTAACGCACACGGCGCTGTACGGCCCGTACCGGTGTTGATCGTACTACTCGGGGACATCTTCGGCCTAAGCACACGTTGGGCCGGCGCCACTGTGGACTGGATCCAGATGTGTCTTGGTAAGCACCACATAAGAACTGGATTTCATGCTATGCTACTTGTTAATCATTGGCTACTCAAGATGTGTATGCTCACCGTGCAATCTGTCACGAATGTAGAACTCATTTTCTTGAGGCATCCTATTCCTAAACTGCCATGTCACTCCACAACTATTTTGAATCTCTTGTTTTGTTCTTCTCACAGAAATGAATAGTGAGTTGTTAGTCTTTCTACACTCAAGGTTATGTATTTATAAATGGGCCGATGTGTATATGACTGGACCGATAGAGAATTTACCATCTCACCAGCTATCTATTCACTTAATTTATGGCATGAATAAATCAACACAATACCCTGCGTGATCAGATATGAAGACATCAGACTACGTGATCAGAGATGAAGACATCATACTAAGTTAATAAGATGAAGATGGTAGAACATATATTACTATAGATCTTCAATCAGAATGAAGGGATTCCTAAAGGACATAAGTTACCATCTTAAACGGCTATGCACCGCAATCCAGATTGGCACTGAATTAATCAGCAAATGAAGATCTGCAATACCCTTAAATAATGGCTTTGAGATTCGGAAATTTATTTTTCAGGGGTCTTAGGTTTCTCGTTAAAATTATATCAAAATTTAAAGGGTGTATCTGTACACCCAAGCACATCCACAACATCCTCAGATCTAAACCCCAGTTTTCTCCCACATGTATAGACAATAAGTGAAATATAAGGCGCCATGTGCCATCATAATGTTAGGGAAAATAAGTCTAGTTGCTATCATGTATAAATATAGCCATACTTCATCCTCCCCATATGAAGTTTCATGTCGAACTAGTAAAGTCACTCAATCCAAGCTTGCCTACCACCATTTTGATTTCTAAGAGAGAAAGAGCAGATGTATGTGGATGGCGCAGCCCTGCTGCCTGGCCTGATTGCCATATCTTGGAAATGGGATGCATCGAGAAAATGAGATGAATTAGTTCATGCAAGCACAGCTTATCTAGTGTCATTGTGCTTACGACCCTTCTTGATACTGAGATGAATTAGTTCATGCAAGCACAGCTTATCTAGTGTCATTGTGCTTATCTAGTGTCCATCTGAAACTCGCGAGGCGGCTCCGGAGGCGATCAGAAACACAAAAAAAGCCCTAGATCGAAACTCCTCCACCGGCCGCTGCCGCCGCCGGCGGCGGTGGCGGCCATGCCTGGCCGTCGGAGGCGTCGGGCGGGAAGGCGCGTGCCTTTCGTGCTCCCTTCGCGCGGGGGGGCCGACCCCATGGCGGCGCAGGTGTGAGACTAGGCTGCGGGGCGGCGGCGGTCGCCTTGGGCGGCTCTTGCCGGCGCGCAGCCTGGCGATCTCACATGGACTTCTGCCTGGAGAATGCTGGATCGGAGGGATTCGGTCGCGCCGGAGGGAGCGGCGTGAAGCTCTGCTTCTGTTACCATCATGGGCAAATCCATGATGAAGTCAGAGGCGGAGAATGTCATGGAAGCGAGATTGGAGGACCTCTAATGGCGATTCGAGCCTTCGGCGGCGATGAGGAACTTTCTTGGAGTTTCAGGACTCGTATGCAGCGGTATGGAAGCGGGGGCGACAACACAGGTGAAATTCAAAGTCCTACCTATCAGGGTGAAAATTCAAGATCTGGTCTTAGTTGGTTGTGCCTGGCAATGATCTTGCTGAAGACATTGTTTTGAGAGCGGGGACTATCTTCAGGGTGAAAACCCAATGTCTGGTCTTAATTGGTTGTGCCTAGCACTGTTTCCTTCTTGAAGGTGTTGCTTTTGAAGAATTGGACATCATGTGTTGGCTTGGTGGTGGTTGTGCTGCTGCTGCAAGGACTGTAAGTCTGTAGCGGGACTTTTCTTTTTTTAGTTTTTCTTTTTTTGTCTTTCGGCTGTGTGCATCCGTAATACCTTTGGTTATTACGTTGTTGCAGAGACTGGGTGTAATTGGTATATCCGCGATATTAATATATGCTCTTTATCTTAAAAAAGAAGCGGAGCTTTTAGGAAGAAGGACACAGATCAGTCGCAGTCCTTTCGTGCGCCTCGAGAAAGAGCCCGGTCTCCTCGGTCTGTATTCTGCCCGGTCGCCGCCTGTTCTGGTAAGTAGCTACCACGCACAAGCTGCTGGTAGGTAGCTAAGTCTAAGAGGCGAGCGAGGCTAAAACAAGTTCAGAATCAGAATACCCAGTCCATTCGACCTGACCGGGGACCTGTCCAAAATCACGAACTCCTAACCTGCGAAGAAGCATGCCGAAACTAAGTACCGCAACCACTGTGTTTTTAGTTTTTACTTTTGTTCACATGTTCAAGAACCTGTTGCTACACATGTACATGGATTTTTCCAGCATGCATTCTAGCCAGCAACGCTGCTTGGTATTCTCCTGTCATAGTCAGCCCTGCAAGGGTAACAAAGACGTGCAGGGATTAGAAGGGTATTGTGGAGTACTGAGTACATGGGTGTTATAATACGAGATGAACAATAACGAAAAACGATAAGTAAACACTGCAGAGTACACGAGATTTAACGTGGAAAACCCTTGCAACACACAAGGGGAAAAACCACGGGCGCCAGCCAGCAACAACTTCAGCCAGCAACAACTTCAGTTGTTTGCTGGCTGGCGCCCGTGGTTTTTCCCTTGTCTGTATACAAGGGTTTTCCACGTTAAATCTCGTGTCCTCTGCAGTGTTTATTTTTCGTTCTTCGTTATTGTTCATCTCGTATTATAACAAGTGGTATCAGAGCCCGTGTTTGATCTAGGGTTTTGCGAGATGTCGTCATTGAAGTTCGATCTACCGCAGCTGGACTATACCACGAGATTCTCTCTGTGGCAGGTGAAGATGAGGGCGATTCTCGCCCAATCTTCGGATCTGGATGAAGCGATCGATGCGTTCGGCGAGAAGGCGAAGGAACTTGGACCGATGCAGAGAAGCGGAAAGACCGTAAGGCTTTATCGTTGATTCAACTCCATCTGTCCAATAATATTTTGCAGGAAGTGCTGCAGGAGAAAACCACCGCCGAGTTATGGGTCAAATTAGAGGAGATCTGTTTGTCCAAGGATCTCACGGGCAGATTGCACGTGAAGATGAAGTTGTTCTCACACAAGCTGCAAGAGGGAGGTTCGGTAATGGATCACCTATCCTCCTGGAAAGAGATTGTTTCTGATTTGCAGTCTATAGAAGTTAAGTATGAGGATGAGGATTTAGGTCTTCTTCTTTTATGCTCGCTGCCTAATTCTTTCAGTAATTTTCGTGACACCATATTATTGAGCCGTGACAAACTAACTCTTGCGGAAGTTTATGAGGCTCTCCAGCAAAGGGAGAAGATGAAATCTATGGTGCAGGCTGAAAGTTCGTCCTCCAAGGCGGAGGCATTAGAGGTCCGTGGGAGGCCTGAGCAGCGAGACAACTACCACCACAACAACAACAGAGATAAGAGTAGGACGACAGAGGTCGCTCAAAGTCCAAGGGACGTGACAAGTTCTGCAGGTATTGTAAGAAATCCAACCATACCATTGATGATTGTTGGAAGTTGCAGAACAAGGAGAAAAGAAACGGAACTTACCAACAGAAAAATAATGATGGTAATGGTAAGGTTGCCGTAGCCTCTGGTAAGGGTGAGGCTTCTGTTGTTGCTGGTAGTGATAGTTCTGATGGAGATTGCTTAGCTGTTTTTGCTGCATGTGTTTCACGTGATGATGAATGGATTCTTGATACTGCATGTTCGTTTCATATTTGTTGTAACAAGGATTGGTTCAGTTCTTATGAGTCTGTGCAGACTGGAGATTTGTGTGTGTGGGGAATGACAACCAGTGCAACATTGTTGGCGTTGGTTCTGTTCAGATCAAGACCCATGATGGGATGACACGCACGTTGACTGGAGTGAAACACATACCCTCCATGGCGAGGAATTTGATCTCTCTCAGTACCCTTGATTGTGACGGGTACAATATAAAGGTGGGACAGACTTCTGAAGGTATCATCAGGTTCTCTCATTGTTATGATTGGTGATATGAATTCTGCGAAATTATATGTCCTTAGAGGTAGTACTTTGCCTGGTATTGCTGCTGCTGTTAGTTCAGATGATGCTAGTAAGACTAACCTTTGGCATAAGCGTCTTGGACATATGAGTGAGCTTGGCATGGCAGAATTGGCGAAGAGAGAGCTGATTGATGGTTGCAACTTGAGTAAGTTTGAGTTCTGTGAGCACTGCATTTTTGGTAAGCATAAAAGAGTTAAATTCAATGCTTCCGTTCATACCACCAAAGGCATTTTAGATTATGTGCATGCTGATGTTTGGGGTCCGTCCCGTAGAACTTCTAATGGTGGTGCTAATTACATGCTTACTATTATTGATGATTACTCAAGGAAAGTGTGGCCATATTTTCTGAAACATAAATCTGATGTTTTTGCTGCTTTTAAGAAGTGGAAAGTTATGGTAGAAACACAAACTGAAAGGAAGGTTAAGATACTCCGTACTGATAATGGTATGGAATTTTGTTCAAATGAATTTGATGAGTTTTGCAGCAACGATGGCATGGTAAGACATCACACCATCCCGTACACCCCTCAGCAGAATGGCGTGGCTGAACGCATGAACAGGACCATTATTTCGAGGGCTCGCTGCATGTTGTCTAATGCAAAGATGCATAGGCGTTTTTGGGCTGAAGCAGCCTCCACCGCATGTTATCTCATCAACAGGTCACCTTCCGTTCCACTTGATAAGAAAACTCCCATTGAGGTATGGTCTGGTTCACCAGCTGATTATTCTGAGTTGAGAGTTTTTGGTTGCACTGCTTATGCTCACGTTGATAATGGAAAGTTAGAGCCAAGGGCTGTTAAGTGCATCTTCTTGGTTATGCTTCAGGAGTTAAGGCATAAATTGTGGAATCCTGAAACTAAGAAAGTTTTGTTGAGCAGAAATGTCGTTTTTAATGAGGCTGTTATGTACTATGATAGTTCATCTACTGATATTTCTGATGCTGTTGATTCTCCTAATGTTTCTGATGATGAGCAACAGAGAGTTGGCGTGCAGGTGGAGCACGCAAAGGAGAACGAAAATGATGATGTTTATGTTCCACCTTCACCACCATTGTTCAGCAGCCACCACGGTCTATTGCAGCTGACCGTCTAGGAGAAATATTGCACCTCCTAATCGTTTAATTGAAGAGTGTGATATTGTTCATTATGCTTTGAATTGTGCTGAACAGGTGGAGCATGATACTGAACCAGCTACGTACACTGAAGCCATTGCTTCGGTTGATAAAGAGAAGTGGCTAGGTGCGATGCAAGAAGAGATGCAATCGCTTGAGAAGAATGGCACATGGGATGTTGTGCACTTGCCTAAACAAAAGAAGGCTGTCCGCTGCAAGTGGATATTCAAAAGAAAGGAAGGTTTGTCCTGTTGAGCCTCCAAGGTTTAAGGCAAGGTTAGTAGCAAAAGGTTTCAGTCAGATTCCAGGAGTTGATTATACTGATGTATTCTCCCCAGTTGTGAAGCATACTTCTATTCGTACTTTCTTTGGTATTGTTGCTATGCATAATCTTGAGCTTGAGCAGCTAGATGTTAAGACTGCTTTTTGCATGGCGAGTTGGAGGAGGAGATATACATGGACCAACCTGAAGGTTTTGTTGTGCCTGGTAAGGAGGATCTTGTTTGCAAGTTGAAGAGGTCCCTTTATGGTCTGAAACAGTCACCACGACAGTGGTATAAAAGGTTTGATTCATTTATGCTTGCACATGGTTTTATGAGATCTCAGTATGATAGCTGTGTGTACATGAAGTTTGTTGATGGATCGCCTATTTATTTGCTGCTATATGTTGATGATATGTTGATTGCTGCCAAGAGCATGAAAGAGATCACTACTTTAAAGGCACAATTAAGTAGTGAGTTTGAGATGAAGGATCTTGGTCCTGCTAAGAAAATACTAGGCATGGAAATTAAGAGGGACAGAAAGTCTAGTTTGTTGTTTCTTAGTCAAGAAAAATACATTGAGAAAGTTCTTCATCGTTTTAATATGCATGATGCAAAGTTTGTTAGTACTCCTATTGCTTCTCACTTCAAGTTGTCAGCTTTGCAATGTCCTACTTCTGAATGATATTGAGTACATGTCTCGAGTTCCTTATTCTAGTGCTGTTGGTTCCTTGATGTATGCCATGGTTTGTTCTCGTCCTGATCTGTCACATGCTATGAGTTTGGTCAGTCGTTACATGGCTAATCCTGGTAAAGAACATTGGAAAGCTGTTCAGTGGATTTTCAGGTACCTGCGTGGCACATCTAAAGCTTGCTTGAAGTTTGGCAGGATTGGTGGGGACTCGTAGGCTATGTGGATTCAGATTATGCTGCCGACTTGGATAAGAGGAGGTCCCTCACAGGTTATGTTTTTACTGTTGGTGGATGTGCTGTTAGTTGGAAGGCTACCTTGCAGGATGTTCCCGCACAATCTACAACTGAGGCTGAGTACATGGCTATCCATGAAGCATGTAAAGAAGCTGTTTGGCTGAAAGGTCTGTTTGCTGAGCTTTGTGGAGATGATTCTTGCATTAAGTTATTTTGTGACAGTCAAAGTGCTATTTATCTTACTAAAGATCAGATGTTCCATGAGAGGACAAAGCACATTGATATTAAGTACCACTATGTTCGCGACGTGGTTGCACGAGGTAAACTGCAGGTATGCAAGATTAGTACTCATGATAATCCTGCTGATATGATGACAAAGCCTGTTCCTGTGTCCAAGTTTGAGCTTTGCTCGAGCTTGGTTGGTATAACTGTTTAGCCCAAGTGGCTGTTTGGCGCCAGCAAGTGTTTTCTTTGTTGTTCAGGTGATTGTTGATTCATGCTACAAGGAATTTGTCTCAAGGTGGAGTTTGTTATATTGTGATCCAAATTCAATTGAGGAGGCTATCTTCTGACGAGCGGAGCGAGGCCCGTCGCCGGAGGCTTGGGCCACCGACTATAAATATCTCTTGTAAGCCGCCGCTAGGGTTTATCGCGTCTTTACAATAACCCACGGCGTTTGTAAACACCCACCGATATAGTGAAGTTGTTGCTGGCTGGCGCCCGTGGTTTTTCCCTTGTCTGTATACAAGGGTTTTCCACGTTAAATCTCGTGTCCTCTGCAGTGTTTATTTTTCGTTCTTCGTTATTGTTCATCTCGTATTATAACAGTGACGAGCAATTCAAGCCTATGGTAGGGATGACATTTGAGGGTTATCCAAAAGTTCCTGTCAGGTTACAGAACAAAGTTGGAGAATGATGTGGTTCGAACTAAACGGCTCGTCCTTAAAATCTTCTCGTCTAGGCTACCCTCTACATCTTCGATATGTCCGGAAGCATTACTAGAAACTTTGTGTTGCACACTGTCATTCAATTAGCCCCTTCGCATGTGCATACCAATATTACCCCACAAATCTCTACACTTTGTTCTTGAGAAGATGGTAAGAGTGATGAAGCAAGAACAAACTTATGACGGTATCCCTATAACCCTGATATTGCATTACTAGAGCTGGCTTTCTACATAAGGGTCGTGTCTTCATCCTTCAAGTTCAATGTTAGTCAAATCCAAGCCAACCTCTCTTGCTCAATTATGGCTGCTCAAGCCGAAGCACAAGGCACTGATCTAACATTCACTCTGGAAGCATAGGAGCACGTGGGCATTCGGAGACAGCAGGAAGCAGCTCTCGGTGGAACAGCAGGTGCAGAAACTGACGGACGAATGCAACTGTGGATCAGAGCCAAACGAGGAATGGCAGGAGTTGGAGTTGGAGTAACTTAGATTGTCAAGTAGCCTAGTGTTTTCTGGTGTGGAGTTCTTCTAAATATTATTCTAGTAATGCAAGTCGTTGCAACATGGACAGAATCTTCTAAATATTATTCTATCTTCTATAAAATTAAGGTACGCCTTGGCGTACATTCGAAAAAAGCAAGCTCAATATTGTAAACTACCTCTTTCTATCGGACATTTGTCTCAGCCCCTCTACTGTCAAAATGTACAATGGAAAACAGAGCTAACTCTACTTCTTGTGACAGAAACCAAAGCAACATTGTGAGGTGCCAGTAAATTTACTATTTACAGGGAAGCAAATGAGCAGATCTGAAATTACGCTAGCGGTGCACTATATGTTGCTTTGCACACTGTTTTCTGTCAAGAGAAACTTGGTCATTTGTCTCCCTAAGACACATGTAAGATGTCACTCTTTACACATCATTTTATTCGTCCATTATTTTATTTTCCCACCTTCGATCGTGAGATTTTCTTCAATTTGGGGAGAGCAAACAGGAAGATTGATTCGAACCACTCACTCAATTTGTCTTTTGAGTCTAAAGGCCCAGCGAAAGAGGATTTAAATTCGAAGAGAAGAAATGGTAGAGAATGGCCAATGGCGGAGCTACATGCAAGTTGTGGGTCAGCCAACCTTCTATGCAAAACACCTTCAGTTTACAGATATTTAGGTATTGGTCCTTTGGTGTATAGGTAGTCTACCCCACAATTTTTTGTTTTTGGTTGGAAGTGTTGTTCAGCGAGGAGGAGCAAATAGTAGGGATGTACATAGCCCTGGTAAATAATCAACAGTTCTCTTTTTCATGAAATTTATAGCAAATAATTGTGTTTCTAAAAAAAAATATTAGGACGTGCGTATGGAGAATTGATTTTATCAAGAATCAACCACACAAAGTTTTGCGCCATAAGAGGCCATCCTAGAGCCATGACCCCTCCACCACAGTAGTTGAAGGTTTGATTATGATCGATGGTATCGAGCCAACCTCCCAAGATGATAGAAGAAAGATATCCAAACTCCGAAATCATTCTAAACGCGGAAGATGCTTCTAGATCTCCAAGTCGAGGCATCTTAAACCTGGTAGTAAAGAACACCTTTAGAAATGTTCGAGAACAAGCAATAGTTATATGTTCTTATATTTGAGGACTTAAGTACATTAGATCTATACCATAACCAACATAAATCAAATCATAGGAACTTAAATCACCTTAGCTCGGGTTTTGGATGTGAAACTTGTGGGCCCAAGGGCATGTAGCCGATTAGTTTCCTAATGGTTGGTGTTGCCTATCCATCAGCGAGTACAAACAGTGGGTTTCGGTTTCCTAATAGAGATGTACATAGCTCTGGTAGTTGGTAAATAATCAACAAATTATCCTTTTTCACGAAATTTATAGCAAATAATTGTGTTTCTAAAAGAATCTATAAGGACGTGCATATGGCGAATTGATTTTGTCAAGAATTAACCACACAAAGCTATATGCCATAAGAGGCCGCCCTAGAGCCATGACTCCTACACCCCAGTAATTGAAGGTTGGATTATGATCGATGGTATCGAGCCAACATCCCAAGATGATGGAGGAAAGATATCCAAACTCCGTAATCATTCTGAATGCGGAAGATGCTTCTGGATCTCCAAGTCGAGGCATCTTAAACCGGTAGTAAAGAACACCTATAGAAATGTTCGAGAACAAGCAATAGTTATATGTTCTTTATACATGAGGAAAATGTAGTTAGATGATTATATCTATAACATAAGCAACATAAATCAAATCATAGGAACTTAAATCACTTTATTTCGGGTTTTGGTTGTGAAACTTGTGGGCCTGAGGACATGTAACAGCTTAGTTTCCTAATGGTTGGTGTGCTTATCCATAAAGGCATATAGACCGTGGGTTTTTGTTTCCTGGCAGTGTATAAATATGTTTTTCCTTCTGCTATCTGACATGACTTCAGGGTAAAAACATCAACTTACATAATATCTACAACCCTAAAGGTTATGCAGCAAAACAATGGCCTCACTTGACAGACACAACCGTTTAACAACTCTAATATTCCGTAGAAAACTATGTACTACTAGAGCACTAGAAGGTGCCAGAAAGAACACTTGAGGCTCCATGATCATGCAGGCTAAATGCTTCTTGATCAAAAGGAAATATAACATACAGGAAAAAACAATTAAAATATCAGATTTTTCAGGTCGAGAGGTTTTACCCCCTCCCCCCGTGACCGTAAAAAAACTATTATATTTAACATCCAAAACTAGCTAGGCATAGCAGAGAACAGCAAAACAATACACATAGTACATTTTTTTTTACTATAAATGCTGCATAGATGATGTGGTTCATCCAAGCACTAGCACATATCATGTCATGAAACTCATGATGCCATCGTCAATATAAGAATCTACGCATGTGCAAATGCACGGAAAGAAAAATAAGGAAAAATTTAGTGTGAGGACAGAAGTAAGGCACTATGTAACGTGATGAACGCCATCTGAAGCATATAGCATGCTTAATATTGTGCGGGCGAATGAATTATATATGAAGTATTTTAATTTTCATATGGCAGTAACAAACAACAAATCCCAATAGTACACAAAGAGTTGTTGGGACAATCCACTGTCAGGACCTTGATACGAAGGGGAAGATCTAGAACAGTAATGGCAGACAAGTAACTGAAATAACGGAACTAAAGGAAGTAATTGGACTGGTAAATTGCAGATAAAGGAAAGGAAAGTAAGGCAAGAACAGGAAGGATAGCAAAGTGATTAGGGTTTTCTCATATCGCGCCGCCCAGCCACCCACTCTCCCGGTTATATATAGTCCCCGAGGAGCCGCGAATACAAATTTAGGTTCATCGTGTTTGAACATAATTTGGCAAGTTTGCCTTACAAACTGTTTACATCAGCAATCGAATCCTAGCCGTCTATCTCAGCGAACCGGTACGAAGCAATCTGAGCCTTCTGTTAACTAAATGAAACGGCACAGATGGAGAACAGTAACTGAATGCTTCAGGTCTTGACAATACCCCGCGGTCGAAACCAGACTTCAAGGATGGAAAGATGGGTATGTAGATTGGATGAATGCCGCATCTTCCCAAGTAGCTTCAGCTGCCGTCATGTTTTCCCAATGGACAAGCCATTGTGGTACTGGAATATCATAGCTTCCGGACTTGCGAGGGACTTGCCTGTATTGCAGAACTGCGAGAGGAGCTACCTTGATCTTACCTTCTGGAGTCAGGAGAGGCAAGGTTGGGTTGGGAACTGCCTTTGGTCCAATGTGTTTCTTGAGCTGGTTAACAGAAGACATCATGGAGGAGTGATCCAGCTGGTAATTGCAGTTTGTAAGAAACCAAGCCAACTTTCTGCAAGACACGGAAGGGACCATAGTATTTTGAAGAGAGCTTGAGAGCATTTCGCAGGCCCAAGGTAGTTCCTCGGTATGGCTGCATCTTCAGGTATACCATGTCACCAACTTCAAATTGTCTTTCCGTTAAATCAGCATATTTCTTCATTCTGTTCTGAGCTTGTTGCAGATTCTGCTGTAATGCCTTAAGCATCTGTTCCTTTTCTTGTAGGGTAACTTCTACTTCAGGTGCGACATCACATGGAACAGAGATGTCATTGATGTGAGGAGGAGAGTACCCATATAAGGCTTCAAATGGAGTGGTTTTGAGAGATGTGTGATATGAGGTGTTGTACCACCATTCTGCGGCCGGTAACCAATTTGCCCACTTTTTTGGTTCCTTGAATGCCATGCTGCGCAAGTATTGCTCCAAGCATTGGTTGACGCATTCAGTTTGACCGTCAGACTCGGGATGGTAAGCGGTGCTGAAATGCAGTTCAACTTTCAGTGCGGCAAACAAGTCTTGCCAGAATTTAGATGTGAAGATGCGATCCCTGTCACTGACTATTATCTTAGGAGGGCCATGGAGCTTCAGATCTGTGTCCATAAACAAGTCTGCCACTTGAGCTGCTGTAAATGGGTGAGACAATGGGATGAAATGTGCATACTTCGTAAGTCTGTCCACTACTACAAGTATGACGTCCTTGCCTTTGGATTTAGGCAATCCTTCCATGAAATCCATACTTATTTCAGACCATTTGCTTCTAGGAATGTTGAGAGGGTCCAACAAACCAGGATAATGGATCCTTTCAGTTTTAGAGATCTGACAGATAGGACAAGCTACAGTTTTGTCAGCACAATATTGCTTCCGATTTGGCCAATAGAAGAGGTGCTTCAATCTGTGATATGTGACTCGGTTCCCTGAATGGCCTCCGAATATTGATGCATGAAACGAGTTGAAGATCTTTTCTCGGAGTTCGGTGGAGCTGCCAATGAAAATTCTATTTTTGTATCTGATGATACCAGCTTGAAGCTTGTAGTGAGAGTTGTCTGCTTGGTTTACTGCCAGTTCTTGCAGTAATTGGGTGCATTTTTCATCTCCAACATAGTTGTCTGCGATATCTTGCATCCATAAAGGCACTGTAGCTGAGATGGCAAGACAAACATCTTCAGTAGTTGTTTCATATTTCTGAGATAAAGCATCTGCTACTTTGTTTTCTATTCCTTTCTTGTATTCAAGGGGGTAATCAAATTCCAAGAGCTTGAGCATCAATTTGTGTTGTATCCCCTCCAACAGTCTCTGACTGGTGAGATACTTAAAACTCTGCTGGTCTGTTTTGATGATCAACTTGTTCCCTAACAAGTAATGTCTCCATTTCCTTAAGGCTTCCAGCATTGCTAGTGCTTCTTTGTCATAGATTGACATTGCAGAAGCTTTTGGACCCAATGCTTTACTAAAGAACGCTAGTGGTCCTCCTTTCTGCATGAGAACTGCACCTAGACCTGATCCAGACGCATCAGTCTCGAGAGTAAAAGGCAACTGGAAATTGGGTAAAGCTAGGACAGGAGGACTTGTCATAGCCTGTTTGAGCTGTTGGAACGCATTTTCCTGCTGATCTGTCCATTTGAAGGAATCCTTCTTAAGAACATCGTCCAAGGGTCAGCAGATGGATGCATATCCTTCAATGAACCTTCTGTAGTAACCAGTCATGCCAAGTATTCTTCTGAGTTGCTTCAGAGTTTTAGGGGATGTCCAATCCATTATTTCCTTAATTTTTGCAGGATCTGTTGCCACGCCAGCTGCAGACAACACATGCCCCAATTATTCTACTGATTCAGTAGCAAAGGCACACTTCGACATTTTAGCTTTCAAGTTGTGGAGACGGAGAATTTGCAGGACCAACTGAAGGTGATGCCTGTGCTGTCCCAATGACTTGTTGTATATCAGAATATCGTCGAAGAAAACCAACACAAATTTTCTGAGGTGAGGTGCAAAGATGTTGTTCATAAGTTGCTGAAAGGTAGCTGGAGCATTAGTTAGCCCGAACGGCATAACCATATACTCATAGTGACCCTTGTGGGTACAAAAGACGGTCTTAGCAATGTCAGCAGGGTTCATTCTAATCTGATGGTACCCAGACCGTAAATCCAACTTGGAAAAGATGGTTGCCCCTTGCAATTCGTCTAGTAAGTCTTCTATCACAGGAATAGGGTACTTGTTCTTCACAGTGAGTGCGTTGAGTTGCCTATAATCCACACATAGCCTCCAAGTCATGTCCCTTTTTCTGACCAGAATTGCGGGAGACGAATATGGGCTAGTGCTGAGTTGGATTTCTGAATTTTTTGGCACGTTCTGAACTAACTCCTTAACTATATTTTTCTGCTTGTGAGGCATTCGGTACGGTCTGATGTTAGGTGGATCTGACCCTTCCTTGATAGGTATTTTATGGTCACACTCTCTATGTGGTGGCAGTCCTTTTGGTTCTTCAAAAATATCTTTGAATTGCTCCAGGATATCCTGCACCGGAGTCTCCGGGTTTGTATCTTGTGTCATGTCTGACTGAGTCGTTGGACTGTCCAGTCGAATGACATAAGCGGTAGCTCCAGAACGTAGGAGTTTGGAGCAAGCTTTAGCAGATATGAATGTATTATCCAATGGTACTGCTCTATCCATCAATGTACACCATTTTCCATTGACTGTGATTGCTACACTTCTTTGTTCCCAATCATAGTAGTTAGGGCTGTGTGTCTTAAGCCAGTTAGCTCCTAACACCATGTCATAGCCCTTGAGTGGTAGCAGACGACAATCATGAGTGAATTCATTGTTCTGTATCTTGAATTTGCAGTTGGGTACATGCCCTGACAACAACAATTCTCCTCCACCAGCTACAAGCACTCTGTGAGTATCAGTGACCTCACTCTTCAGTTTTGTGGTCTTGATGAATTCAGAGTCCAAGAATGTATTTGTGCTTCCTGTGTCAATGAGAGCAATAACTCGTTTACCACCAATGTGAACTAAGACAGACAAGGTAGTGTCACCCGGAATGCCATGCAATGCTTTAGCTGAAATTTGCATGCTAATTGTTGTGGTTGGTGGTTTAGCTAGCTCTTGAGGAGCAAGTTGAGACTGTTGTAGCTCAACTTCTGTCAGATTAGCTTCAGCGTCATGGAATGTTTCTTGTTGTTCAGGACTGTCCTCAGGTTCACTGTGTTCTTGCAGTTGAATAGTATGCAACATGTTGAGCATTTTTGCACATTTGTGCCCATAGAACCATTGCTCTGGACAAAACCAACATTTCCTCTTGTCTGGATTTTTGTCCGGTGTTTGTCGAGCTCGGTTGTCTCTGAGTTGTGGTGTACCTCGGAAAGTTGTCTGTGCATTGCTTCTGTTTGTGTTCCCCACTGAAGGTTGGCGCTTGTTAACTGCCGGATATGCCAGCTCCTGCTGCTTTGCATGATAATAAGCCATCTTCATGGTTGTTGGTGAGTGACTGCGAACTGCATGCTTGATTGTGTCTTTGAGTCCACTGACAAACCGTAGCACAAAGAAATTATCAGTGAGGAAAGGGTGGTCTCTCTTCATGTTGATCATGTATTCCTCGAAGAGATCTATATATTGAGCCACCGTCTGAGTTTGCACTAGGTACTGAAACTGTTCCATTGATTCTTGTTCAGTCGGAGCTAGGAATCGGTCACAGAGCAACTGCTTGAATTGGTGCCAATGCACTTGATTGATATTGACTCCACTGCTCAACAGCCAGGTCTTCGCTTTGCCACGGATATGTGCATTTGCCCATTTATTCTTGTTGTCATTTGTAATTCCACTGACAACAAATACACTCTCGCATTCCTCCAGCCAATTTGGAGCATTGTCGCCAAAGAATAAAGGAAGTTCGAGACTCGGTGTTCTGATATATGGCTCTTGGCCAAAGTTGTTGTTGTGTTGAGGAGGTGGTGCTGGCAGCGTAGGTTGTGTAGGCTGTGCATAGGGTGGGTGTGTTGAAGGTATGGAAGGTGGTGTTTGTGAGTATGTGTAAATGGGTGCGAATTGAGGTTGTTGTTGGGGTGGGTAATGATAGTATCCTTGAGATGGAGGGTAATACTGTGGAATGGTTTGCTGTGGTGAGTATAGGTTGGGAGTGCTGCTTTGAGGCATCATTTGGCAGGAGGTATACATGTTTGGTTTCGTTTGCGGGTTGGTAAGCTGGAAAACTTGAGGATTTGGTGGTGGGAGGGTTTGGGATGTAGTTGAAACTGTGAAAGGTTGCGAATTTTGAGATGAATTGGCTTCGGTATGAGGAGTGAAAGGTGGAGACTTTTGTGGAAGCGATGTTTGCTGTGGTGTGGTGGAGCTTGGGGTGGTAACCTCCGGAATTGGGCTCAAGGTAGAGGATGGAGGTGGTGTTGTGACGAACTGGTTTGGTGGCGTGGAGGTAGGGTTGGTGGGTTTGACTGCCAGGGAGATCTGAGCCACCATATCGTGCAGGTCCAATATAGGTACAATATCGTACCTTGTAGCGCATCGAGTCGTCGATGCAGGTTGAGGACCTCACGGGGAAGGCGCTGGCTAATATCCTCTTCTTCCTGGGCCTGTCGCTGCGCCGCCGCCAAGATCTTTGCTTCTTCAGCCTCGGCCGCCATGCGTTCTTTACTACCGACGGCGAGATCTGCCGGCAACCGCGGAGCTAGATCCAGGTTGCGGGGGAAGGGATTTTACTACCGACAGCGAGATCTGCCGGCAACCTCAGCGCCGCCGCGGTGGAGAGGGTGGAGAGGGAGGGATCATCGCTCGGGAAAGGCTTGGCTTCTGATACCAATTGTCATGACCTTGATACGAAGGGGAAGATCCAGAACAGTAATGGCAGACAAGTAACTGAAATAACGGAACTAAAGGAAGTAATTGGACTGGTAAATTGCAGATAAAGGAAAGGAAAGTAAGGCAAGAACATGAAGGATAGCAAAGTAATTAGGGTTTTCTCATATCGCGCCGCCCAGCTACCCACTCTCCCGGTTATATATTGTCCCCGAGGAGCCGCGAATACAAATTTAGGTTCACCGCGTTTGAACATAATTTGGCAAGTTTGCCTTACAAACTGTTTAAATCAGCAATCGAATCCTAGCCGTCTATCTCAGCGAACCGGTACGAAGCAGTCTGAGCCTTCTGTTAACTAAATGAAACGGCACAGATGGAGAACAGTAACTGAATGCTTCAGGTCTTGACATCCACCAACTTAAATCAACAATAATCAGATAATCCACCAACGAATTGCTTTTTTAGGGGAGCAATTGAAGTTTTCTCACCTAGTCCTGATACAGGAATCGGAGGCGACGGGGTGGTGTAGATCTCCGGCGAAGGACCGCGGTGGCGGGGCGAGGAACCCTAGCGCAGCAGTTAGATCTACCCAGTCGTCGGCGAGACAAGGGAGGGCACAATCTTTTTTTTTTAGCAAAGGGAGGGCACAATCGTTCGCTGTGGAATCCAAGCTGTACCCGTCCAGCCTGCTTTATGGATCAAATACGCGCAACTCCAAGTCCAAGTCCAATTGGATGCCGAAGAAGCCCAAGTCCAAATTCATCCCAGCCCAACACGGGGACCCGCACGGCCCATCATCTTAGAGCGGTCCTGTTGAAGGGCCACGGCACATGTTCTTCCTGCGAAACACTTCTTCCCCCACAATCCAGTCAGTGAGACCAAACCGAAGCGACTCGGGAATGTTCCGGAACCCGCGCCGCGCCGCCCTCCTCCTCGCCGCCGGCGCCGCCGCGGCGGGAGCGGGGGGCCTCCTCGACCGCCGCGACTCCTCCACGGCCGTCACAGTGTCCGCCTCCGCGCCGCTCCGACATCTCCGCTACACCGCCTCCTCGGGCCTCCTCTCCCGCAACCCCCTCCTCGCGCCGTGTCCAGGTACGGTTCCTTTGCCTCGTCTAGTTCATAGTTGTCTCCTACGTATGAGCAGGCCGTGTCATTAGCTCGTGATTGTCCATTTTATGTATGTCAAAGTGAAACGCCTTGTGATTCCAATGGGTGTTTTGCGGCTGTGCCACTGGCCGTATGAGCTCCTGACGTTTGAATCAGTAATCTGTTGTTCATACGGAGATACCCCTGTGGATCTGACGAAACATCTGGGAGCTATTAGGAATTTAGGATTGTCATTGAGACTTCGATTCAGAACTGTTGATGCTAGCTCCCTATAAGAGGCAATATGATTTATTTTTTCTGTTCTGGTGACTGCGCTGCAAGATCTGAAACTACAGCTGCGTCCTTGGTTCTCCAGTTGTGAGGTCGTAGCTTGTAGGAGAGAGAGCAAAATGCGCCGGGTCATGAGCTGGCCCTGGTAGGAAGGCAGTCTAATGTCGGTACAGCTTTGCCTTGGGAGAATGAAGTACAGATTGTATCTCTGTTTTTGTAAAGGGCGATCTGCTCGTAAACGTTCAGTAATAAAGCTTTTGCTTTCCCATCAAAAACACCGTGCATTCACACAGCTCTGTGTGATATTATTTCAGAATTTAGACTAGCTATTTTTTTACCACTTAACACATATTGGAAGAACGTCTCCAGGTTGACAAGAAAGCATTTCCTACAAAATCATTCCTGCTGCTGATTATTAATTTTTCCAAAGTACTCCCTCTGTTCCACAATGTAAGATGTTTTAGGTGTTACACATGCATGTCTAGATTCATACTAAAAAGAATGGACACATGCACTTAAACAAGTCTAGATACATATGTGTGCGTGTGCATGTGCATGTGGAAAAAGACTAAAACATCTTATATTGTGGAACGGAGGGAGTACAGAGGAAGGGAAGAGCATGAGGTGGTACAGAGATATAAGAGGAGGTGAAGTTAGTGTTTGGGAATTTTGGCAGATGAAATCAATCTGAAATGCAGAATTTGTGACTAATTAGCACAAAACGCAACAAAGGAAAATAAAACAAAATTAGCAATTGCGAGGAAAATCCACTTTGATGGTTATTGATCAGATTTGATGGATGGTTTAGTTGATTAGTGTCATGATGTAACTCATACTTGTACTAGTAATATCGGTATATATCTGCACATAGAAATTTGATATGATAAAGTATATTGAGCCATTTGGTAAAAAATAATTTACTAAGATTGGAGTATGTCGTTGGGAAAAGCTTAAGAAGTTTTCAAACAAATTCTATATTGGTGCACCACTATGTCTGAAGATATGCACTTGTTCTGAATGAGTACGTAATTAAATGGAGGCGTGTTTCTGGACTCTGGAATCAACTGTGTTATGTATTGAAAGACCTAGTTGAAAACCAATTCGATGGGGGCTTCATGTGGACATTAGAACGCTATGGGCAAGCCCATATACATCATAGCAATGTGCCTGTGTAGAACTATGTTTCGCCCAGTAATTGACTTTCTACCTTGTTCATTACAGAGCTTGCTTTTTAAGAAAGATCTTACTGTGTTCAAATTTGCTTGTACAGGGGGTTTTCCTATACTGAATTCCTTTGCGGCTGCATCGGTTGCACCCATTAACGCGAGCAACCAAGGTTCTGCTGGAAACTCAGATGATTCGAGATGTGGCCGAGGATGTCTAGGCAGGAATTCAATTGCCAATGCTGCAGCTGCAGTTGGCCCTGCTGTTGTAAACATTTCTTGTATGCATGGTGAGAATGTAACTGCAATGGAAAGGGTTGTTACCTGTTTCCCTAGCTATATGTACTTAACTTGTGCAATTATTATTTTTGTAGAAAGTCATGGATGGGCGATTGAGAAAAGCATTGGATCAGGAACTATAATAGATCCAGATGGGACGATATTGACATGTGCCCATGTTGTTGCAGATTTTCAAAGCACAAAAGCAGTTCTAAGGGGAAAGGTTATTAAATTGGCAATACCAGTACCTTTTGTGTCCATCTTGAGTTACCCGTTACGGACCGATAGTGCTAATACTATAACAAAGGGAACTATTATGATGCTTGAATATTACTGGAGTTGTTAAAATGTCGGAAACACAAATGTCTGCCCGGGAACACCTGCTCGTGTGTGCAAAAACTAAGTTCCATATGTAAGACAATTCGTAAAATTTACACATGTAAATTTTTGGGTAAATTTCCATGTAAATTTGAGAACTCTATGCATGGATTAATGGAGTGTCCTTGGTCATTCACCATTCTTTCAAGTTATAGAATCTAAGTACTTGGCTTGAAGTTCATAGAGCCAATGTCGACCTCAATCCAAAGTATAATAGACATTTCACAAATACTGCACAGTAGCGATGCCTATGGTATATTATTTACTTACGCTTCAATCCTCTTGCTTATGTTAAAAATGTTCCACCAACATTTTAGTTAATCCAGGAATATAGCTTTCAATACATGTTTATTTACTATCTCATTCTTGCCTCACAAATTGGTCGATTATAACAGGTTAGTGTGACTTTACAAGATGGTCGAGAGTTTGAAGGTCATGTCCTCAATGCTGACCGCCACTCAGATATCGCTGTTGTGAAGATTAAATCTAAGACACCTTTACCAGCTGCAAGACTTGGATCCTCATGTAATATTCGACCAGGTGAACATGTTGTTGCTTTGGGCTGCCCACTTTCTCTTCAGAACACAGTTACAGCTGGCATTGTAAGGTTAGGTTTTCCCTATAACACAAAACTTTTTTTGCTTTAATTTTCTCTCATCTGCTCGCCGTCGTTAGGACTACTAGTTCTTTTTTGATTCCCAAGCTTGCTATTCGTTCTGTTGACTTCAATTGTTCCCTTTCCACCCCATTTCTTGTAGTTGTGTTGACCGGAAAAGTAGTGATCTGGGTCTTGGAGGAATACGAAGGGAGTATCTACAAACTGATTGTGCTATCAATCAGGTAAAACCATTTTCTTCTTCCGTAAACATCCAGAGATGTGAAAAAATTATATACTTAACACTGATAAATTTGGATTTTTTTTGTTCAATATATTTGGAAATCCTTAATTGAAATAATATTCATCACTGCTCACTTTACCATTCACCAAAAAGCTTGAAGGGAAACGTAAAACATTGCAGAACAAACAAGACCTGAAAATAAAAGTACTCCCTCCGTTCACATTTATAAGGCACACTAGCTATTCTTTCTATTTTGACCACATAGCTAGTGTGCCTTATAAAAGTGAACGGAGGGAGTAGCACTTATGATATTTACCTATCCTGCACCTTATTCTATTACAGTGATCAACTTTCTATTCTGATCCATTTTTCACTGGGAGTGGTAACCATCAATATCACTCCGAGTGGTAACCAACTATCATCAGCATCACTCCTTTAAGGCTTTCATTATACAGAAGAAGAGACAATCTGCAAAGAATCAATTAATTATTTGTGATTGTTGTTATTTCTGCTTGTATCCAACAAGAAGTTCAATACTTCGGTTGGTTACCAAAATGTATCATTGCCACTTTATTTTGTATACCTGCTTAATATTGCTCTAATCCTAAATAACAAGGCAGCCTTTCTTTTCTCGGTGCCAATGTAGCCTCGTATGTTCTTGATACAAGCATATGTGGTTCGTTTCCTTGGTGCTTCTGTTTAGATCTCCAAAATTTCTCTAGTACAAACCGTCACATTTGCATGCTGCAGGGAAACTCTGGAGGCCCTCTTGTGAACCTCGATGGTGAGATCATTGGAGTTAATGTGATGAAAGTTTGGGCTGCTGATGGTTTGAGCTTTGCAGTACCAATTGACTCTATTGTGAAGATAGTGGAGCACTTCAATAGAAATGGGTATGCCTTACTTTCAGTTGTATGATGCTGGCAAGACTTAACTATTATACGCTGCTTTGTATTTTGTGTTCCCTTTCAGGAATTTCTTTATTTAGTTTAGGTTATTAAATAATCATCACTTGGGTACATGATAACTTTACCATGTTGTTTATTAGAGTAGGTGGGATTTGGATTGACATACCGAAAGATCAATTAATGATAATGTGAGCAATGGAGCTGTTAAACTTTGATTTTTGTGTGTTGTGCCAAGAACAATCAAGTAACTTTGTTTTTTGCAAAAAAAGGCAGACAGCGCTGCTTGCATTGATATAATAGGGGGGGGGGGGGGGGGGGGGATAACACAAATTTAACAAAGTTCAACAACTAGCACAGAAGCTGCAGAAAAACAGCGATCTGGCAAGACAAACAGCAGCTAAGCTAAGCGAACAAAGGGAGCTGGGAAAGGATAGCATGCTAGTCAAGCTCTCTTGGTCTATGAGACAGGCCACGAACCAGGTTGCTCAAATGTCTGGTAAATTGGACTTTGGTTTGCTTGCCGAGGCGGTTCGGCAGCTTAGGCATTCCCAACTTGCAATTTCAGAGCACTGCCTTCACACCCGTTAGCTTTGGCATTTGTGAACAGACGTTGCAAAACACCCAAGTAACTTAGTTTGTGAATGAACCACAGTATATTACATAATTTTGACTGAAATCCACCATGATGTTACTTCCTCAAATGAACTGTGAGCCTAGTTGTCATGGAATAGATTATAGTATTCTTGGCAGCTACTTAGGTTTGTCTAATGTGCAATGCAGGAGAGTTGTACGGCAATGGCTTGGTTTAAAGATGCTTGATCTTAACCCAATGGTCATTGCACAACTTAAAGAAAGATCAAGTTCTTTTCCAGATGTAAGAAAAGGTGTGCTTGTTCCAATGGTAAGCTATTCTTAATTCATCTCATGTGATGGTACATTGTGCAGGCTGGAAGTTTATTCTCAAGTTTCTAACTACCAAGTTCGAACTAAATTTGTTACAGAATTCTAATTACACAGCTCAAAACTTTTTTTCTTATATTCATGCTGTTTCATATAAAGTATTCTTCTTAAGTGTGACTGTGGTGTTGTATGTTTTAGCATGCACTGATTCTGGTAACAATTAGGCGATGCTAACACTAGATGAGTGGACAACCAGGTTACACCAGGATGCCCAGCTGAACGCGCTGGATTTGCTCCTGGGGATGTAGTCGTTGAGTTTGGTGGTAAACCAGTGGAAAGCATCAAGGAGGTAACTAGGCTGACCTCTGGTTTAGTGGGGTTTGTTATTATGACTTGCAATATTCCTTCTTTTGTTAAAATACTACTCCCTCCGTTCCAAATTATAAGATGTTTTGACCACTTCAATGTGGACTAAGTACAGACTGAAATGAGTGAATCAACACACTAAAATACGTCTAGATACATACGAATCAAGAAAATGCTAAAAATGGCTATATTTAGGAACGGAGGGAGTAGTAATTATGTCATGTGATATTGTGATATGGAATTTAGTGATGTGCTAGAACAGTGGTCTTTGTTACCTTCTATGCTTTTTTGGGGTTTTCATTTCGGTTCTCTGTACATCACATTCTGAAATCTCAGTTCAAGAGGATCATATTATCCTTTTATCCGTACAGTCGAGTTAGTGAAGTATTTATTGCAGATTATTGACATCATGGGGGACAAGGTTGGAGTGCCATTTGAAGTTCTTGTGAAAAGGGCGAACAACATATCTGTGACTTTGACAGTTATACCAGAGGAAGCAGATGCCAGCAGATGACCCACAGTAATCTGCTTAAAGTTAATGAGCTGAGAAGAGAATCTTGCAGTACAACTATAAATCTTCCTCGGAGTATATTTTGTATAGCCCATGTAGACATTCTGTTGAGTTAGGTTCTTGACTAGGATGGGCGATGGATGATATCCTTCCCAGAAGGGAAAGGAGAATAGACAACATGTCCTAACAAACTGAGGTTCATTTTGCTTTTTGTTGGGCTATACATGCAAGCTTAGCATTTCTGTAGGTGGATATGTTTTATTTACTGAGCAGCGTGATTGCTTCAAAAACTGAATTATGTATAAACGCGTCAAAGGATGTGGGCTTGTCATCAGGGGCGGAGCTAGAACAAAATTGACCAGCTGAAGTGATTTTTTCCATGCAGAAAGCAAAAGGTGTTTAATGGATTTTACTTCATTGTTTTTCACCTTTACGGTGCTTTTGATTCAAAAACTGAATTAACGTGCGCGGCTGGATAACCCATTGTTCGCTGTGTCACCATCGTCTTTCCCGCAGCCACCGTTGTCGTCTTCAACTCCGGCGAGCGCGCCTCCCCTGCAGCCACCGCCGGCCTCCCCGCCCCGAGCTCCTCCTCCGCCGCCGCCCTGGCCATCCCTCTCCGGCGCCGGCGAACCCCCGAAACCACCACCACCCTTAAGTCACTCCTCTCCTCCGTTGCGGTGGCTCCAGCTCGGCCTGACGCCGCCGTCGCCGTGAGGAAGAAGACTAGGACATTTGCACGAATCTTGGCACGGATCGGGCGGCTGGAAAACTCGACTGAGAACTAGGAATTCCGAAATAAAAATGGAGAAGTACCGATGCGAAAAAACAGTGAGCCTAACAACCCCTATCCAATTTCAAAGTGATCCCGGCACTCTCTAGAATGTTCCGAAACCCGTGCCGCGCCGGCGTCACCCTCCTCCTCGCCGCCGCGCCGCCGCAGCGGGAGCGGGGGGCCTCCTCGTCCGCCGCAACTCCACCCCGGCTGTCGCCGTGTCTGCCTCCGCTCCGCCATCTCCTGTCCACCGCCTCCACGGGACTCCTGTCCAGCAACCCCCTCTTCTCCCCGTGGCAAGGTTCGACTTGTTGCCTGGTCTAGTTTTCGGCTCTCACCTAATAGTACGTACGAGCAGGTCGTGTCACTAGTTCTCCATTGTCGATAATTAGTTTATACCTGCACCATGTACATGTAGCACCATGTTTCGCCCATGTAGCACCACTCCATGTTTTGCCCAATAATTGCCTATGTATCTTGGTCCTTACGAAGAGCTTACCTTTCAAAGTATCTTACGGTGTTCAAATTTGTTGGTACAGGGGGGTTTCCCATAATATATTCCTTTGCATCTGCATTGGTTCCACCCACTAACCTGAGCAACCAAGGATCTGGTGGAAACTCCGGTGATTCAAGATGTCTAAGCAGGAATTCAATTGCTGATGCTGCAGCTGCAGTTGGTCCCTCGGTTGTGAACATTTCTTGTGTGCAAGGTGCGAATGTAACTGCAATAGATACTGTCAAACTTATTGCCTGTTTCACTAGCCCTTTTAGTAAATCTGCAACTATTTCTTGTAGAAACTCAATGGGCGGAAGAGAAGAGGAAGGGATCAGGAACCATCATTCATCCAGATGGAAAGATATTAACATGTGCCCATCTTTTTGCAGATACTGAAAGCACGAAAGCAGTCATAAGTGGAAAGGTTATTAACTTGGCACTACAAGTACCTCTCTGGGTTCATCTTGTATCACCCGACACCCGTTACGTACGGCCAACAGTATTAATACTCTACGAGTTCATATTTGTCAAGTGAGACTATTATGATGCTTGAATATGAGCTGCTGAAGTTGTTAAAATGTTGAAATCTTAAAGGTCTATCCAGGAGAACCTGCTCAGCTGCTTCTGGGTGAATTTTTTTCTTGGATATAAACGGAATTGGGAAAATTACACGTGTAAATGTTTGAGTACTCTATGCATGGACCAACGGAGTGTCCTTGGGCCTTAACCATTCTTTCAAGTTATAGACCAGCCCACAGTAGTGAAACTAAGTAGTAGGGTTGAAGTTCTAGACTTTAGCATAGGACCAACATTGACCGAAAAGCTATAGTATAATAGATACTCAATGTCCTTTTTCTAACAAACTTCCACACAGTAGGGGTGCTTAAGATAGATCCTTTACTTCCACCAGAATTTTAGTTACTCCAGGAGAATAGCTTTCAATACATGTTTGTTTTCTATTATCATTCTTTTCTCTGAAATCAGTCAACTGTAACAGGTTAGTGTGACTTTACAAGATGGTCGTGAATTCGAGGGCGTTGTTCTAAATGCTGACTGCCACTCAGATATCGCTGTTGTGAAGATCAAGTCCAGCACACCTTTACCAGCAGCAAAGCTTGGATCATCATGTAAAATTCGACCAGGTGAATGGGTTGTTGCTTTGGGCTGCCCTCTTTCTTTACAGAACACAGTTACAGCTGGCATTGTAAGGTTAAGATCTCTAAAACCCTAACCTACTGGTTTGCTTTTGATTCAATGTTTGCTATTTATTTTGTTGACGACAATATTCCACTTGTCACCTCCATTTTCCTTGTAGTTGCGTTGACCGGAAAAGTAGTGATCTTGGTCTTAAAGGAATACGAAGGGACTATATACAAACAGATTGTGCCATCAATGCGGTAAAACCTCATACTTCTATGTAAACATGCATAGATATGAATTAGTCAAATAAGCGGAAACATTAGCACATATTACATATATTTGACAGTAAATTTGAAAAATCATGAGTTTCCTAAGAGCCCTGTAAGACTGAAGACCATACACCAAACAGCTTCTACGAAAACATTAAAGATTACAAAACAAGCAAAACCTGAAAATATAGGTAGCAGCTTAAGCTATTTACCTGCCATTTACCTTCTTCTGTTACGGCGTTCCACTTTCTGTTCTGATCTATTGTGCACTCTGAGTGGTAATGGTAACCATAGATTGTTGTTATTTGTGCTTGTACGCAACAAGCAGTTTGATACTTTGGTATGGAGGGTGTAGCCTGCCAAAATGGATCACTGCTAATGCCATCTTATTGTATGTAACTGCTTTCTTCTTGCACCAATCCTAAAAACAAGGCGACCGTCTCTTTCTTCTTTCATCGTTGACACATTTGCATGCTACAGGGAAACTCTGGAGGCCCTCTTGTTAACCTCGACGGAGAGATCATTGGAGTTAATGTGATGAAAGCTCTCTCTGCTCATGGTTATGGCTTCGCAGTACCAGTTGACTCTATTGTGAAAGTAGTGGAGCACTTCAAGAAAAATGGGTATGACTTCTCAGCTGTATAATGCTAGTTGCATTTAACTAGTATACATTGCTTTGTATTTCTCTCTCCTTGGGAAATTTCTTTGCTTTATGCTATGGCCTGCACAGTTGGAGTGACTAGAACATGTATTTCCAAACTAGGCAGCATGCAGACAACCTGCAAGTATAGCATTCAAGATGAATATGCAGGCTGATACAATGAATTATGAGAATATATTTAGATATGCAATGATCTCCAATATTTTTGTCTCTGTTGCAAGAATTACTGATACTGTTCCTTGTTTTACTATTGTAGAGATCTTATATGATATTTGCATGCGGGAATCATCTCATGTTCACATTATTTTACCAGATTATCACAATTCAACTGTTAAAAGTCAATGCCAAAAATATATTTAAATTTATCGCCAATACTTGGGCATATGATAACTTTCCCTTATATGGTACATTAGGTGAGTGACCGAAAGATCAGCTAATAAAACATTGAGCAGTTGAGTTATTGAACTCTCTTGTTTCTTTGTGCCGAGAACACATAAGTAACCTTACTACTAGTTAGTACTGACTGAGCAACAGTGTTGCATTAAAATCGAGCATGATGTTGCTTTGCGAGCCTAGTTATTTCAGAGTATATTGGCAGCTACTTAGGTTTGTCTAATGTGCTATGCAGGAGAGTTGTACGACCGTGGCTTGGTTTAAAGATGCTTGATCTTAACCCAATGGTCATTGCACAACTTAAAGAAAGATCAAGTTCTTTTCCAGATGTAAGAAAAGGTGTGCTCGTTTCAGTGGTAAGCTATTTTTAATCCGTCTCATGTGACGAGGCATTGTGCAGCCTGGAGGATTTCTCTTGAATTCCCAACTACAGTGCTAGAATTAAATATGTTGTAAAATTCTAATTATCACCATTCAACGCCCATTATTTCTTGTATTTCCTGCTATTTCTGACCTATTATTCCTCGAAGTGTCACTTTGTGGTGTTATATGTTTTAGCATGCAATGATTCTGATATAAGTTAGGCGACGCTAACACTAGATGAGTGAACGACCAGGTTACACCAGGATACCCAGCTGCACGTGCAGGATTTGCTCCTGGGGACGTAGTCATTGAATTTGATGGTAAACCGGTGGAAAGCGTCAAAGAGGTAACTAGGCTAACCTCTGGTTTTAAATTCTTATCACTTGCAATATTCCTGGTTTTGAAATTTGATGTGATATTGTGTTATGAAATTGAAAGTAATGATGTATAAAATGATTTAAGCCAGGTGCTAGAAGTAGATCAGTGGTCTGTGTTACATATTGTATAACATGTTTCATGTGCTTCTGGGGTATTCATTTCAGTGTTCTGTACATCAAATTCTGGATAACATTTCAAGAGGATCAGATTATCCTTTTTTATAAACGAGTTAATACAGTACTCGCTGCAGATTATTGACATCGTGTGGGACAAGGTTGGAAGGCCATGTACAGTTCTTGTGCAAAGGGCGAATGAATCCTTGATTTTGACAGTTATACCAGAGGAAGCAGATGCCAGCAGATGACTCACAGTTAACCTGCTTGAGACTGATGAGCTAAGAGGAGAATTTTCCAGTGCAACTATAATTTTCCTTGGAATTTATTTTGTGTGGCCCATAGACATTCGCTTGAGTTGGATGCTTGGCTAGGTTGGACCCAGAAGGGAAAGAAGCGTAGGCAATATAGATCTGGTAGTGCAGTGTTGAGTTCGCAGAAATAGTCTTTTGAAGCATATCCTAACAAACTTGAGGTTCATTTTTACTTCTTTCGGGCTATCCATTCAAGTTTAGCATCTTCGTAAGTGGCTGTATTATTTACTGAGCACTTGAGCAGCGTGGTTATATCAAAAACTGAGCAGGAGGTTCTGCTTGGTAAAACTCCTCATCAAAAGATGTGGCATTATCGTGTCTTCTTCATCTGATCGCAATTAATTCCATCGTCTGTTAATACTTCTAAACGAAATAGGCAAGCAGGAAACAGCCGCGTAATGTTTGTCTGTTATAGAAATTGCGTTTAAAAAGCACGGTAGAGATGGAGAGCAAAATAAAGGAGCAGTATTGAATAGTTTTGCTTTCTTCGCTACCAAACCTTCAGGTTGGTGCACGCATCAGTTTGGAAGCAATTGGAATTTCTGATTCGTCTGCAATTTCAGGTTGAAACGTGGTGCGGGCACGTCTGCCTTGTGTGATACCCAAAACCTAGGTCCATTTCTATTGGTTGTTAGACGCAACATCTCTTTAACTTTTTGTTGAAATGTCACTCTCATGCTTCATCATGGGGATGTATTATTTGTGGTAGATGTACGCTTTCTGTCTACCTGTGTGGTGCACCGATGGTTGAATATGTTAGGAGTCTTTGTACTTAAGTATTACGAAATCCTGTCTGCATGTATTTAGAACTAGAAGGCAAGGGCGCGCGTTGCCGCGCTTGCTTTTAGCTGTTTTCGTTTAATTGGTTTGTTCCTTATTTTTAATTGTTGTTGTTATGGTTTTGTGTTCTCTGGATTGACAGACAGACAAAGTATGGTATTCTCTTTATTATAACAAGTTTGTGAGTGCTATAAGGCTAATGTTCTTCACAAAATTTATGACAAAAGATTTCAAACTCATAAGTCATAGTGGAGAGCAATAATTCAATACACTACAATTAAAAGAAGAACAAAATGGGAAATATTCTAACATTTGCACGAAACTATGGATTCAACATGCTAATAATAAGATCCCTGCATCGTCAACTCCATGAATCGCTCGTCTTATTTACCTACCTCCCTATATTGGATGGTGTCGAAGCGTAGATTATTTTGTAACATAGAAAAATCCAGTACATGTGAACGGATTGGGAACATAATCAGAAGAAATTGAAGCTGAAATCTTAAATACACGAGAAAAAACCAAACAAGTAAAACATATTAAAACGATAGTCTATTAATTAATATTTGTTTTCATGATAACCCCTGCTATCATTTTAAGAGATTAACTATCAGCTGAAATGTCATGCATTTCCAGCAGAAAGCTAATCTCTAGTATAGACAAAAAGCTAATCTCTATTAAGCTCTCTACTATCATTTGAAGGGGTCAACTATCTAATATTACTTGTCACTGAGGTAAATTGCTTGAGCAATCTTGATCGTGCTATAAGTGTACGCAGTTAAAGAAAGCAACTCATTTGTGCAGTGAAATAAAGCAATTCATGTGTGCGATTAAAGAGAAATCTATTCAAAATTTATCAGCTAGCCAACCATGTAGAACTGGAACTTTATAGTAAAAAAATCAGCATTATTTCCACCATGTACCTTACCACATCATTGGCTTATCGAAGATTTATCGAAGATATATAGTAACTTCAATACGTCTCTTATAATTGCCAATTAAAATATGTTGTTTTAACATGTTTCATCGTAACAAACCTCGTCAATCTATACTGCGTAGTTATTTTTGTTGTTGCAAAACTCCATACCTAGGAGTTAGCGAAATCATTGCTGCAATGATGAGACAACTACACACATAAAAAAAACTTGTTTGCTTACTCGTGCGTATTGCATATGTGACTCAGCAGAGTCTGTCGAAGGAGAAACATGGTCTGGGCCATATTTTGCACCAAGTTTGCTGGATTCTATCGATTTTTTGCATGACCTCGTGAGACGCAAACAGAGACATTTGGTTGTATATCACACCACTTGGCTAAGTGACATTTGAAGAAATTCGTCTATCTAACAGCCATATGAGTTGCAGCGATAGAATAATGGCACGGCACGACGCTGGTGGGCAGAGGATGTTGTGGCTAGAGCTGTGTGGGCGCTGAAATTTGCGGCGGGAGCGGACATATATGTACATAT
This sequence comes from Poa pratensis, assembly GCA_947311845.1. Classification (NCBI taxonomy): domain Eukaryota; kingdom Viridiplantae; phylum Streptophyta; class Magnoliopsida; order Poales; family Poaceae; genus Poa; species Poa pratensis. The sequence continues at coordinate 77,288,498 of CAMZMU010000117.1, forward strand.
CTACAGTATAAAATCTATATGTACTCGCCGAAGGAAATTTCAAACGGTTGAACGAGTGCGAGAATTTGACAACAATTGTCTAAAAACAATATAAACTTTGGTGGCGCGACGCAACGACAGTGCGGCGGCGGAGGTAGAGGATGGAGCTAGTGGGAGTGAAATTTGCGGCAGGATCGGACATACACGTACATATCTATATACCTATATGTCCGCTGAAATGAAAAAGTTATAACATGAAAGATATGAGGAACGGCGAGATGGATCTACTCGTAAAGGAAATTTCAAAGGATTGAACGAGTGTGACGAATTTGATAAAATTTGTCTACAAACAATATAAACTTCGGTCCAAAATTAACAAGTTACAATTGACAAAATTCAGAATCAATCACGGGAATGGAATCTCCTCTTCGACGCGCATACAGTTCATATATATTTTATCTGAAATCTTAAATCTTAAACGTATAGTCGTGAACTAAATCACTCTCATCCAGCCAAGTTGCCCAGCCGAAACCAAACCCAAATCCACACCAATCCCACACCACTCTCATGTATATGTCCCTGGCTGGTGGGCCATATAGGGAAAGATGAGGTGGAGACAGCATAGGGCTGGAAATCTAGGGAGCTTAGTACTTAGAGAGATATGTGCTACATTTTGCAGTCATTTCAGAAGAAAAAATGCAACATATTATGCATGTAAATTTGAGGTCAACAATGAATAAAAAACTGTGTCATTTCTTAAAAAGTGTCTCAATGAAGAAACTGAGAGCAACCGTTTTATCAAACACTATCAGGTTTATATTGAAAGGGCAATCATTTATAGAGAAATACTTCTTTATATTCTCTTAAGAAACGGGGCATTAATCTGCAATCTAGATTCTCCAACGCATGTGAGAGTAACTTCGAGTCGCTGACAGCTGAGCCCTTGAATCTAGTAGCCCCACAAGTCAGTTACACAAAGTAACTCTGACTTCTGCTTGAGGATCCCATTAATCTGAGATAGTCATGTTCATGGCCACCTCTGGTGACCTGGTCTAGAAAAAGTTATCAATGAATGGGTCAAATTTAGGGAAATTTAGTACTGCACTATTTTCATTTTTTATATCCTATTGTATTGCTTTGGAAGAGCTTAAGTGATTGTGCCATGTCATCTACTGTAATACAGATCGCATGACATTTCTTATTCATTTTTTTTTTGGCGGAGTACGGTTATTGTCAAATCAAGGCAGCAACTTAGTAGCATCAACCATAGATCCTTCCGGCCACTTCACCTATGGCGACCATGTGTAGGCTAGACATCATATCGAAGTCACATTTCAATATTCCTTTTAGTACAAGAATTCGAACCATGCTTGGAGTGCACAGTGCAGGAACTTTTATTTCTCGTGTAGGTGGTATTTGGAGCATCTCCGCTGGCGCTCTCAATAGCGCGGTTCCCTCACCGGATTTCTCAATAGCGGCAAAGTTGCCCTACGGTCTCAATAAAATTGTCTCAATAAATAGTCGCGCAACCACGCTTTGCACCCTATGCTTTGGGAGGCAACTGGGAGTGCCGGCAAATAGCTCCTAGTAGGACCGGCCCACATGTCATGCACTAAGGAGAGTGAAGCAATCCACTGGTAAGATTTTTTGTGGCTACGCCGTCCGTGTGTGCGTGTTGTGTCCTCTGCACACACTAATGTGCACACACACTATGTAACCACACAAGATGCTCTGAGTGGATAGTAGTCAATTGATCCACTCACATCATATATGTGGCTAGAGTGCACATATAGGCGTGCCTGGTAGCCACAGAAGATCCATGAGTGGATCGATTGGCTATTATGCGATAATCCAGTTCCATGTTTCTTTTATCTGCTACATAAATAAGTTGCATAGAAAAATTAATGAGTGTTGTTTCTAAAACTAAAGGAAAAACAAGTAGACACTTGCAGGTGTGTTTTAGGAGCTCTGGTGGAGGGAGGCGCTTCCAATAGCGCTTATTAGATACACTTGCGGGAGGCTCTATTGGGAGCGCGGGTGGAGATGCTCTTACAGTGGATTTTTGTTATTTGTTTCAGCAGTCTTTATCAGTTCGGTGACAAAAAAGTCTCAAATGCAGATGTAGATTGCTTATTATGTTTCATAAAGGATGATTTATTTTGGAACGAAGGTTTTCTTAGACAAACTAGCAGAATGTTCGGTCAATTTTGTGATTTTTTACTGTATTGTTTTGTACTAACTTAATTGCCATAGTCTGGTATCGATTGTTATGATTTGGATCCAACATTGTATCTTCTTCCTCCAAAACGAGTCTATTTGGTCGTCTCTGGACCTGCATGAAGGAAAGCTAGAAACTCTTCTTTAATTTTGTTGCAAAACGAAAAAATAATTTTATTTCCAGCTGAGAATGGCAATTCAGCCCGTTAAAGCAAACTGATCCACGGTTGATTTCACCTGTCATATTATGTGCTACTGCTACGACGCGCTCCTAGGTTTCTCGAACCGATGACATGTGGTTAAGAGGTTACACTTGAGCAATTACCTTGTTGTGAGTTCCTTGTCAGTGTTTCGGCCATGACAAGTCGCCGCACCACATATTTGACATGTTCCGAATGAGTGACATAACACTCTTTGATGTAGTACCGTTACTGTTGGTGATTAATTAAGTGACATGACTTTCGCCAAAAAGAAAATAAGTGACATGACACGATTATTGAACACTTGTATATATATTATTATGTACAGTGCTTCGTTGCGACAAGTCGCGGCACCATATTTGACATATTTCGTACGAGTGATATAGCACTCTTTATGCAGTACCGTTACTGTTGATACTTAATTAACTGATATGACACAACTACATATATATTCTTGAATACGCTGCGCTAAGTAGAATCCCATAGGGATCTGCTGACAAAAGCTTAGAACTAGTTTTTCCTTAATCTAAACTTGAATTCCAGCGTTCTCGACAGTTAGCTACAGGTGATCGAGCTTGCGATGTCGACTGGGGATTAAAAAAACTATCAGCTTACAGTACCTTAATCGCCTCCTCAAATATTTTACTAAAGCACTGCTTGGACACAGGGACACACGCTACAAGCTGGTTTGCTTCCGTCCCACCGGTTCTGTGGGAGGGGCGGCCAAGTGCACGGTCTCTTCTCACCCGTCTTTTCCTCTTTTGCCATTTTTCATCCTTTTCCTGATAAAAAAAAACAAATGAAAAAGTTGCTAGGACAACAACGACGTTGATGGAAGCGAGCAGCGAAAAAAGAAGAAAGGGAGGTGGCCGCGAGGGCGACGTGAGCGACGACGATGGATGCTGATCGATCTTTTCAGGAAAAATAACCGGTTTTGAGGGTGGTCATTTCGGGAATCATGTGTTGTTTGTGTATTTGTTGCTATCGATTTGTTTTGGTGGCACAAAAATTCGGCAAAAAATACCAAACTAACCTCTAACACAATGTTTAACAAGATATAACTCTATACTATTTTTTCTGGATCTAACCGTTTTCTCCACGCCCTACACAGGGGCGTTGAGATAACGGGGGTAAACGCCCCGCTCCATAGCGTGGACATGTTCAAACTCAACATCACCCTAGCCGGTCAGAGAAGGTCCATGCCCCCACACCATGGCGTGGACATGTACAACGTCGACTAGGCGTGCCAATGTACATAAACACTCTATTTCTACCTAATCGAAAGGCAATACGACTGCCGGTTCCTCAAAAAAAGACATGTACAACGTCCACGCCCCCGTGTAGGACATGAAGGTCGTAAAGGGTTAGGTCTTGAAAAAAATCAAAAGAGTGTTATTTTGTGTTGAACTTAGCTAGAAGAGGGTTGTTTTTTCCTGAATTTGCGTACGTTGAGCATTCAAATCCATGACACCCAAAATGGATACTAATTGTCGAAATGGCTCTAGGGAGCATCTCATAATTTTTGTTGCCGCTCTGCTCCTCCTTCTAAAACTATCTACCTTGAGGAAATCATCTTCCATTGTGCCCCTCAGAGATCTGACCGTTATTTTGAATCTTGGTCTAGCTGGATTTGAAGCCGATGTCAAAGGTGTGAAAATATTTGACCGACGACTCTATTTTGTTTGTTATCTATAGAAGAAATCCAAGCCATCTAGTTCGAAAAAAAGTGTGCGCTATTGCATCTCCACATCTACACTTTGTGTGAATCCCATCTCTAATATTTGCGAGTGTGACTGAGCTTAGTAGAGCATCAAACAATAGTATGGCCAAGGCTATATATTAGATCTAGTACGGTTAAAAAGTGTGCGCTATTGCATCTCCACATCTACACTTTGTGTGAATCCCATCTCTAATATTTTCGATCTGTAAGGCTCCCTTTTTAGTATGAATACAAGTATGAAAAATCAAAAAAAAAAAGATCTAGTACGGTTAAAGATTTGGCATCTCTTAGTTGGTTAGGTATTGATCTGCCTCAAGAAATTCATGAAAGTTCTAGTGATCACCTCAAGATCCAAGCATGAATGATTGGGCAAGTTTTCTTGTAACCTCACTTTTAGTATATCTAATTTCCATACAATTTGATAATATCTAATTCACCCTCACTGGTCGATATAACTTGATATTCATCCCTCGACACGACATCTAGGCCACATCTCAACACGCCACCAAGGTCATGCCTCGACATGATGCCAAGTTGAGGTCACCAAATTTAGGAATATTCAGCATCGTGCCTCGTAGAGCTTCAAAATGATATGACTAGTGTTGAGCCTGGTGCTACCGAGAATGGCCCTTGTTTACAGAGGTAGGTAACCTAGCTTGTCCTTAAAGCTTCCCCTAGGCGTCATGCATAAGAAATTTGTTAGTAGGCACGATCTTTCGGTCGGTGCTTCTGAGTATTGCTTTTGTTATCGATTTGGCAAAGTACTACCTCTTCAATTTGGTAACACCATGTTTCATTGTGGTGGTCTCGAAATTTTTTCTAGACTAACACATTTCTTTGAATAATTGTTGCATGTGTTGTACTTAATATGACGGGCTTTGAATTCGTCGTAACCATGTTTTGCCTTTGTTGGCTTAAGATCATGCTGTGGCTGCATAGTTGAAATCTCGGTTGCACCGAGTCTCAAGAAGGTACCACCGATAATTGGTTATGTTATCGCTCTTTTGAGGATATCATTATTTCTGGTGTGAACGGGCTCCTGTTCGTAAACACTACTGGAGCTAAGCTTATGTTAGTTGTGATTTCCGAGGCATCAAAATTCTGCTCCGCTCTAGGGTTCTCCGTATGACTGGTTTGAGATTTTATTGCAACCAAAAAAAACAATATTAAATACAAACTGTTGTATTCCATCCCGAGCCTATTTATGGGACTTTACCCCCACAGACTAGGGTTAGGACTGTATGTGAATGTCCGATCTCGTTTTTTATCATATCTTAAGAGAAGAGAAATGAATTTGACCTTAGTTGAGTATCAAGCAAGAGTACTGTCAAGCCAATTGATACCTCCACTTGTTGCTCTTGGAGATTTGAAATCTCCTTGTCGAGTAGGATTGTTTGAGAGATTCCAATTTGTCGAACCTGGATCGAAGTTCATGAAATTTCAGGGATCACTATAGGATCAACCATGATTCATTGAGCAATTTTGAAGAAACCTGAGCCCAAGGAGAGGAATGTGAAGTCCATGGAATCCAAGACACGCATGCCTACCCTCTCCAACGAAAATCCTTTGAACCAAAGAGGCCCCCTTAATGTCTTCGCATCTATGTGCACCACTTTATTTGTATCTTGTTGCTAGATCTAGTTTAATTAGTTCATGTTGCTTCTATTGGATCGCATGCTCTACCCAGTTTTCCTAAAAGACCGATCTGTTAGGAGAGACTACAATTGTATTTCCCGGGATCCCGGCGCCCCCGCTTCATAGAGTGCCTGTCAAGCCTGGATGGGCGCATTTATGTGTACTTCTGCATTGTAACTGTTAAGACCTAAGCTGCCCGTACTGGTTTGTTTTCCTCTTGAATTTCCATAAGGTTTTCGCGTCTTTTTGTCCACTGCTTTTTGGTGTTCTACGCCGTTAAGACCCAGCCCCCGAGCGCGCGGCGCGACCGTCCTGCCGAGGCGTGCATGGCAAGGACAGGAGGCGCTGCACTTCGCGAGGTGGTAAGGGCTCTTGAGGCTAGCTGCTCAAGAGTCCTCCTTTTGGCGTGCAAACAGCCCGTGGAGCTCGAGCACTTGAACCCGCGGTATTTTTTAAAAAAGAGCAAACTTCTGAGGTGTGCTGGGACTTATCTTTGGTAGGGTGAAGACCCTGAGGGAAATTTTCCGCTTCCCGAGCCTCTGGAGGCTAGTGGTGTCAGCGCCGGGCTGTGTCTCAGGAGGCTTTTGTCCTTCTCCCATTTTCCGTGGTGATTCCTGCGTCTTGTTATGCGACAAAGGCAGATCAACGAGGGTGGTGACGGTACGCGCGTGCTGATTCGTTCATGGTGTTGCATGAGGAGATTGGCACCAAGGACCTTTAGAAGTGGCGTGTACGAGGGTGTCCCCCGAGTTCACACTTTTCGGAACTGCAGGGACGGACCCGAGCACAGACACCGTGCCCCAGCCCCGCTCGTGTGACACCCAGGTAGAATCGAAGACGCGTACCAAAAAATAAGCAGCTTACGAGGGTAAGGACACATAGAGATATACGTGACGTGAAACGCATTGTTTACTGCTGAATGAATAGACGTCTAGGCCTATGGGGCTGCTATTTTTTCTATATGCACGCCTAGGATCCCGGGACTACGACGTGAATCTTTTTGGGAGGCCGCAAATATTTATTTTAATACTGCATTGGCTGGAATTTGAACCCGGAACCTTTTGACTCTGATACCATATTTGATTGCTGCACTAACCATTTCAACCAAAAGTCCGAACTGATGGAAAGGGGTTAGACAATATATTTATATTCAACAGTTTCATTTTTAATTGCTCTAACTCAAAGTTACTTTTATAATCTACTTTCTCTGTTCCAGATTATAAAATGTTCTAACATTTTCTGTTTCACATATATAGAGCCGTTTTTAGTATGTATGTTCACTCATTTTCAGTCAACATTTAGTTAACATTAAATATTTAAAACATTTTATAATTTGGTGCCGAGGGAGTAATATTCATCTCATCAAGTTGATAAACCTCCGACATTTCACATGCCAGGTCCCAGGTAGTCAGGTGCCATCCATACCTTTGTTGCGAGATCGTTGTCAGCGTTGTGATGACAAGTCGCTGCACCATATTTGTCATATTTCGAACGAGTGACATAACACTCTTTTGTGCAGTACCATTACGTACTGTTGGCAACTCATTAACTGACATGTCACAGTTAGACGTACTCTCGGTTACCTAATGCTAGGAATTTCGCAAAAATCTCAGCAAAAGCTAAGCTGTTTTGGTCTCTCTTTTTTCTCACCTGAGTATAAGAAACTTTAAAAAGGACGGAAAATTATAAGATTAAAAACATGACTATACATCGTTCCAAAAAATTGCGTATGTCTGAGTGTCAAGTCCGAACAAAAGAAGGTTAATGTTATTCTGCTTTATTGTTCAGTACAAAAAATACCAATTCTTTAAACAACTTGTCAACACGAGACTAGAAATAAGTTTAAAAAAAATTTATAACCTAAATATATAAAAAACAACACATAATTCTTTGGTAATAACAAATAGTCGACCACCCTAGTTCATAAGATGCATGCTTTGGTAGTGCACACACGCCTTGGTTGGCGCACTTCCTTTTTTTTAATCTTCCCTTGCAATTTGTTTTACGATCTTCTTTTTACAAACGAAAAAAGCGCATGAAAACAACAACATCGAAACAAGACAAGGAAAAAGAAAGTGGCCGGGAGTGACGACATCGGCGAGGACAGGTGATGAAGCTGTGGCGGAGCGAGTGTACGTACTGACTAGAATCTATCTCCCCGTCATATCATCACCACCTCAAAAAGCATCGTCCTCTCCCTCCCTCCCTTTTCTCTCTCTCTCTCTACCTTTTATTCTTTTTTCTCTTCTTTCAAGGCTCGTTGGTTCACAGAAGGTGAAAAACATAGAAATATTAAAATATAGAGAAATAGAGTGTTGTGGCTCATGAAATGCTACATGAAATCGAAAACGCAAGTCTTTAATTTGTTATGCCCCAGAAAAAAGGCATAATTTTTCTATACAGATTGAGTACATGTCGTAGTTGTCATAGACAAAATTTTCACAAATTTTTTTTTATCACAGACAAATACTCCCTCCGTTTCTTAATGTAAGGTGTATAGTTTTCTGAAAAAAATTTCCATAATATAAGGTGTATTTGCTATTTATGTACAATTTGACCCATCAAAAAATGAGACCTAGTCTTAAAAGAGGGATTTGACGGATTGTATTCACTTTGTGCCTATTAAGAACTCATCTCTCACAATTTTTTTCAGAAAAAATGAGTCCACTCTATACAAAATACACAGTCTTAATATTCGTGCAGAAAACTATACACCCTACATTCAGGAATAGAGGGAGTAGGATTTGTTTTCAAGAGGTCTAACCTCTTGCTAGAAATCTTAGGGTTTGTATTGTGGGGGAATTTTCATTGCTTTGAATCAAATAGGAAAATTGTCTATAAATTGGGATCATACACTCTTCTTTTGAAATCATTTTATTCAAATAGGCCATGAGTTGTCTTGTTTAGCTATAGTTCTACTGACTAATTGTCTTGTTTTTTGCGGGGAAAATACTAAGAAAACCGTATGGTTTGAGGTGTTTTTGGAGAGCCATTGGATGTACTCAACAATTTTTTTATTTTTTTTACATTTCAGTTGTTCCTCTCCACAGAAATTGTATGCTTCATCCCTAAAAAAAACTGAAATGTATCGTCGATGTTTTCAAGAAGGAATATCTCGTCGCTGCATTTGCCCTATGTGTTTTGGACCATTCGACTAAAAACAGAAAGTTTCTCTTTCCTAGGGCCCGTACATGTACAAAGCTATACTGCTATTTGAAAAAATGTATGTGCACAAATGAATTTTTTTTTTTTCGAGAAACACCATATACATAAACAAACTCCATCACATGACTCCTTCCTAGTCATGGCTGGAGTCGTGAGATTGGTGATCATATTGTTGGACAAAGCATGGCTGAGAACTAAACAAAATATTCTATTTTGAGACACACATACATCAAACTTGCGAGTATATGTCGTGAAGTAGGATAAAACCAACCACGACAATCCAAAAAAATGATGCCTTCTCATAAGATTATGTACATGTCGATCAGTTTGTGTGTTCTTGGTGATGATTTTTCGATGGTGGAGACGATGTTTGTGTTATAAATAGGCGTGCGGCTCCATCTCCGTCCTGGTGTATGTTAGGGCAATAGCAAAGACATCTATTACCAGGGGGCCAAGGCCACATATATAGTACATGTACAGGTGAATATGCAGGAAAGCCCCTAACATATGGGCAAAATACAATATGCACAAATCTACTCTAACACCCCCCCTCAAACTCAGGGTGGATCCACAACACTGAGTTTGGAGAGTAAGAAGTCATGTTGCGCTCGAGTTTGTGCCTTTGTAAAGAAATCTGCCAGCTGCAAATCTGAAGGCACATAGTGAAGCGCAACAACCTGATCCTGCACCTGAGCACGTGTATAGAAAGCATCAACACCAATATGCTTGGTCAGCTCATGCTTGACCGGATCACGTGCAATACTGATAGCACCTGTACTGTCACACAAAAGTGGAGTGGGTGTCGTAACAGAGACCCCAAAATCTGCAAGCAACCACCGTAACCAGGTCACCTCAGCAATCAACGAAGCCATAGCCCGCAGCTCAGCCTCAACACTCGAACGGGAAACCGCACCTGTTTCTTCGTCTTCCAAGCAACAAGCGAACCACCAAGAAACACACAGTAAGCAGAAAGTGAACGACGATCCGTAGGATCACTCGCCCACGTGGCATCCGAGTAACACTGGAGCTGGAGAGAGCTGGAACTAGGGAAGAAAAGACGACGAGTAATCGTGCCACGAAGATAACGAAGGACACGGAGGAGATGACTATAGTGAACGGTGGTAGGAGCTGAGACAAACTGACTCAGAATATGGACGGGATAAGAGATATCAGGGCGAGTGACAGCGAGATAAACAAGACTCCCAACAAGATGGCGATAACGTGTGGGATCAGAAAGAGGCTCACCATCAGTGGATCGAAGCTTAACATTAAGCTCCATAGGAGTCTCAACGGTACGCTCATCACTAAGATCAGCCCGAGAAAGAAGATCCTGAATATACTTTTCCTGGGAGATAAAGAAGCCATCGGCTGTAGAAGAAACCTCAATCCCAAGAAAGTAGCGAAGAGGACCAAGATCAGACATGAGAAACTGCTCACGTAGACGTGCCTTAACAAAGGCAATGTGCTCAGGGTTATCACCAGTGATGATCATGTCATCAACATAGAGAAGCAACAAGGTCCGACACCGAGAAGAGGTGTAGACAAACAGTGCTGGATCATGAGCACTGGGAGAGAAGCCAGCGGCAATAACCACAGAGGAGAAACGCTCAAACCAGGCACGAGGGGCCTGTTTGAGACCATATAAGGATCGTCGAAGACGACAAACCATCCCATCGGGAACAGAATACCCAGGAGGAGGCTGCATGTAAACCTCCTCACTCAACTCGCCATTAAGAAAAGCATTCTGAACATCAAGCTGGGATACAGACCAGCGTCGAACAGAAGCAACAGCAAGAAGAGTACGAACAGTGGTCATATGAGCGACAGGAGCAAAAGTCTCGTCATAGTCTCGGCCGTGCTCCTGCTGAAAGCCACGAGCCACAAGACGCGCTTTATAGCGCTCGAGAGATCCATCAGAGCGGGTCTTAATTTTATAGACCCACTTACACGTGATAGGACGAACACCTGAAGGGGGAGAAACAAGATCCCAGGTGCCAGTGCGCTCAAGCGCAGCAATCTCCTCAGCCATGGCCAGCTGCCACTCAGGATGACGCTCAGCATCCCGATAAGAAGTCGGCTCGGAGACAACAGAAAGACCATACTTACTAGGAGTATAACGGTCTGGAGGACGACGCTGACGAACAGGCCGTGAATGGGAAGGCTCATCAGCAGAAGATGACTCATCAGAAGAAGAGGAAGAAGGAATAGGAGAAGGAGGAGCCGAAGCAGGAGAACGAGGAGTACTAGGGGTACTAGACGGAGGAGAGGATGGCTCCGAAGATGGAGGAGGCGCACCAGGTGTAGAAGATGGAGAACTAGGAGATGGGGAAGAGACAGCAGGAGGTGAATCCGGAAAAAGGAGAAAAGAAATATCATCCACCGGATAAGTGCCAGAGGTATGGCGAGGATAGAAGGAGCGCGTCTCATCAAACGTGACATCACGAGAGATGCGCATCCGACGAGCAACAGGGTCCCAACAGCGGTAGCCCTTATGCTCATCACTGTACCCAAGGAAAACACACTCAGCAGACTGAGCGGTCAGTTTGGTGCGTTCGCGGGGAGGAAGAAGAACATAGCAAGCGCAACCAAACAAACGAAGAGCCGAGTAATCTGGAGAGGTACCAGAAAGACGCTCGAGAGGAATGCCACCTTGAAGGGCAGCAGAGGGCTGAATGTTAATGAGGTAAGTCGATGTAGCGACAGCCTCAGCCCAGAAATGTGGCGGAAGAGAGGAAGCAATCATCATAGCACGGGCAGTCTCAAGAATATGACGATGCTTACGTTCGGCGACACCATTTTGAGCATGGGCACCGGGACACGAAAACTGAGCAAGGGTACCCTCCTCAGCAAGAACACCACGCAGTGCTGAGAGATATACTCACCTGCAGAATCAGCACGAAAGACACGAATAGGCGTGGAATACTGAGTACGAACCATGGCAACAAAGCGCTTATAAATGGAGAGAACCTCACTGCGAGAGCGCATAAAAAATAACCAGGTGTACCGAGAAAAATCATCAATGAACAAAATATAGTATCGATGACCCCCCTTTGACTGAAGGGGAGCCGGACCCCAAACATCTGAATGAACTAAATCAAAAGGTCGCTGAGATACAGACGCACTAGTAGGATAGGGAAGCTGAATCTGTTTACCTAACCTACAACCCTGACATGAATGTAAAGACACATCTCCTGAAACAGACCCTAGAAGACCTCGACGAACTAATGACGATAAACGGGAGCCACAAAGGTGACCCAGCCGATGATGCCACTGCTGGAAAGAGCCAGTGACAGAAGCAGCAACCGCAGGAGAACTGGCAGATGAAGTAGCAGCGGAAGGAACACGAAGCCAGTCTAACTCCCAGAGCCCCGGAGACTGAAGACTACGAGGGCCAGCTCCAACCAGGGCCTGAGTCCGACGGTCCTGAACAGCACAAGAATCAGCGTCAAGAATGACGCGACAACCAGAATCAGTAAGCTGACTAGCAGAAAACAAGTTCATCTTAAGGCTAGGGACATGAGAAACATCAGGAACAGAGAAAGATGAAGTAGAGAGGGTGCCTCGACTAGAAACAGGAAGAGAGGTACCATCAGCCGTGATAACACGAACAGGAGAAATAAGAGAGCGAAGAGCAGAAAGAATAGAAGACGCAGAAGTCATATGAAAAGAAGCTCCAGAATCCAGATACCACGGGGATGACATACCTGACTGTGTAGAAGGTGGTGGTCGCGTGTTGCCAGAAGAACCAGACACAGAACCAGCAGTACCCGGCAAGGAAGAGCCTGAAGCAGCAAGCAGACCACGAAGACCACGGATAATGTCCTGATCAGACAGTGCAGCAGCAGAAGAACCTGAAGATCCTGAAGAACCAGTCCTCCGACGAGCAAGATACTGCTGACGTAAGCTGGGATCCCTCTGCCAGCAGCCAGAAATATCATGGCCAGGCTTGCCACAGTAGGTGCAAGGACCACGAGAACCACGAGACTGCGGGGGCTGACTCTGACCCTGGACCTGAGGAGTAGGTAGTATCGGCGGTACTGAAGACCGCGACGGAGGCTGTGGCGGAGCAGGACCACGAGCAGACGGCACAGGAGGACCACGAGCAGCAAGAACAGAGGGAACCTCCAGAAGACCAGCACCACGAAGACGAGTCTCCTCAGCACGAAGCTCAGACAGGACCTCAGAGAGCGGAACACGACCACGGGCATGTAGCTGTGCACGGCGTGGCTCAAACTCCTTGCGGAGCCGCGACAAAACTCAAAGACGCGCTGAAACTCCAGGTCGGCGCGAACAATCAAGCAGCAGGGACAGGTGGCACACACAGGCGTACGAAGAGAATCAAGCTGACGCCAAATAGCAGCACTCTGAGTGTAGAACTCATCAATAGTCAAATCGCCCTGCTGAAGGGCATGCTCCTGGCGGACCACAGACAGGTAAAGAGCATCCCCAGACGGCTGATAACGCTGACGAAGAAAGGCCCACTGAGCAGCAGCAGTGGGAAGAGCCATAAACTCAGCAGCATACTGAGGCAGGACACTGGAAGTCAGAACAGCAGCAGCACGAGCATCCTCATCTATCCACTGAGAGTAGGCAGTCAGATCCTGCCGGTATGTCGCAACAGCAGCAGAATGGTCCTGGACCTGCCGGTCATAAGCAGTCAAGCAAGAGCATCAGCACGAGTGGCGGAATCCTTGTCCTCCTGAGAAGCATCAGAGGCAAGGGCAGTAGGCGTCGGTGCAACAGGCACCGAAGGAGCAACGGGGGGGGCGGACAGGGGACCTCGCCAGAAAGCACACCCCACAGACGAAGACCGCGCATGTGGACGCGCATGAAGTTAGCGAAATCAGGGTAATTCGCTCCATCAAAGATAATCGGGCAGCGAGGAATCGCAACATAGCCCGACGAGGTAGACATCTCTCTCTCTCTTTTTTTTTTTTTTTTTTTTTCAGAACCGAAAGTCAACTCTCACTGGATCAGGCCCGTCACTGGATCAGGCCCGCGACAGATCGAGGGAGCAGCCAGCGGAAGACGCCGAGACGGCTGCAGCCTGGGGCGATGGCGGCCGGGGCGGAGGTGGCTGGCCGGCCGGAGACGGAGCGGCCGGGAACTGGCCGGAGACGGGCGGGGCCGGTCGGAGACGGGGGCCGGAGACTCGGGGACAGGGGCGGCGCGGACCACGGCGGGCTGCGCGGACCACGGCTGCGGCGGCGGTCGCGGAAGGAGGTCGTCGCGGAGGGCGGCGACGGCCGCGGACGGCGGGGACGGCGGCGGCGGCGGCGGAGGGTGCGGACCACGGCCACGGGGACCCGACGGCGGCAGCGGGCGGAGGACGGCGGCGGCGACGGATCGGTGCAGAACAAGGACCAGCACAACACGACGACGGATCGGTGCAGAACAAGGACCAGCACCAGCGCGTGCGGGGGAAGAGGACGACGGATCGGTGCAGAACAACACGGCCGGGGCGCGGCGGCGAGGAGCCGGGGGCGCGACGGCGGCGGCGGCGGCACGGTACGTGGAGAGGGAGAGAAAAAAAAAGGCCTAAACCTGCTCTGATACCATGTTAGGGCAATAGCAAAGACATCTATTACCAGGGGGCCAGAGGCCACATATATAGTACATGTACAGGTGAATATGCAGGAAAGCCCCTAACATATGGGCAAAATACAATATGCACAAATCTACTCTAACAGTGTAGTCGTCATAGTTGACACATGAGAGCCTCTGGTCTCGATCTAGCTAATTATCTTTTTCACTCTTCAACCTGACTTAGGTGGGGACGACGATGATATCAAGTTTTAATTTCGATTAGTGTTTTGCTATTCACCCTTTCATGAACTTTCTTCTCTAGCAATACGACGATGAAGAAGTTTAACATGTGGCATATGTGCCAGCCATAGCTCATTCAACAGTTTCAAATTCCTATATGTGTCTTGGATTAGTGATGATGCAAGCTTGACTAGTTTTCGTAAGGGTACATGAAAAAAACACCACGATGTAAAAGTTGGAACTCGGAAAGGCTTCAACAATCTCAATCTCAATTTTGTTTTTGCAAGAAGACTTTGTCTCTCTTGTTTGATTTTCGCTAGCTCGATGTGGTGTATGTATTGTATTCTTAAAGCTAGCTGGTTGTACTCAAACGCGTATTTTAAGCAACCCACAATTAGAGACCCCGGAGAGAAAAAAAATGATTTTAGCGCATCTCGTGTCAGCCTAGGTGGCCCTACATGATTCCCTGTCGTCAGTGACGCTTAATAATAATGCCTTGGCATCAAGTGGCGTTGGGCCCACCACACACGCCCACAGAGTGTGAATCAGAGGTATAGTTTCTCTGTGTACGCGTAAGCATCTAAAAATAAATAGTGGAGAGAACTTAACCGTGGCAAGGTGGTTAGGAGGTGGTTGTACCCCAGCCCATCAGAGTTCAAACCCCAGGTTTGACGCTGGTATTTCTCATTTAGTCGGAATATTATTCAGTGGGAGGAGACGTTTCCGTCGATAGCGAGGCGCCGTGGTGACTTCGTCAATCTCAGGATTCGACCCGCCGGATCAGTATTCGGAGGTGCTCATAGGGGTAGGATTAGGGTGAGTGTGTGCACACGTTTGTGAGCGTCTGCGTTTGTACTGTGTTTCGCAAAAAAAAAAATAGTGGGGGAATACATTACATACAAAAACCAAAAAATGATTTGGCCGTAGCAATTGCATAATTTTGCATCTGCAAGATCCGTGACGCAGACCAAAAGCTGGAATTCTCTGTGGCGCCCGTGTGCGCCTGCCCCCCGGTTGCATCCCTCTCTCATTTTCTTTTCTATGTGGCCCGGTGTCTGTGTTGCCCAACTTGCTGCCGCATGCCGTCACACAAAACTCATGCCTTTGCCACTTTTGGAACAACGCAAGTAGGCAGATGAAGGTGCAAAAAAAAAAAGAGTTGGCAGAGGTGACCGTTGTTTACCACGAATTTCTTTCTTGCGGGGACATGATGATTTTGAAGTAACTTTTACACCATAGTATACTATGCAAAACAAGGAGGCAACGAAAACATCTATTTACAATATAAAATATTATTTTCCTATGAGGAAATAATAATTATTCAGTAAGTAAGCCATCTAAATAAAACTCAGTATTCTTGGCTCCGCATTTTCCCACGTCTACTCATATTTTCCAATTGCATATAGTAGGTGACAACACAACAGGTAACAAAACATGATAGTTTGACGCTCGGATTATGCATGTCGTCATACCGTATATATGGAAAACTCAAGAAGAGATTAATTTACCGGAAAACCAAAGATCTTCGCTTGAACCATTATCTTCTTATTCTTTAAGCCCTTATCCTAAAGCACACTCCTTTTAGTTTGCGTAGAAGTTATCTTCGTTGTCAGTTTGTGAGAACAAAGTAATACTTACCGACAATTTAAGTTTAGTTTCTTAAAAAAGTTTCAAATGTCCTTTTGAAAGAAAATGTAAAATCAATGGCCAATAGGAAATCATAACACATAAACTCCACTCGTAAAAATAGGTGATTTTGTTTCTTGAGTATGTACTATACTCCTAGCTAGTTACCTTTATATGAAATAATTTTTAGTTGATTCGCAAAAAAATGAAATAATTTTTAGTTCTGTAATAACTTAAAACATCTAATTATACATATAACAAACATAGAAGGGGCCACATTGTGGTTGGCCATAAGGGATGGATCCATTGAAAGAGAGCAGTGTAATTATTGGAGTGGGCCCGGAAGGTACCTAAAGAAAGCAGGGGGTCCCAGATAGAGAGGGACGTGTGTTTGGTGGTGGCCTCGGATGCAAGACGACTCTCACTTTCGTGAGCTAATGAGAGTGAAATAAAGCATGAAAACGTCTCCTCCCACGTAGTGTATAATTATTATAATTCATTTTCCACCATATACTCCATCGCCTTAATTGCCAAAGAAAACCAATCATAAATCCGTGGAAAGAAACATCAAATCACATGATTACTACGCCATTCTATGTCATACGATGGATTTGAAGACTTATACTTTGTGTGAATGCTTCACCTAGTATTATATTATGCAAAGTAGATTTGTAAATGTCTCCCTGCCTTTCTAAGAAATTTATACATAGATACAAATGCACCTTCCATTTTTTTCTGCATGATAGGGGATAATGTTTTAGAAAAAGAAATCCTTTCACATAACCCCGACTACTGGGGCAAATGAACATAAAGAACACAAACCCACATCTCAATGCACTTGACAATGTTCCCATCATGCCAGGTTCATGGAGCAAAAGGACACAAGTACATCTAGTAATTCACACGCTGATGTAACTTGCATCTCCCTTAGCGTATTTTGGTGTGTATTTTTTTAATAATATGGTTATTTGCATTCTTACTTGGTGCAAAAGTTTCCATTTACCAAGTAATATTCATCTTAGCATGTGTAGGAAATGCACACACACAAGTGACATTTGTTGTAGGTTTTGAAAAAGTTAAATCGCTGAGAAATGCAGAGCAGGCGAATCCAACACCCCTAAAAAAAAGTTGCTAGATAGGGGGGAGAGGCCCGGCCGAGAGCGAGAGCGTATTTCTTCTCCCTCTCGTCTCCAAGGAGGAGAGGGCTCCGGACTCGCAGGGGCTCTTTCGCGAGGCTCCTCCCCCCCATCAACAAAGTCATCATCCCATCTCATACTATTATTACCACTACCCTCCTCGAATCTCCCTCTTGTTTCTCCTCTTGATTGATTGATTGCCCCTATAGAGAGAGAGAACTTATACTAACAGAAAATCAAAGAAATAAAGATCTCCGGCCATCGATCTCCGGTACGAATCAGCGCTGCTCCGCTCTCGATTTGCTTGTTTTTCTGAGCTGCTTGTTGCCCAATCGAAGATCCCATGCCGGGCGTCTCTCTATCTCTCTTGTTCACTCGATTTCCAATTTGTTGCTGCAGGTCGTGTCGGGTATTGGATTTCTCCTCGGCCCGCTGTTGATTCGTGCCGGAGGGATTCCTCCGGTGCCCACTGGTGCTAGGTCCCATCTTGTGTTTCCTCGGGTGAGTTAGATTCGTTCCGCCCTCTTCTGTTGGCCTCAGCTGTTTTTCCTCCCCTCGATTCGCTCGTGTAATTGCGTGTCTGTTTCATTCGCAGCTTGGATCGAGGGGAATTAGCCGGGAGATGGACGTGGAGGGCAAGATGAATTTGGAGGTGAGTCAGTGGTTCAGCCTGAAAGAACCGAAACTGGAGTGAATTATTATTATTCCCTTTTCCTCAGAGCTCCAGTTGGAAGCCTAATTAGGTGTTGTATTAATTTGGAAGCAGATTGGATCCAAGGACATGGAGGTGGAGAGCAGGAACCTTAGGCTGGAGGACCCTCTGGCTCCCTCCGAGATGGACATGGATGAGCCGGGCGTCGCTGAGAGTGGCGAGGTGGATGCCAGCAATGGCAGCTCCAAGGAGTGCCCCTTGACCCCTAAGGGTTCGAAGACATCATCAAAGGTTTGTGCCGCCAAGAAGCCGAGATCGGTGAGCACCGACTTCGGGGACGAGCTCGACTTGGAGCTTGAGAGTGGCGAGCGAGAGTGCGGCAGGCAGCAGGACAGGAAGCTCTCCAGGCATGACCGGGTCGAGTTGAGCCGGTCCTTCCAGCACGCCGTGAGTTCTCATGACTGGGAGAGCGCTGATGGACTCGTGGGGAGGGCTGATGCGCAGGGACTCAACGACGTGCTCTGCGTGGCGGTTGACGCTATTTGGTTTTTGAGCGACAAGGAGGAGCTGCATGCGGTCGTCGCGTTGATCAGAAAGATTGTGTCGGAAGGTGCGAATGATTTCACGCGTGCTGCGCTCCGGACATCGTTCCTCGCGTCGTGTGTGTCGGCATGCAGGGGCCGGACGACTAGCCTCGCCGATGCTGTGAGCTTCATGGGTCAAAAGTAAGTCTGTCCAAAACTGTTTTGACGAGTGCAAATTCATATGAATTACATGCCTCACTTGCACTGGTCTTATCGTATTCGGTAATTCCAAGTTGACCTTTACACCTTATATAGCACATGAAACTATTGTGATGGCTGATAATTTTTAGGTTGCATGAACGCCTCCAAGAATCCCATGGTGACGAGGTACTGAAGGCAGAAGCAAGTGCAAAGGTACACAAGTTCACAGAATGGGCTCTGAAGTGTATTGGCTTACACTCGCGTGTGCGGGAAGGTAAGGGCAGAGGAAACCATGGCACGATCATTGAGGTTCAGCTTCAGCTATCTGCTTTCAAGACATTCCTGGATCTTGCTGATAATGATCTTACTGGAAAAGATTTCACCGAGGCCTTTGATGCTGCATGCTTTCCTCTTACACTATTCTCAAGCACCTTTGACCAAGGATGGGCATCAGGAATCTCGGCAGCTGCAATACAAGGGCTCCTAGAGTTGTTGGTAGAGGGTGGTGCAGACAATGTGAACCAATGCTTTCTCGAAGCGGCACGCTATGGAAGCACTGAACTTGTCCGCATCTTACTTCAGGTAATGACAAACCATAATCTTCATGACCATCATTTTACTTCAGGTAATAAAAAACATAGTCATACAGTTAAGGTTAATGGACCCCCATTGAGCAGGCAATGTAGATGCAGCACAATTAAATTGTTCTTACTTGCTCCCAGAACACAATGGTCCCCCTGTCTATATGTATATTAAAAGTTCGAAACCTTTTCTTGTTTACCTTGTGTCCTCTGCTAGTAATTGCACCTTTTCTTCTGAGTTGGAACCGGACTTTTTCTTGTGGAACTTACCATCATGTTCAAATGTATTTGGCGTTCATGCAGGATGCATTCTGAATATAGATGCACTTAATTGACCGAACCTTCCAAAATGGTGTCGGTACCATATAGTTCTTCTCACGATGATGATCTCATTCAGATTTGTAATGACACTTAGAATAGGATGTTCCTTGTGCAATTCAGGCGCAATGTCTCGTGCTTACCCTAGAGAACCTCAGAAATTTAAGGTTTACTAAATTACCGACTTTAAAGAGATTAAAGGGATATATCTGAAGTAGTAATTGAAGATGGTCATCTTGATGACTGATGACTAATCCTTCTACAGTATAGAAAATAAACAAATTTATACTGTGTTTGCACGGATGATCAATCATATCAGCGGATATACAATGCAAGGTGCTTAGAAAAAATAAACTGGTTTCTATACTGGTGCTTAACTAGGCATCTCTCCTGTAGAAATAGGCACTGATTCTTAAGAGAAACTTTGTTTATTTTGTAAGCACCTTGGATACATTCTGGGCTTGACCTGGACAGTATTTTCTAATGATATGGCATCAAACACATCGGTGATGATACACTATTTATGTTGGTATAGACATTGATTTTCCTCGTAAGTCGTTTCTATATTGTGTCGCCGTTCAGGCCAGATTAAAAACCTATGTAGGTTCACTATATATAAGGCATGAGAAAAAAATGAATATACCCTTGCAATACTCCCTCGGTTTCTGTTTTAAGGCATATGGTTTTCCTCATTATATTTCACAACACAAGGCATTAATGTGAATTTATTGTTCTTTCCCTGTATTGATCACATTTTGTCTCTCCCTCTAACTATCTCCCATTTCCAAGGTATTTATGACAAATATAGCATGGCCATCTCCTCTTGTATTTCCCTTGATCTGTATGCTTGCCTTAATCTATATGCCCCACCTAGAACTTATTTACTTAGTTCCCATGTATCTGTTGTTCTCTTTTGATCCACCCTGAACACTTCCCCCTGTATTCTCTTGTATCTGGCAGTCACCAGTTTGGTGACTTTCATGGACCCGCCAGTTAATTGAAAATCTACACCGTAGGGGTTTCCCCTACGGTAATGCGCTTAAAAAAAAAAGATCTTGCTGTATGTTTGGAATGGGAATAGTAAATTTCATAATCGTTAGGCTATTGCTCAATAGCCTAACGATAGCGCATTTTGTGGATATCAATTGCATTAATCTCTTCCTTCCCTTTGTAATATATGTAAGACTAGAGGGCATTAACATTTTCTTCTAAAAAAAATATAGTATAACATTTTGGAAGTTTTTCCTTTTTATCTTGTGCTCTCTGACATATGACAGTTTTCATTTTCTCTTGGTGCAAATTTGTCGTCAACCATTGGCAGCATTTAACGTATTTAATGTTTTCACTTCTGTTCAGATTGCCCAAAGGAACAGCTTGGACATTGATGTTGATCTAGCCCTTGGCTTTGCTTCCCACTACGTGAAACTCGAAACCATGGGATGCTTAGTTCAGGAAGGTAACTCTGTCGCGTTCCTTGGCCCTTTAATGCGGGCAGCTGAGCGGGGATGTCTTCAAGTTGTCGAATGGTTCGTTAACCGTGGCTGTCGGGACATGGAGCTTTGCCTAGCCCTTACTGCTGCCACCTCTAGTAGCCAGGTTGCAGTTGCTGCCTATCTCCTGCCTCTAGTCCCCCAGCTGGTTCTTGCCCCACTCAGCGTCGAGATCGTTAAGGCCGCTGGTGAGAGGAGCACAGGTTCCCTCCAAGGTGTGGATTTTCTTCTCCGCTCGGACTTCCTCAATGACCCAGCTGCCACATATGCTGTGGCTGACAGCATAGCAAGATGCGCTGATGAAGCTGTAGATACGAAGCTTAGGTCGTTCATGCTTGATCATTGGTCAGAGTCAGCCTTCTCCGAGGGATTCACACATGCGCAAGAGCACTTTCTTAACATTACAAGGATAATGGAAAGGGGCGAGTCACCAGTCCTCCTGAGGGACCTGCCGCTCCAGTTGGTGATTGCCATGGCCTACTTGCCACTGTACAGGGAATGCATCGAGTCCGGTGGACGGCTTTTGCCGCAGAGGCTAAGAGGTCAGCTTGTGGAGGCTGCTGGCAGGCTGGAGGGCCGGCAACTAGACAGGGCTAGCCAAGGAAGAGAGCTCCTGGCCATCTTGGAGCACCACCTCCCGCGTTTTTTTGTTCAGACTTGAATGAAGATCACAGCTTGTACTCAAATCACATCAGCATCGGCATCGGTCGTCGCAAGCAAGTAACAAGGGCGCTGCACCTAGCATCTCCGCCGTACCCAAGTGCCGTCGCCTCATGTTCCTGCTTGTCGACATCCGGAATGATAGCACCCTGAGAGCTCATCATCCCTGACTCTCCTGGAGGCGCTCTTCGGAGAGTATATAATTTTGGGACATGGTGTGTGTGTGTCCTCTTGTGTGAGGCATGTGTTGAGTATTTATTGGGATCGTAACATTCACAAAAAATGATATAAGCATTGAGAAAGATGTTTCTCAGTTTTCGGTAACCGTACATTGCTGCTAGCCTCGATCGCCATGCGGTTTGTTTTCACTGACGACTTCTGTACTGTA
The DNA here is from genome assembly GCA_947311845.1 of Poa pratensis. Taxonomy (NCBI): domain Eukaryota; kingdom Viridiplantae; phylum Streptophyta; class Magnoliopsida; order Poales; family Poaceae; genus Poa; species Poa pratensis. The sequence goes on from CAMZMU010000117.1 coordinate 77,310,756, forward strand.
ATCTTGGCTTCACAAACACAAAATGAAACTAAATAAAAAACGGCTACCTTTTGGCCGTGTTAATCTGGATCTCTCAGTTGTCATCACTCTGCTTAGTCAGCATAACAACTGCCTGCATGCGTAGCAATTAATTTTAGAAAACAAAACTAATGGAGCCTGAGACATGACACATCACTCCATCAATTTGGAGGGCGCGGATTCGCTGACGTTGCTCCCGCTGGCGTTGCCTGACTTTGAGTCACTGGCAAGTGGGCCCACTATGTGTGGGGCCCACACGTAAGTGACTCAAAGTCAGCGGGAGCCAAGTCAGCGAATCTCAACCCCAATTTGGATGCCTTTGCAACCAACAAGTTACTGGAATGCATTTAGGTGCGTCCGGGACCGGGCATAAATGTTCTTTAGATGTCCTGTCCCTGGAACCCGTAATTGCATTGCAAGTGCCAACTGAAATTCGTATGAGTAATGAGTGGCACTACTCCGTACTACTTGTGTGTGTGTGAGAAAGAGATTATAAAAAATAGTTATTTAGTTGCAAAGTTCAACTCGTTATGACAGAGAAATGTTGGTTAGGAGAAACAAATAATGCAATATTTCTTTATTGGTGTCGAAGGAATATCATGTAGTGGAGTAGAGAAGAGAATTAGGTCCCTTTGTTAGAGGGAGAAAATGATAGGCGTCGGTGTCGTCGTGCTTCAGAGATCCCTTTGTTTTGGCTTGCGAATTAGGTCCGGTGACGAGTTCACGTTCGACAGGCTGTAGGTGTTTGCCATAGCTGCAATGCAATGCTTTTGCTTCGGTATTTCTATTCCATGAGTTGGCAATAGGGAGGGGCATTCCGAAACAAATCATGAGAAGCAGCACCGTCCAATATGGCCCAAGAAAAGTTCTACTCGAGGACAAGATATCCTTTTGCGTGTGGAATACAAATGATTTCCTTCGGTTTGTTTTTTACCAAAGACAAACGATTTCGTATGTCCCTTTTCAGGCAACGCTTACACAGTGATTCAATCGGACCGGCCCAAACGGTTCTATTTCCTTTTTTATCTGCTCTTTTTAATGGAAAACGCCGATTCAACAACACGCGCTGCGACTCCTCTTATCCTTACATAGCGCCACGCCACACTATTGTTCTCTGCTCTCCTCGCGCGACGCCTCCTACGAAGTCGAGAAAATTGCACTTAACACCAATCTTTGGTGACAAAGTTACACAAAACACATAAATCAAACGAAAATTTGTTTTGACTCTTGAGCACACATGGACATTATATCAAGACCAAACAATGCTCTCGTGATTTGTGCCAGTCCATGTATTTGATCTCGTATTGGACTTTCCAGTCTGCTATGTGGCCCACGTCTGAGATGGGTAGATGTGGCACAAATCAGCATGGACGCTCTGGACCGACATCTGAAACGTCGTGGACTGAATCAAGCAGGTAAAGGCCTTTGTCTTTCTCAATAAAAACAGTAGATCGGTTTGCTAAAGAAACAGGTTAATGGCTAACAGAAATTCGCCCTCATCTGCTTGCTGCTTGAGGATTCATCGTTCATTTGCCCTATCGATTACACCGATTCAAGCAGGCGTTGCAAAACTCTCGTGTCTATGATCCTACCTAGGCAGTCATGGCTCCGCTGCAATCGGGACGCTACAGGATGTATACATGACATTGAGGTCCGAAAACTCAATACATTAAGAAGTGCCATTAAGACATTAAGAAGTGTCATGCAAACTCAAATATCATGATGATGCAACATTACATTAAGAAGTTTCATACAAACTCAACCACAGAGGCAAACATGCATGCACTAAACACCTAACTACCAATGCATGAGATTTGATGCGACATGGCGGATGGGTCCAAACGGCCCTAAATTCGTCCCACATATAGACTGGGTTTAGAGTTTGCCGAGCAACCTGGACAGATGGGCTGGGTTTGGGCTCTGGGGTGGCCGGTTGTTGTTCGGCCCGTCCGTTCTTTTTTCCTTCTCCCCTCCATCCTCACCGAGCGAGCGCCAAACTCCCCAACACAGCCACCTTCTTCCCCGATGCCGCCCGATTGAGCGACGAACCCCCGAGCTGCCGATCAGATCCCCATAGCCTGATGCAACGACGGCGGCCGTTGTCAGAGCTTACGGATGTGTTGACAAGAGGTGACGAGGTCGAGGGAGCGGTGCACCACGGGGATCGCGACAGGAGGCAGCCAGGCAGGGTCAGAGAGGGAAGGCAGGAACGGTCCAGAGAGAGCGGGGCGGCGACGGATGGCGGGGCTGGAGCTCAGGGCGGGGGTTTCGTTCCTCCCGCTGGAGGATTAGGCGGCGCCAGTCAGCGCGGATCGACCAGGTGACTGTGGAGATAAACCTAGATAGGCTCTATCCAGTCTGGATCCTTGGGACTGGATTCTCCACATATACATGTCTCCACATAGGCATGCCTGAAGAAACTAGCCTTCAGAAATCAGTAAGGAAACATCCTGTCCAGGATTGATGTTGGAGTCCCCGTGCATAGAGTCAGTGGATTCGAGTGAACTGACCGGCCAGGCAAGGCCTAAAGTTTCATACTTTCATACTTGAGGTTGATCTCGAATCTCATTAGAGAGTCATGCTATGCTTTCTTATATTTTATTTTCCTGTGCTTTTTTTTCTTTTTTTCTTTCTGCAACTGTGAGACGACTTGTGCGTAAACAATGTATAAAGTGAGATCTATTCCTACAGTAGACGAAGAACATTTTGATTATTCTGACTTGTGCGTAAACAATGTAGTAAAATGAGGTATACGATGTTTCCAGCTAGAACAGAAACGGATTCGGATGAGAGGAGTATATTGGTACAGCAGACGAAGAATGGGGACTTGTAATGACAATCTCAAATCATACAATTTATTCCTGCAGACGGTGTACATTTCAATTAATCTGACGTAATTGTGATTTATGGTTCTTGCAGGACTGTGACCATTTTGGAGATGGTTGATAACATACGCCAGGTAAGGGCACCAAATTCAGTTGTATTTCCTACTTGAGCAAAACAGATCAGTTCCGTCTTTCTTACTTGTAAACCGGGCTCGTAGGGATAAACACACATGGAGAACAATGATACGTTGAGTGACAGTGACTGATTGAAGAAGTGTAAGTTGTGAACATGGAAATGATTTATCTGATCTGCATCAGGAAAGCCTTCTGCCAAAAAACAAGTAGCGTCAATCTGTGGTGAGTGCTGATGTAATTGATACTCAAGGTGAAGACGCCTATGGTGCGGTCCCACATTCTCTTCTTTTGAAAAGCTCTAATTCCTTGGCAACGGAAAACAAATATGTGTCATTAAAAAACATGAAGAGAATTACCTGTAGCAAAAGCAATGGAGGATGCAAAAAAAAAGCAGGAATATAGCTGGTTGGGGACAGTTCCTTCTACATGTGTAACACTAGCTGGTTAGGGGGGCAATTTAACCATTTTTCACCTACCTAAACCAGGAATATAGGGTATTTAGGCTACAAATATTTGGGCTGCCCCCCCCCCCCCCCACACATGTGCATAGCTCCGCCATCTGGAGAATTGACGTGTCCAAGCAGATGAGACGTCCAAGTTTATTTGTCGCTTTAAGGAGAAGCTCAAGCTATATTTTTCATGCTACCAGTTATAGGAGGATTATTATTTTGACAGGCTGAAATCTCGTCAGCAGGGCAAGCTGCAAAGTTAATTCATGTTGAACGTAAAAGAAAGATGTAATCGATATAATTAGCATGAGGGTATTCCTTGTCCATAATTTTTAGCATTTTCTTTCCGTGGTATAGTAAGGTGTCGGCGTGTTGCCATGGGAGGCAGCGCACATGGTGGTGCGCGACTGGTTATGGTGCATGTAGGGCATGGCCGTGATGGGGTGGCGCTGGAGCGCTCGGGATTCGCTGACGTTGGGGAGTTGGTGACTTTGGGGCTGACATGTGGACCCCACCTACAGCGGGCCCACTTGCCAGTGACTCAAAGTCAGGTGACGTTGAGCCCTGGCAAAGTCAGCGAATACGAGTCCGCGCTGGAGCACCGAGGCTGGCTCGAGGTGGGGCCCTATCCATCGTGGCTCAATGATCGATGGCACGGTGCGCGCGGTTGCCGTTGGCGGCAGTGAGCGGGTGGTGGTCACCGGCGCCTTCGAGTTCGGGGGCACGTGCTTCGTGTGCTCGATGCAGCCGCCGGCGGAGTTCGCCGGCTTTGTCATCTCCCTAGCTTCCATCCGCGTGTGATGAACTTTGTCGTTGTTGTCATTCCCCATCTCCATGCCCATGCCTGACCAAGAAGACCTTTATTTTTACAGCGTGGTGTTTTTTGTTCCAAGATTAGGGATTTTTCTTCTTCGATGTATAATCAATCACTATACATATTTTTTTAGACGGATCATCATAATCTATCTGCCTTATGGTTACTCATCACAAAAAATGTGCATGTAGTTCCAGATCTGTGTAATTGCCACATCTCTCGATGCCAGTAGCTCGCAGGTGTTACTTTCCGTTGTACTCTAGCATTCCTTGCACCCAAGTCCATCACATCCATTTCTCATTGCACGTCGACATCGTCTCCGAATAGCAAGAAATGAACTGGAGCCTGGAGATATCGCCATCGACTATGGCTGCGGAAAAATAAATTCCATGGACCTTGAACGAAATCTTGTTTTGTGTGTGTGTGTGTGTGGGGGGGGGGGGGGGGGGGGGGTGGTGGGGGGGTGGCGTGAAAAATATAGGCGTTTTTAATCTTTCAACCCCAAGAAAATATAATTTGTAACATTTAGAAAAAATAGACTTATTCACATTGGCATCAAATATATGTTTGACATCAATATATATATATAGGCGTTTGTTATTCTAAATTAAAACAAAACGTTTGTACCAAAATTTCAACGTAACCATGTTGTTAGTCATCATAGATCACTTGAATTCACACTCACCTATCCTTAGTTTATAAAATGACTCAATAGTTGCCCCTTAACTATTCACACTACCCCACATAGAAACACAAAATTTCGCAAACCAAAAATTATTTACTACAAATCGTAGATCTAATTAGACTTTGTCCAACTTAGATGCAAGAACCAAGACTAACAAGATAACGAGACTGTACTACGAAGAGCTAGGAAGTATTAAATACTTACAAAGAAAGAATAAAATAAACAGAAGAGAGGACAGAGGATGCGCTGAGACGAAGGATGCAAGTGGTCACTCCAGCACAGTCCATGGCCAGGCAAATCTTACAAAGTACTTTCGGATACTCAAAAACAAAAAAACAAAGCGCTTTCATCTAATGGGCCGTGTATTTTAAAATTTGTAGTAACTTGTGTTTGTGCTGGGGACCATGGCTTAGGTTGGCCCATGAGAAAGTCTGCCAGTGGATTTCATCATGGCGTACCTGGGCCACGGTTCCTATCGTTTTTTACAAAAACGATTACGTCTAATCGTTTAAGCCAACGACGACAGAGTAATATTTTTGGAAATAATTTTATTTGCACATTATTAGTGAAATTTTCTAAAAATAATAATAATATTTTAAAAGAAAATTCGTTGGGTTGTACCCTCAGGAGTCGATCAATCAATCAGGACTGAGTCAAGTTGGTATGTTCAACTAGCTAGAAATCGACACAAACTCAAGAACGCAAAGTAAGGGACCCAATGTGTGTTCTTGAAATAAAAACCTACGTGTCAGAATTGGTGCCCAAATTATATGTGTCGAGTTACTATTGTGTAGTATGACAAACTATGATATCACATTAATGCGAAATATGGTAGTTTCGTTTCTTCACCATACGGAAGGAGTCAACGACATGAGCTATGTACACTTCGCGGGGGGGGGGGCACCGCCCCCAGCTTAAGAAAATTTTGCTTAAAAACTAGTACTTTTTGGCCTTTTTGCATCCAAAACCAGTGATATTCGTCCCATTTGCCCCACCAGCACCCAATATTGTTCCAAGGTGTGTCTGAGGCCTATCTTCTGGACTGGAAAAAATGGACAGTCATTCAATCAAGCTGGCATATAACCAATTGCGATATATATTCTTTGTCACTTCTTTCTCGTTAATTTAGATTTATAACTTTTCTATGACATGTTAGATGGGAGTTGAATTGGTGCTCAACAACGGGGACATGACGGCCCTCGAAATCGGCCTATGTGCCAGAGGTGCTGTCGTAGTCCTCCTCGTGTGCTTCTTCGCCTATCGCGCCTACATCAGGTGGGCTGCGAGGAGACGGGAGGCGGCCGCTCGTGGGAGCGTCGTGAAGAAGATCAAGATGACCACCTTCAGGTACACAACGAGCAGGCTCCGAACGATGACGCGGAGTGTGCGGTCTGCTTGGGGGAGTACGAGGACGATGACCAAATCGCCAGGTTGGATTGCAGCCACATGTTCCACTACAAGTGCTCCAGGCGGTGGATCGTCGATGGGAGACCTGCTTGCCCCCTCTGCATCACTCATGTGTGATATTGCATATTTCTATATTGTACGTGTGTGCAGTTATGTAGGGTGTGTACATGTTATGGTGTTTAACTATTTATATTCACTAGTAAATGTGCACGTGCAACGCACGTTTCAATCAATGCAAAATGCTACCATAATGATTTGCAAACTATATCCCTATAATAAGTTTGTATGTAAAATTTGCATTGTAACTATAGCTTATTATAAATGTTTATGTAAAATTTGCATGCTTTCAAAAATGGATCTATCAATAATAAATTAGAATTTAAAGTATAAATGAAGTAAGTAAAATAAGGTCACCACAAATAACCATTTTCTAATCCTACTGCTGTGTACAGAAAACATATTGCATCAGTTTGTCCTTTTTGCTGCACAACCAAGAATATGACAAACAACCAGTCCATGAACTGTCTGACGTCTCTCCCACCATAAATACCAACCAGTAATGTCAAATATTTCCGGCGATGATTGCATCCCAAGCATTGGGCTGGACTGCAGTTGGGAAACTAAGAGAAAATCATAAACTGCCGGTCCAGCTCTGTCTACTTGGCATGCTTCATCAATCATCAAATCAAGTCCCAAACACTTCCACACACTTTTAGCTCGCGGACACAAAAACAAAAGATGCTTAATATCCTCCCCTTGTCCGCTAACTTTTATATGTCGATCTGTCGGTACCGCACGACAAGGAATAATGCCATGCATAGTTCTCCATAAGAAAATTGTAATTTTTGCAGGAACCTTAACCGATCAGATCCTCTCCCAAATAGGGTGAGGATTTAGCATACCTTGCTCTCGTCCCTGATTTAATCTTGCTCTCGTCCCTGATTTAATCGTTGTCCAAACCATGCCTCCCACTCAGCAGGAGTGGAGCATCTTTTGTACAGGGTCGAACCTTGGCTCGCCCACTGTCCCAAGCCAGGCCTCTAGATCGTGAACTGGGAGCAGCCAAAGCCAGGAGATACATGCACCCAGTACTCCACCATACAACGGCTTCTGGTTATAAAAGCAGCGCCAAACCCACTGCCTCACCTCTGCCACAGACCAACGCTGCTCTGTTGTGCTGCTCGGCGACGCCATTGTAGCAACTCCATGTATGTATGTAGCTACTGTTATTTTTCATGTGATATAATCAAGGCTAACTTCTGACGAGTGGATTGAGCCCCGTCGTCGGAGGCTTGGGCCCGGGAACGCCTCGGGGGGGAGGGGGGCGACGCTCCCCTCCCTGGTACAGATCGTTGCCGAGTTAGATTGTTACTGGCTTACGGCTCCGTCTCTATATATAGAGATCTTGTAAGCTGTCGGTTGGGATAAGTTGAAAGTTTTAAATATTGATGTTTGTAAACTCACCTGATCATAGCCAACATTTGTTGGCTGACATCCGTGATTTTTTCTTCCTCTTTGTAAGGGTTTTCCCCTTTAAAATTCCGTGTCCCCGTTGTATTGATCTTACTTTTCTGCATCGTTTATTGCTTGTCTTTTATAGCAGCTACTCGCTCTTTCTTCTCTTCTATGGTGTTCTCTTCAGTGCGAGTTCATCCGTGCAGATGATTTAAACTCTGATCAATCTGGTTGCCTCCCGCAGAACGAAGCCTCGTCGATCCACTCGGCCCCGGTCTAGCAGCTGCCGTCGCGAAGCGTGTGAGTTGTATTTGTTAATTGACTTCAGTCCATTAAATGATATGTTAGATTTTACCGTGCTTTAGCCTAGCTACAATGCTAATTCACTAACTCGGCGCCTATATATTGGTTTAGCATCCCTCCGCGCGTGCTTCTGCTTCAACATCCGGCAGGACAAGATCTACCAGTTCCTCGTCTACGAGACCGTGAGCTACCAACCCGCCCGGCACCGAATGAATCGATTCTGCTCGATTTCTGACCCGGCAATGCCATCCGTTGTGCGTGCAGGGGTCCTTCTTAAGTTGTACCGGAGAAAGCACAAGCTCATTGTAGGAAATTGTGTCTTGCAACATTTTATATATTTACTACATTGTCCGAAATTAACCTTCAGTGTGGAAACATCACGGAAATAATAGGGAATTAATGATGTGGAATTGTACTTAAGGAAATATATTTAAGGAAGCCGGTATGGCTATACTGAAACACAGTGTATATTAATATGCTGGAATTATATCCGGGAACAGTATAGAGCGGAATGTCAGGTTGTTCATAGGATTGGCTCTATGGATTGTTAAATCATGCGAGTTTGATTTTGTATTCGAACTCGGCGCATGACTCACACATGCGTGCTGGGACCTAATTGTTTAACAGTAATAGGCTCGGTTAATGGCTGTTAATGATAGTGGTTGGTTTAACAAGTCACGAGTCATATCTGGAAACAGATTGAGTTATCTAAAATTTGGAGTCTATATAAAGCTCCTACCCTTTAGACTCAATATGCATTGTGAGCGGCACCACCGATAAGTCAGAAGAATAGAGGGTAGGTCAAATTAGCTCATAACCCTAATTTCTTGCATTGGTACCAGACCGCCGGGAACCCTCTGCTGTGCAAACTCTGCCATCGCGAGCGCTGCCATGTTCCACGGTCGTGCGGCCGGAAGTCTAATCCGCTGCAAATTCTTGTTGCCGCCGGCTGCGATTTTCTATCCGCTCGGCAACTACGCTATCGAGGTCGCCGATCAAATCCTTCGCAAGCTCTCGATCAGATCGATCTGTTCGCTGAAGCCTGCCACGCGTGCGTCTCTTTCCACACCCGCCCTCTGCGCTGCTATGATGATCGAGGACACAACGGCGGAACCAAAGGAGCACCGCAGAAGACTAGCAAGTTGATCCAGGATCAGCAAAGGACGAATTCGTCGTACACGTGGTTCACGGAAGACTACAACTCGGAAGGCAATTAGTAGTAGAGTACTTGTTTTGCTGGCTGGGACGCGCTGCCTCTAGATCGAATCAAGCCACATATGCAAGGATCAAGCAGCTAGCTATCAGGCATCTCACTCCACGACCGGGCATATTTGTTGCACGGCAATCGAGGAAGTTTCTCGCTCGAGTCTACGGCATATTTTTTCTGAGTTGTTTGGAACTTGATGGCTCTAGTTAGAAGGTTTACAAACACCAAGTAGTTACGCCATTCGAGGAAGGAGATTAATCAAACACCAGCCACCAATCTCACGGTTGCGCGTACTGGGAGATGAAGTAGCAAGCAACTCACGGAGTCACCATCTCACCTGTGCAAAGGTACAGGGAAGGCTACTACCATCTGGTTTTATTTTTTGTACGTTCACGGAAATTTCGGGAAGCAACGGGAAATTATTGTTGCAAATTTAAAGTCTGGACCTGGATTATTATTTCTTTTACCAGTTTCGCCTGGTCGATCAGGCAACTGTTGCTGGATGACGCTGCAGCATATGAGATGCACAGATTACGTGGAATATTTTACGTAACTTGGAAAAAGTTTTTTTTTATGTGGACTTCTTTTATTGGACACCACTCGCCTCTAGAGGAAGTTGGAATTCACTCCGAGGAAATTTGTTAAGCTCTTCGTCAAATGGATTAATTATTACTCTTTGTCACTATGACTGTATTTAATTGCTAAGGGATTGACATTATCACCGGAATATATTGGAACACATTGTTATACTCCGGAATCTGTCGGAGTATTTAAGAATTTATCGGAATTATCAGGCGTAACGATGACAAGACGAGGCGACATGAAGCATGTTTATATTGAAATTGACATCACTTTTATTTGGAGGAAGATGGAAAACGCTCCAAGAGCGGAAAACTTTGATCTTCACTTAAGGAAGATGGACAACGCTCTAAGAGCGGAAATTTGATCTTCGCTTAAGCTATGTCCAATTTATTGTGTTGTATAAATATTTGTTTATCACCACTTTTCCATATAGTTGGATTCTAGACTTTTCTTGTACATCTAATTTGATGGAATACAATAGCAAATTTATTAACACGTGGCCAATTCCAATGGAAAAATAAGTGTGCATAATTATTCACTAATGATAAATTATATATACTTTGGAATTGGAAATTATGTAATCAAACTCTGTTTTTGGAGGAATATTATTACTGTTCTTATAATTACCTACGACGAGAAGGAATTTAATGTATACTTCTCTATCGGAACTTTTGGTTATGTATGCTATTTAGAAAAGGAAGGGTGTAATTATTGCTCATCGGAAAGGTTAGTGTATTATGGAATTAACACAACGGTCTCATGTTCTATTGATAATTCGTTGGAAGTTGGTTGTGAAGATAACTCCATAGGGAGGAATACTGATAATAGGAACAAATGCTCGAAATTAATCACTGATGGTATTCACGACTGATAATCCTCAAGAGCAAGGAATCACTGTAGCACAATTTGATAAGTATTTGAGTGTCGAAGCCACGAGGAGCTGAAGGTAAAACTATCTATTCTCTAAAGCCCTATAACCCTCTTATATGGCCGTTTGTGCAAAGCAATAAGTTTAAATATGAAAGAAACTAACTAATGAAAGCAAGTGATGTGGAATAGGTTTATCTAGTAACAAGTTTCTCAATCAAGTTTCAAACGCAAATTTCTTAGAACAAGTTTCTCAAAGTAGCAAGTAGCAAATATTTCAAGGGAGCAAATGTTCTAGCAATTGTTATTTCATTCGTGTGGTTGTCACAATTAGTAAAGCACATGTTTTAGTCTTAATTGTTTCTTCTAGGAAGGAGCCATAAATAGGTGTAGCCAAGTAAATGAACTAAAAACCCTTATGATGGATCTCATGGCCAAGTAAATGAGCACACAAGAATTATTAAGACATAAAAGTCCCACCATATCCTTAACTTCTAAGGTCCCCTATATATATATCCCCAATAAAGTAACTTCATGACCCGGGTCTCAGGTTTACATGTCCTCCCAAGTCTCCCCCACTCCATTATATTACCGGTGATCACCTTACATGCATTCCCCAACATATGTGTGCACTCATATATTGTACATAAAGACAATCATAAAAGATAACAAAACTTGTATGCAACCAATCAACGAACTATTTCACTATTGCCATGAACAAATCACTTCTCAAACATAGATGGGGAGACACAATAGATCAAGGGAATAGTATATTGCATCATATATCATGTTTGCCAAGAGTTTATAGTGGAGAGATGGAGATGATCTTGCTGTAGATGTTGATGATGAACACGCCGGAGGGGGGTGGAGCCCTTCGGAGGTGATTCCGGCGGCGTTTCCCCCCTCCGATCTTCTCCGGCGGCAGCCTTCTGACTCTCTGTTTTGTGGTTTGTGTTTCTCCGCCGCCTCCTCCCGAAACTCAGCGGGGGACTATTTTTATAGCCGGTTTTAGGTCAAGACGAAGCCACGGAGACGAAAACGGACGGCATCGGAGCCACGAGGGGGAAAAGAGGGGTCCTCACGCGGCCAGGCAATCTGACAGCGTGGGGCCCTCTAGTTTCCAGCTGGTTTGACTTCTGGTCTTCATTTTCATCCCATTGCGTTCGTCTTGAAAATTCTGAACCGTGCTCTTTGGCCTTGCCCTTTTTGGAGTCCCGAAGCTCCCGGAAAGTCCGAAACACTAAAAAAGACGTTTTCTGAAAAACAGAGTTAGAACCAAAAGAGGGGGGATTGGTTAGAAAATCTCCGAAATCATTATAAAACATGAATATAACATCATATAAGTTGCAAATATGTAGGAATATCTAGTAATAACATGCAAAGTTCATGTATCCATTTTACATGCATCAACATCCCCAAGCTTAACCTATACTCGTCCTCGAGTATGAAGGTGATAAAACTAACATGGACTTTGCATTTTAATACTATCAATGGATATCAAAGATGATTACTATTGCTACATAAAGTCAAATGATTCATTCTCAAAGGAGTAGTAATATACAAGATAGATTATGAAGTGATATAAAATATTCAATGAAAGGATGTTCAATGATAATTAACAAAGTGTAACATAGAAGAAAGTACTATGGACCAAATGTATGCATAATGAAAAGTAAAAACATCCTATAATGGTCATAGAGTACTCTTGTAAATCTGAATATAAAAGGTGGACAGTTTGGAAAGATAGATAAATAAGTAGAGGTAAAACATGAATAAGTTTCATCTAGCTTCCAAATGCTTCTAATTAAGTTAATGTTTGCAATGTGGTATCCATTTGTGTGGAGCTCTCATTACCCTATCATAGCATATTGAATGGTTAAAGTTTAAAGTGAAAGCAAATATGAGTAATGTGCTTGACAAAGTATGGGTTGAATGCCTCATGCCCCTTGAATACAAGTACCTCTCCAACTGGCTACTCAACTCGGGTCACAAAGCAAGTTCAAGTTAAAGTCATTGCAAGTAATAATAGCATCATTAAGAGTTGCTCCCAGGGTACCTCTTGTCCCAGGACATAGAACAAGCCCATGTCAAAATGACAAGACAAACAAACAAAATGGACAATCTCAGCACTCCTTTATTTAGTATTGTTATAGCTTTTTATTGTGAAGTGCCTCACTGAAGGTCCACCGTGATATGTAAGTAAATTTCCACCATGAATGATGCATGGCTTGGGTTAGCCGCCCGGTGAGTCTCTCTAGCCATTTATACTTACTCCTCAAACTTACCAAGTTTCCACTTTTATTTCACACAATGTTAGGCATCCATAAACAAAAGTACATGATATCAACTAAATATAATTAAGAGCACTGTTGAAAGCTTGCCATGTGACAGCACATATGAGCTAACTCCCAACCAAGACTCTTGTCAAGCACACAACTTCATAATTTTAATCACAATGGTTCATGTTTATTAAGTGCAATGAAAGTAAAGTGTGCATCAAGTTCGTGAGAGCTTTTTAACCAACTTTTCCCATAACAATCAATAACATAAACATTTTAATTTGGAAGCAAAGATAATACAATATAACATGATAAACATACTTGGAATAGCATAAAACTAACAGGTAGATATGGTGGACTCACTGGAAAAATGTAACACCCCAAGCCAACCTAGCACTTGGGATGCTACCACATTCATTACATAATAAAATAATTAAGACTTTTATACGAAAATTCGACAGAGTGTCCTCTCTTTTTAGATGCATCCACAAGTCAGAGCAAGATATAAACAAGATCACTAGTAAAAATCTCAAACAAAAATAGCGGCAACGATGAACCATAAATATAACCTGACACCACAACTTCATAAAACTACCAACCAAGAACAATAATGATAACCATAGCCAACGGACGAATAACCAATCACTATTTAAATAACAAATTTCCACAAGTCTACATAACCGTTTATGACAAAGTGTAACTCCTAATGATTGTTCTAAGAAAATGGTGATGAATATGTGAATCGTGAGTTCATGAAGGTGTGCTACTCCCATAACTCCCCATGCATGTCGTCTTGATTTTTCACCTAAAAACATTAAAGCAACAAGGGTGAGTACAAAGACTCAACAAGTTCATAACAAATAGTAAACCTTACATAAATCAAAACACCGAGTCATCATTAAACATTATTCATTCATCAGCATATATAAAGATGTCCTACATGTCTATATGCTCATCTCATCTCATCTCATGGCGGATACCGGTATCGCTTGAGTGGACACCCGTCGGCATCCACTCACTCCAACTTGTGGAGGGTGCCTCCAATGTGGGTCGCAACCCATCAAAGGAGGTCTCATGGTGCCCATCGAAGTAGGTCACTTTAACGTCATTATCATCATGGGTATGCAAGTATGCATAAAGTGCACATGTCATCATCATAATCATTATCATTTCATCATGGAAACATCATAGACATAAGAGACAAGATTTATAATTAAATCAAGTGAAGAGAGATATGCAAAATCCACTATCCATCATGAACTTGCCTCAACCGTGTGGATCGAACCGTGAATTGTAGATTTCCGGATCGAAAGTACTAACACCTGTTATTGAAAAGACATATCACTCAATACTCATCATCACTTCAACAACATACAAGCCGTAAATCGCATCGCTCCTACGCTCTCAATAAAAGTGACCTCACAAGGTATAAAGAATACTCGAGATCAACTACACAATAATTCTCACGTCTAGTATTGATAGAATCTGAACATTAGCGTCTTAATTCCCTCAGTCTTAAGCATTATTGTAATTCTGTCCAGCATGGACAAATCATTCAATATATTCATAAGATTTAATATTCAACACGAAATCTTGCAAACAGGATGACATTGTAATACCAGAAAACATTCTCCACATTTTTTTATGTTTATGCCTTAATTAAATTCCAAAATTAACAAGGTCTTAAGCTGCAAAGTAGACCGCTGCCTGCACAAAACTACAACCTGGACAGATCACTGAACTAACAACTGCTTGCAATCTGTTCAACCAAATAGCATAATAGAATACTCTATGGAAAGCTAGAAACAAGGTCTAGAACTTTTATTCGGAGAGTATGTCGAAATTATGGACAGATCAAACCAGATCTTAAGTCAGAGTTCAGTGTCTGAAGGAACCAGCTAGAGTACATTCTTTAACTGAACCTCCGAACAGAACAGCACACGCTAGAACTGAATCAGGTTTAGACAATGGAGCAACTAGCAAACTGTAGATTGGTTCGGTGCTCTAAGTCAAGACGTGATTCCTGAAAACTATTTGCTGCTATAGTAACCGATGTAGTACAAGGGAATAAACAAACCACAACTTATCAACCCAGGTTACACAACGCCCTTTATATATCCATTCTACTTGTACCTATGCAGCAACGTTCAAAGCTCTATGAGGAGCAACTCACACTAATACCTAGAAGCATCTAAGGCGAGCACTCACCCGGCAACCATGCAGCTCCTTGACAGATGCTGCTTCCACGCTGAGATGGGGTAGCATAGACGAACACGGCAGCGACGGCGCAGATCACGAGTCGGTAGCGGCGGCGAACTGGAGGGCACCAACGCTGGAAAAGATTAGGGCAAAGAGGTGGCGGCTATGACCTCCCTCGGCTACACTAAATGGCCACGGCAGATGGGCAGTACCAGTCCGGCTCATGTACAAGAAGCCCAGCCCAAGCCAGACCGTTTCTCTCTTTCCTCACAGGTTATAGAAATAAAACAAATATGGCTATTGTTGGACTAACAAAAGTACACGAGGGCAATTGGTTGTTACTACCAGTTTTAAACTGCAGGTCAAGAGATCAAGTTCTTTTACACAGTATTTTTGTTTTGCTTTTTTTGTTTTTCTATGTCTTTCTGTTTGCAAAACATATTTAAATATCCTCAGAGGCCTATTTGTTTTCAACAGGATGGATTTAGACACAAACAGTCGACATTAGATTTTGGGGTATTACAAAAAACTTTGGTTGAAGGTGTTGGAAAACAAGTTTTTACTTGTTGGAATTTTTTGGGCTAGCAAAAGGGAGAAAGTTGACCGTCTAAATGCATGCATAAGTGTCCATAGAACTAACCAATCCATGTTAAACAAAGTAAAGTGACATTCAGCATCAAAACATGAATAAAAGATAGCTCTTGATAAAACACTTGCAAATTAATACTCATTAAAAAGCACATGAATCATGCAACTATATGTATCTTTTTGAATCAACTCAAACATCCCTTTCCCAATCTTTTTAATAGCATCCAACTTAATTCAACCCAAATTTCCAGTAGCTTTCTCATATATAAATGATAGTGGTGGTCTCAAGACAAACAAAAATCAAAATAAAAAGCAAATAAAAGACGCTCCAAGTTTATGTGATAGGGTGCATTGATCGAAAAACAGAAGTTAGACGTGTGCAAACCGAGAGTGTGTTGGTCCAGTGGGGTTGTCTTCACATCCCCAAGCTTATGGTCTTCACCATCCTTGGATAGCTCTTGGTGCATCTCCTCTAATCCCTGTGAAAAAACTTCAAAACACCGTTTCTCCCATTTCTTTTCTGTGGGGTGACATTAGTAGTGATAGACAAATGAATTGCTTGCTGCATAAAATCCTTAAACAAAAATTCATATGAATGTCCAGAAAGTGTATAATGTTGTATGCCTACTTATAAACTCAATTGGATAAAAAAGATTCAAGTTAAAAGTTCAAAGAATGCATCAAACAAAATGGGACAGAATCCGTCCAGAAAAACAGCAGCAGCAAAACGTATTTTTCTACCCTACTTAAATATGTCAAAAAATCTGAAAAATTCACGCTCACAGAGGATGAAAAGTTGCAACCACAGTTCAAATTTCAGCTCATTCGGAGTTACAGAATAGGAATTAAAAATCATACCGTGCACAGATTCGTGCTGGAATAAAATCTCCGAATGCAAAAAGCAACTTTTTCAAGCCAAAATAGGTAAAACTTGGCACTTTATTAAGAATTCCAGAAACTAAACTAAAAACTAAGTCTCTTGTTACAGCAAGAGGACACAAAGAAAATCAAAAGTAAAAACAACCGGGTTGCCTCCCGTAAAGCGCTTTCTTTATAGCCATATAGCTAGGCTTACTTACTTGGTATCAAGATGGTTGGAGTGAGGTGGCTTGGCATCCCCAAGCTTAAATTCTTGTACTTATTTGATATATGTAGGGTGAGCCTAGGGGTAACATCCCCAAGCTTGAGTGTTTGTCCCTCGTGATCTTTATTCATCACCCTCAACTCTTCCACTTGAAAGTTCTCTTCACACAAAACTCATCTTAAAACTTGATTAGAGGGGTTAGTGTCTCCATAAATGAAATCCTCATAGGTACAGCAAAGACATATCATGAGTTGATTCTACACATTAGCTAATATTACTATGGTTGTGTATTGCTCTTTGATCAATAGAACCACACAAAACACAAGTAATGAGAGTAATGCAAAATAAAGACAGAATCTGTCAAAAATGGACAGCCCGTAAAGAGTGAATTTTCAGAGGCACTTACGTTGCTCAAATCAGAAAACTTTGAACTAATGAAATGTGTATTAATAACTGAATATTGCTGTCGTAAAATATCAGGTCAAAATTCCTCTTCTGTGATTTTATACATTTTTCGCAGTGAAGCTCAGGCATCTGTTTTCTGGACAGCAAATCACTATTGTTTAATCCTACCTCTCAAAAGAGGTTATTCTTGCCATTAAGATGAAAAATAAGATACAAAGGTGATGTTACGGTAGTAAACAAGCACCTTGACTCAAAAACCCAAAACTTAAGCTGAAGATAAAAATCAAAAAGAAACAAAAAGAACCAAGCAAGAATCAAGAGAAACAATCAAAGAAGAAGGAAAATATTTTTGTTGTTTTTGATTTAGCAAAAAGGCAAAAGGAGAAGCAAATATATACAACATAAACACTCTTTTTATTTGGTTTTAGCTTTGGGAAAAGTTTTAATGATAGAGACTTTGCAACGGTTCCATTGGCATGAACAACACATGTTCAAGGTCGACCCCAACTTCTCCATTACTCATCCTTCTCATTTACTTTCCCAAATTTTATATAAAATGAAAATCTTAAACTAATTGTCACAAAACAGTAGGTAAAGATATTTTACATGTTGTAAAGATATAAAGGTGTGCTCAAACCGAATAGGAAATTAAAGCATAAGGAACACACCACAGAATATTAAACAATTTACTTTTAAGTCTAACTCTCTTCCTATGCATTGGAATTTTATATATGAATAAATAACAACAAATTTGAGGTAACCAATGCATATAATAATCAATAGCTTGCATTTTAAATAACATAGAAACATAAAGGGGATTCTTATCTCTTCCTCTCTCATAATAGTTGCAAGCATTAAAGTTAAACATAACCACATAGTTTTGAATAGAATCACCACATAAAGACTTATCATCTAATGAGCATAATGGATCATCAAACTCAATTAAATCACTTTCATCCTCAATAGTAGGTGGACTGAAAATATCATATACATCATTGTAATCATCAAAATAAATTTTCTCTTCCAAACTTGGGGGACTAAAAATATCATATTCATCAAAACAAACTTCCCCAAGCTTAAGGTTTTCCTTAGCATTAGCAATAAAGGTGTTCAACGAATTAGTACTACCACAAACATGATTGTTATGCAAATAAAATTTAATTTTCTCCTCAAACACTTCATGTCCTAACTCAAGATAGATATTATACAGTTCTATAATTGTTTGGTTGTTTTCCATTTTATAATAATGTTTTAGATTTATATGTTAGTATGCAATGCAAACAAGAATAAAAGCTTAGCACAACGCTCCCCGGCAACGGCGCCAGAAAAGTGCTTGATAATCCCCAAGAGCAAGGAATCACTGTAGCACAATTCGATAAGTATTTGAGTGTCGAACCCACGAGGAGCTGAAGGTAAACTATCTATTCTCTAAAGCCCTATAACCCTCTTATATGGCCGTTTGTGCAAAGCAATAAGTTTAAATATGAAAGGAACTAACTAATGAAAGCAAGTGATGTGGAATGGGTTTATCTAGTAACAAGTTTCTCAATCAAGTTTCAAACGCAAGTTTCTTAGAGCAAGTTTCTCAAAGTAGCAAGTAGCAAATATCTCAAGTAGCAAATATCTCAAGGGAGCAAATGTTCTAGCAATTGTTATTTCATTCGTGTGGTTGTCACAATTAGTGAAGCACATGTTTCAGTCTTAATTGTTTCTTCTAGGAAGGAGCCATAAATAGGTGTAGCCAAGTAAATGAACTAAAACCCCTTATGATGGATCTCATGGCCAAGTAAATGAGCACACAAGAATTATTAAGACATAAAAGTCCCACCATAGCCTTAAGTTCTAAGGTCCCCTATATATATATCCCCAATAAAGTAACTTCATGACTCGGTCTCAGGTTTACATGTCCTCCCAAGTCTCCCTCACTCCATTACATTACCGGTGATCACCTTACATGCATTCCCCAACATATGTGTGCACTCATATATTGTACATAAAGACAATCATAAAAGATAACAAAACTTGTATGCAACCAATCAACGAACTATTTCACTATTGCCATGAACAAATCACTTCTCAAACATAGATGGGGAGACACAATAGATCAAGGGAATAGTATATTGCATCATATATCATGTTTGCCAAGAGTTTACAGTGGAGGATGGAGATGATCTTGCTGTAGATGTTGATGATGAACACGCCGGAGGGGGGTGGAGCCCTCCGGAGGTGATTCCGGCGGCGTTTCCCCCCTCCGATCTTCTCCGGCGGCAGCCTTCTGATTCTCTGTTTCATGGTTTGTGTTTCTCCGCCGCCTCCTCAAAACTCCCGGGGGACTATTTTTATAGCCGGTTTTAGGTCAAGACGAAGCCACGGAGAGAAAACGGACGGCATCGGAGCCACGAGGGGGAAAAGAGGGGTCCTCACGCGGCCAGGGAATCTGACCGCGTGGGTCCCTCTATTTTACAGCTGGTTGGGCTTCTGGTCTTCATTTTCAGCCCATTGCGTTCGTCTCGAAAATTCTGAACCGTGCTCTTTAGCCTTGCCCTTTTTGGAGTCCCAAAGCTCCCGGAAAGTCTGAAACACTAAAAAAGATGTTTTCTGGAAAACAGAGTTAGAACCAAAAGGGGGGATTGGTTAGAAAATCCCCGAAATCATTATAAAACATGAATATAACATCATATAAGTTGCAAATATGTAGGAATATCTAGTAATAACATGCAAAGTTCATGTATGCATTTTACATGCATCAACGACTTGGTCATGCTCTATAAATAGAATTACGCTTGTAAATTCTGGAATTATAAACTTTAAGTGGGAAGACTATCAGTTTTGGAATTTTACTGCAATGTGACATTTGTGGTATATTGGTTTTACACTCCCACTAGAGGTTGAATTATTTTTATCTCATTTACAACTTGGTCACATACCAAGGAAAAAAATTAGTGGATTATTAATTCTGGAATCTGAACTTAAGTGGGAGGATTATGATACTTCATCGGCATATATTTACTGTATTTTTTACTTGAGGTGGATATATTTATTTATTTCATGATTCACTTGATATGGTTATTAATATTTTTGACAATACAAGTCGGAAGGTTTTTGTTGTATTAACATCTCATAGTGAAGTGGAAAATCAGTTTATCAAAGGATTACAAGGTTTGAAACTAATTGGTGGGGGAAGTACACTTCAGGAATATTAATTGAAACTAATGTGATGAGCATGGAATTATTCACCGTTGTCTTATGTCATATACTCCATGGTTGAATGGAGGAATACAACTCTTGGTTATTCACTGGATTATGAAAGCATTACATACTACTATTTGTTGAGTAAGTCATTATTTATCACAGTCACTGTTTATATTTTGTGAACTAGAAGGAAGTATTCTATTTATATTTTGGTAGTATGGAATTGGAATCATTGTTTACTACATAGCACACCAAGATTTAATTTTTAATGTTTATATTCTAGTAGATCAAATGGTATTTCGTTTTTGATCTGGAAAAGGGAAAATTGGTGGAAAGTAGGAATATGATATTTTCTCATGAAGGGTGTGTTTATTAATAGTCACACTGAAATATATGTGCTAAACTCAAATGAAAACACCAAGTTACACTCCCAACACTAACATGCTTAGGAAAAGTGGGAGGAATTAAATTGGGCCATCATATCTTGGCTACTATTGTGTGTTATTTGAGGAAGTTACTCTATATTTTAGAGGAAAGAAAAATACTAAACTTGTTGCTAATGTTAACTATGGGTGGAAACATTGCGGGAAGGAATAAACTCAATGATGAATAATAAAAGTTTGGGAACTTGTTATTTTACCAAACAACCGCATGCCTATAGGATGTTATTGGATTTATTTACAAGGAAGTTTAATGCAACATTCTTAGTGGAAGTTACAATTCCAAGTCTGTTGTTTAATTCTTTACACAAAGGAAATATTTATACTTTGTGGAAACTCTGTAATTTAGAGTAGGTGTTGTTGTTTAACTATTTACACAAAGAAAGTGTTATACTTTGTGGAAACTCTGTAATTTAGAGGAGGTGGAAACAATGACAGTGCTTGCTAATTGAATTGATCAATTCATGTTTTTTTGGAACAAGCTTCACATCAATGAAATATCAGGTCATACGGTTTTATTACTGATGGAAGATATTAGTATACAAAGGTTACTGTGAATTGTTTTGTGTTATCATTATATGTGCTAACTATGTTCTTATTGGTTTTAAAATATCATATTGATAGAAGTGAAAGCTTGGTTCAGTTCTTACTTTCATATGAAAGCTATGTCTAAAGCTTGCATTTTGGGAGTGGAATTACATAGATAATATTTCGATATATTTTTCTATGGAAAAGTGCAGACCTGTCATGTACCTTTTGATTAAGGTAATGATACTCTGCGAGAAATTATATTTAAACTTGTGAGGAAAAAGGAAGAATAATTGTCATCCTCAGTTATTGTGGGACATTATTCGTGCGACCTGATCTTAGCCCTGCCGTTGTAATTGTTGCTATATTTTTTTTTTGAACCTAAGACTGTAGAGCTTACGCTCCACAGCATTTTATTCCATTATCTCAAAGCAACCACAAATTGTACAGAGTTATTTACAGAAAGAACCAGAAGAAAAAATTAAGGCAGACTGTCAATCCATGATGACAAGCTATGTACATGCTTAGACTTCACCCTATGCACATGCATGGTGACCTT
This sequence comes from Poa pratensis, assembly GCA_947311845.1. Lineage (NCBI taxonomy): Eukaryota > Viridiplantae > Streptophyta > Magnoliopsida > Poales > Poaceae > Poa > Poa pratensis. The sequence goes on from CAMZMU010000117.1 coordinate 77,332,777, forward strand.
GTGTGTGAAGTTTCTCCTCCAGGACCTAAAGGAAGGCAACACATTTTGAAAAATTGCATCGTTCCTTTGCTTCCAAATGTGCCAAGGTGCCAAGATCACAACTTCGGTGAAGAAAGGCTTGTTAAACTTCTTCGTTGCTCGGAAAAACACCTGCTCAAAAGAGTTCCCAGGATCCCACTGTATTTGCAAATAATTCCATATCCTCGGACTGAAGTTGTAGTGGAAAAAGAGGTGCATCCAGTCGTCTAATGCCCTTAACGGCACAGCACACAATGAATTTCATCTGGCACATTCCAGTGCCTTCTCCTCAGCATGTCTCTGGTATTTATCCTATCACTGACCAGCAACCATGCCAAAACCTTTATACGTAACATCACTTTACTCCTCCATATCTCAGCATAAACAGCACTTGCAACATCCTCCTTAAAACAGTGATGATAGTACCTACCAGAGGTATAAGCCCCATCCTTCCAAACAGTTTTCCAGATATCTTTCTCTTCCGGATTAAGTGCAACATTCCGAATCAACTGCTGAAGCTGAAGAAATTCAGCATACGTTTGCTGTGATAAAGGCAGCTGGAACACCCGAGTTCTGTCTTAATTGTTACTATTTTGATTAGCACGAAAACGATTTACTGGAATTATTAGCAAATGGAATATGAATCTTATTGAATTTTTTTGAATCACATAATGGACTTGTCGCGCAATGTCAAGGAAATATGCATTACTCACTATTCATTGATGATCTCAACCTTCAACTACGTGGATATATTGACGCTATTTGTGATCTTGGAGAAAGGTAATCTATTTTATGTTATGTGTTAATATTTACTTTTGTAGGTCTTTATGGTGTACAAAGGAAACATGATTTAATACTCATTATTTATGAAATGTGAATACTTTGATGCATCAAGCATTGAAGGAAGGTCTATGGCTAAGGAATTTTCTTTGTGAACTTAAGGTCATGGAAAGGTGCATCATAACCTGTTACTTTGTGATAATTTGACTCTAAAAGTCACAAAGGTTTATATACAACGTGAGTGTACTGAAGGAAGGAATTAACGCCTAACCATGTAATAGCATGGGAATCACTGAGCTGAAATAAAATGTTTTCAGTCAAGTGAGAGATGTAGGAAATTGTGTCTTACAATATTTTATATATTTACTACATTGTCCGGAATTAAACTTCAGTGTGGAAACATCACGGAAATAACAGGGAATTAATGATGTGGAATTGTACTTAAGGAAATATACTTAATGAAGCCGGTACGGCTATACTGGAACACAATGTATATTAATATGCTGGAATTATACCCAGGAACAGTATAGAGCGGAATGCCAGTTTGTTCATAGGATTGGCACTATGGATTGTTAAATCCTGCGAATTTGATTTTGTATTCGAACTCGGCGCATGACTCACACATGCGTGGACCTAATTGTTTAACAGTAATAGGCTCGGTTAATGGTTGTTAATGATAGTGATTGGTTTAACAAGTCACGAGCCCTATCTGGAAACAGATTGAGTTATCTGGAATTTGGAGTCTATATAAAGGTCCCACCCTCTAGCCTCAATATGCATTGTGAGCGGCACCACCGATAAGGCAGAGGAATAGAGGGTAGGCCAAATTAGCTCCTAACCCTAATTTCTTACACTCATGTCGTACCGGCGGTAAGGCAGCAACTCACTTCGTACCGGCAGCCGAGCAGCACTCCGGCGAAGGTGTGTTTCGTTTCTTGGGCCAGATGCTTGACCTTGTAGCCTACAACGATAGTGAGTTAGCGACCAAGAGTGAAAAAAGCGCACGCGATTAACTCAGCTGGCAAAAAAGAATTGAGACGACTTCTACATCAAAAAGGTGCGTTGTGATTCCAATCCCGTAGTTGGTTTCAAATTTTGTCGACTGTTTAAATTCAATTTTGTGCTTATGCTTAGAGTTTTTAGACGATTTTTGTCTAATTTGTCTACACTGTCCGTTTGAAATTTCCTTTTAAGAGTCTTCGTCTTGCTGTTCCACACAACTTTTGCATTGTGAAGTTCCCTTTTAGACCCTCATAGACGAGTAGATTTAGATTTTCCTACTACAAATACAACCATATGGATCTACTCCTCTATGAATGTCAAATCGGAAAACTTGCAACACGAAAGTTCTATTAAATGTCAAGATAGATCGACCTCTCTAAAAACATTCACACGGTTAACAGTGTGCGATAAATTTAACAAAATTCGTGTAAAAAAGCTCCAAACACGAACACGAAATTGAACATTAAATAGTTGCAACCCTTACTGCTGCCACCTCTAGTAGCCAGGTTGCAGTTGCTGCCTATCTCCTGCCTCTAGTCCCCCAACTGGTTCTTGCCCCACTCAGCGTCGAGATCGTTAAGGCCGCTGGTGAGAGGAGCACAGGTTCCCTCCAAGGTGTGGATTTTCTTCTCCGCTCGGACTTCCTCAATGACCCAGCTGCCACATATGCTGTGGCTGACAGCATAGCAAGATGCGCTGATGAAGCTGTAGATACGAAGCTTAGGTCATTCATGCTTGATCATTGGTCAGAGTCAGCCTTCTCCGAGGGATTCACACATGCGCAAGAGCACTTTCTTAACATTACAAGGATAATGGAAAGGGGCGAGTCACCAGTCCTCCTGAGGGACCTGCCGCTCCAGTTGGTGATTGCCATGGCCTACTTGCCACTGTACAGGGAATGCATCGAGTCCGGTGGACGGCTTTTGCCGCAGAGGCTAAGAGGTCAGCTTGTGGAGGCTGCTGGCAGGCTGGAGGGCCGGCAACTAGACAGGGCTAGCCAAGGAAGAGAGCTCCTGGCCATCTTGGAGCACCACCTCCCGCGTTTTTTCGTTCAGACTTAAATGAAGATCACAGCTTGTGCTCAAATCACATCAGCATCGGCATCGGTCGTCGCAAGCAAGTAACAAGGGCGCTGCACCTAGCATCTCCGCTGTACCCAAGTGCCGTCGCCTCATGTTCCTGCTTGTCGACATCCAGAATGATAGCACCCCGAGAGCTCATCATCCCTGACTCTCCTGGAGGCGCTCTTCGGAGAGTATATAATTTTGGGACATGGTGTGTGTGTCTGTGCCCTCTTGTGTGAGGCATGTGTTGAGTATTTATTGGGATCGTAACGTTCACAAAAAATGATATAAGCATTGAGAAAGATGTTTCTCAGTTTTCGGTAACCGTACATTGCTGCTAGCCTCGATCGCCATGCGGTTTTTTTTCACTGACGGCTTCTGTACTGTAATCTTGGCTTCACAAACACAAAATGAAACTAAATAAAAAACGGCTACCTTTTGGCCGTGTTAATCTGGATCTCTCAGTTGTCATCACTCTGCTTAGTCAGCATAACAACTGCCTGCATGCGTAGCAATTAATTTTAAAAAACAAAACTAATGGAGCCTGAGACGTGATGCCTTTGCAACCAACAAGTTACTGGAATGCATTTAGGTGCGTCCGGGACCCGGGCATAAATGTTCTTTAGATGCCCTGTCCCTGGAACCCGTAATTGCATTGCAAGCGCCAACTGAAACTCTACAAAAGCTGATGTATGTGTAATGACTGGCATTACTCCTACTACTTGTTTGTGTGTGTGTGTGTGTGAGAGGGAGAGATTATAGAAACTATTTATTTTGTTGCAAAGTCCAACTCGTTGTGACCTTGAAATGTTGGTTAGGAGAAACAAATAATGCAACATTTCTTTATTGGTATTGAAGGAATATCATGCAGTGGAGTAGAGAAGAGAACAAAGCCAGCAAACGTTAGAGGGAGAAATGCTAGGTATCAGTGTCGTCGTGCTTCAGAAACCCGTTCGTCTTCGCTTGCGAATTCGGTTCAGTGACGAGTTCACGTTCGGCAGGCAGGCTGTAGGTGTTTGCCATAGGTGCAATGCTTTTGCTTCGGCATTTCTATTCCATGAGTTGGCAATAGGGAATCCAATCTGGCCGAAGAAAAAATATTTTCGAGGACAAACGATATCCTTTTTTTTACTCCCTCCATCCACAAAAAGATGTCTCAACTTTGTCCAAATCTGTATGCATCTATGTGTTAGATGCATACAGATTTGGACAAAGTTGAGACATCCTTTTGTGGACGGAGTAAGTAGAATACAAACGATTTCCTTTGGGTTTTTTTTACGCAAGAAACCATTTCCCTTTCGTAGGTCCCTTTTCAGGGAGGAGGAAGGCTGCACCGCTTACACAGTGATGCAATCGGGCCGGCCCAATCGGCTCTATTTTCCTTTTTTATCTGCTCTTTTTTTTTAATGGAAACACTTCTTGTCAACCGGCGGGATCCATCAGCCGGTTCGACAACACGCGTTGCTCCTCCTCATAGAGCAGATTTCTTAAAGGGTCAAAACTTTAAAATAACTGTTATTTTACAATTTTGGCGTATCCCTATCGTCGGGGTGGCGCCTTCCGCCGCCGGGTCCGTGACTACGCACCTCCCTCGCCGGGTCCGCGGGTACCACGCCCCCCGGCCGGTACTGCCCTCCCCCGGCTCCCACCTGGTACAATCTCGCGCCCCCCGTCTGGTATGGTGCCGTGCTTCCCGAAATGGACATATATGAGCCAATGATCAATAATTTCATGGAACAAAAATTGTAGGAAAGTGCATTGGAGACAAGATTGAATGCTAGGGGATTGCAGCTCTTATGGATGAGGCTAGACTCTTCAAATTGCAGAACAACATCATGTTGTACAATTCATGCAAGATCTTTAAATGAAGCCCCGCCAGCGCTGGGAACTAATAATAACTTGGATATCGAGATGCGTAGTAACCCCTTTGCGGGGTGATTGTTGTTGGTAGCCATATGAGAAACTGCGGTGGTGCCAATTGAGTAGTGGTATTACATAATTTGGTCTAGATTCTTGTTAATGTGTTAGCTTTGATAGATTGCTGTCAACTGATGATTTTTTTTAGATAAAAGGCTTCACTGCCCTACTTTAACTTAATAAACCAACCAAGGTTCACAATACGGGATACATCTAAGGCATACAGCTTAGCCGACCGATCAGAGCAAGTTTTGCAAGGGGACGGTCTCCCCGCTAACAAACTGGAGCAGCAAAGGCTAGATGGCGATAAGAAGAAGATAAAAGCAAGTAGCCAGCTAGGTAGCACCAAGGCCTGGTGTCAGCTCCGAGTAGATCCTCTTAAGCCCGCTGGACAGCTCCAGCAATAGCTCCTTGTCTCGCTTTTTTGAGAGGCTTGCCCACATCTGTAAGAACATAAAAAGTTTCTATATAAGGTCAAATGGGTGCTTGGGAAGTTTAGCTTCTATAGCTACCTTGTTACGAGTCGTCCACATGACTCAGCAGAGCAACGAAAACAGCACCCAGCAGATTCTGCGCTGCTGTCCAAGCAAAGATTGAACAATAGCAAAAAACTGGGGAAAATTCGTCGGACACCAGCTGCACCCAAGCAGCCTCCGGATCACACTCCAGCCAAGTTTGGCAAAAACACACGAAAAGAACAAGCGAGAGGCATCTTCAACTTCCCCACATAAGGCACAACTGCCGTCGGTAGGGCCATGTCGCGAAGCAAGTTGTTTACCCGAAGGAAGACTATCAAGAGCAAGCTGCCAAGTAAAGATTTTAAGCTTGAGGGGCAGTTTTGCATTCCACAGATCTCTGCTGTAAGCTACTATCGCCCCTAGCATCGAAGCAACCGTATATTTACCCGACGATTCTAAGGCCCAAGAGATCTCGTCCATGCCCTCGTGTAACGAGAATTCCGCTAGCTCAGCTTGAAGCTGCGCCCACTGTCCCAAAGCCTCTGCATCCAACGATCTCCTGAAACCTACACCTTCCTCTAAGGGACAGAAGGCTTGATAAACCATCAGATTTGGATTGTCACAAACGTTAAACAACCTTGAGAACCTTTCCTTTAGTGGGGCTTCGCCTGCCCACCAATCAGACCAGAACTGAGTTCTCTTGCCGTTCTTCACCACGTGTTTTGCCCCAAGTTTGAAGAAGTGCTTGATCTTATGCAGACTCCGCCAGAATTGAGAACCCCCTGGGTCTGACTAGCGAAGATGTTCTCCGCCTCCGGATACTTAGCTCTGATGATGGTGTTCCAAACTGAGGTAGGATTCTGATACAATTTCCAAATCCATTTAAGCATTAAGGCCTTGTTCATGTTTTTTGTGTGAGAGAGCCCCAGCCCTCCACACTCTTTTGGACGGCACATTGCCGACCAGTTTACCATATGGTACTTGCGTTTAGGGCCAGATCCTTCCCAGTAGAATCTTGCTCTAATCGCATCAAACTTCTCATGGATCCCATCCCGCAGGAGAAAAAGCCCCATCACAAAGATTGGGAGAGCATCTAAACAAGCATTGGATAGAACTAGCCTTCCACCCGAGGAAAGTAATCTACCCATCCACACTTCCACCTTCGTAGCCAGCTTGTTAACTAGGAACTGCCATTGTTCTATAGTAAGTTTTCTGTCCGAAATAGGAAGCCCAAGGTACATGAAAGGAAACGCACCCAGTCTACATTTCAGCATGTTTGCAATCCTCATCTGCTCTGCTGGGTCTTGGTCGAGCACAACTACCTCACTCTTATGGAAGTTGATCTTTAAACCAGACATATCTTCAAAACACAATAATAGGAATTTTAAGTTAGCAATGTCGAGGTCATTGTTCTGGATCAGGAACAGGGTGTCATCGGCGTACTGGAGATGAGCGATGCCCCCAGGAACTAAGGGTGTGTTTGGTTCATGGGACAGGATTTAGGGGATGGGGTTATCCCCAACCACCTGGTTAGGGATAGCCACTTTTTATGTTTGGTTAGTTGGGTGAGATGTGGTTAAGGGTAACCATTGTTTTGTTTGGTTAAAAAAAATGAAGAGTGGATGGGCTATTGTGGTGACCTTTTTAATTGGGAGCGGTGAGATTACCTTTATAGATATGAAATGAAGCCAATTGAAATACAAGTTCCCGTTTATCATTTTAACTTGAGGCATAAAGGTGTATCTGCAATTTAGATGGATGGACAAAAACAAGTACGAGTACAGCAAAGTATGTGCAATACTAGCTCCTCTCCCTGTAAAAAAACTAGGGTCCTCCTAGTCGTGCTCTACAATCAGGTGACAGGAAGAGATCCCCTTTGAAGAAAAGAAAAGTGTGCTATGTAGCGCACGGGAGAAGCTACCGCCGTCCAAGATCAGGCCACCTCCGCCATGAGCTGAGGCCACGGCAAGCGATTCCACTCTTATCCAATCGCCACCGCCAACCAACTACACGTCGCCGATCTGCCATCGCCGTCTCTGCTGCCCTTGTTCCGGCCGCTGTCGACCTGCAATCTGTTGTCGCCAGCTCCGGCCGCCGCCGAGTTGCGAGCTGCCCTGGCTCCGTCCGCTATGGAACTGCAATCTATGGTCGCCGGCTGATGCATGTAAAATGCATACATGAACTTTGCACTTTAATTGCTTATATTCCAATCATATTTGCATCATATAAGGGTTATATCAATGTTTTATCATGATTTTGGGAATACTTCATAGTTTTCCCATTTATTTGGAATTAACCCTGCACAGGCAGAAAACCCTAGTTTTGTATTTTAATGTTTCAGGGACCCAAACGTCAACGAAATCACCTGGAAATTTACGGGCGTCAATATTTGGAAGGAAGAAGGACTACGGAAAAAGGAAGCAAGCAAACGGAGACCCGAGGGCCAAACGGGCATGGCCCACGCGGCCACAGTACCAGGCCGCGTGGGACCCACCCTTTGGGCCTCGTGGCTCCGTTGCCTCGATCTTCTCCACCGACATCGTCTTGACCTAAAAACGCCTATAAAAAAGGTCCCCCGACGTTCTCTGGAAGGAGCGCCGCACAAACACAGAAACACCGAAACGGAGATCAGGAGCTGCAGATTGGAGGGGGAAAACTCCGGCGGGGCGCTGCCGGCGTGGTCTCCATCTTCTCCATCGACTTCTCCACCGTCTCCATGATGAAGAGGGAGTAGTCCACCTCTGGACTATGGGTTTGTGGAAGTAACTTATGTATCTCTCCTCTCTTGAGCTTCACTAATTAGCACCGTATGAGCTGCTGAACATGATTACGGTCACCGTTGTAATACCTTTGTGGTGGATCTTTATGAGTTAATATATGTTTGAGATTGCAATGTTTGTTTCAGTTATGAGTATAGATGCATATTATGTACCCCGTTCTTGTCTACTTGTTTTGATCAAGCATGTTTATGAGAGCGTGTGTGGGGGAACGTGTGCATTAGTTGGAGTAACGGGGTGGTAGTGCAGTGAACGTGAGAGAAAGTTCTGCGATCCACTTTGGTATCTTTACCTTACTTTGTTACCTCACTAGGGATAAACTAAAATACCATGCTACCGGGGATGTGGGCGTGACCATTGCCACTACTCCATGACTAGATCTAGCATGTTCTTATTTTCACTTCATGTCATGATACTTAATGCTATACTCTGAGTTATCTTAATTACTGAGGTGTTATGATTTAGTTCGCATCTTGGTGGAGTATAAGAGAGGTTAATAACCAAAAGATCTCTATGTTAGGACGTGATGCCCATATATCTAAGTAACTTGTTATCAAACCCTGTGTTGCAATCTCATATGTTAACTTGTGTGTTCCATTGTCTACCACTTTATAAAGAGAGAGTGCATTTGTGAAACCATGAACCCCAGTCCATTTTTAATCATAAGAAACACCTTTCCAACACCATATACCACTTTTCTATTTTCAGCCATCATTAAATCCGAAAATACAAAAATACTTTTCATCTTGCATACATCATTCAAAAACCCAAAAATATCATTTATCATTGCATCCACCATCATTGCATATTTATTTCTTGTTTGCATTGCATAACTATCCTGATATCATTCTTACACCTTGTGCTTGACAACCACAGGTGAGGTTGAGGACCAAAACATCTAACCTTGTTTTGTAGGTAACCAAAAGAAGGATAAGAAGATAAATCTACCACTTCAGATTCCCCGAGAGTTCGATATTAAACCCTCGAGTCACCCCTCGTGGGGAAAACTGTCTTCCACTTACTATACACTCTGCACTTGGAGTCTCAACCTAATCCCGTTTATTTGTGCAGGCATCAAGACTTGCTCTTCGGGATCAAGACGTTTTCTGGCGCCGTTGCCGGGGAATCGTAGCTGAGAGATTTATCCAAGGGTGTGCATCATCGCATTCATCTCACAACAAAGTCAACGTCACCAACTTGTGCTAACACCTAAGCTTGGGGAGGTTGCACCTACGTGAGCACCATCTTATCCATCTTTACTTACAAAGCAATTTATTTGTTTTGTTAGTGTCATTGCATATCATATCATATTTATTTCAGTTTTGCATAAAAAATTAAAAATACCAAAAAAACTTGCTAAAATGGGAGAAAGAACTAAGCTGTGTGACTACACAAACACTCCTAATGATCAATTTATCACGAGAGCTATTGCCACACCTAAGATAAATGCTGAGAGTTATGAAGTAAGTCCTAGTTTGTTGAACTTGATAACTAGGGAACAATTTGGTGGTAGTGCTATGGAGGATGCCTCTATGCATCTTCATGATTTTGTTGAAATATGTGACATGCAAAAGTTTAAAAATGTGGAAAGTGATATCCTAAAACTGAAGTTATTTCCTTTTTCACTTAGAGGAAAAGCTAAAGAGTGGTTGCATTCCTTGCCATCTGGTAGTATTAATTCTTGGGATGATCTAAAAGAAGCTTTCATTAAGAAATATTATCCCCCTGTTAAAATTTTGCAAAATAGAAACAACATCCTTTCTTTTAGGCAAAATGAAAATGAACATGTTGCTATGGCTTGGGATAGGATAAAACTTATGCTTAGAACTTGTCCCTCACATGGAGTTAATGAATGGACCATATTACACTCTTTCTACAATGGTTTAAACTACATGTCTAGAAACATACTTGATTCTGCTGCTGGAGGTGCTTTTATGAGTAAGACTATAGTAGAAGCTAAAAATATATTGGAAAGCATTTTACAAAACTATAGTCAATGGCATACTGATAGGGCACCTAATCCTTCTAAGAAAGTGAACTCTATTGAAGAAACTAATGATTTGTCATCTAAAATGGATACTATTCTTGCTTTGCTTAATAAACCTAGTGTTGAAAATGTTCCTTTGCAAGAACTAGTTGGAAACAATTCTGAAAATATTGATGTCAACTTCATTAGGAACTATGGTAATAATGGGTATGGTAACAACAATTATAACTCTTATAATAAACCCCCATATGTTCCCAACAATCGTCCTTTTGTTCCATATCCTAATGCTAATGATAATAATTGGAAGCCTATGTTATCACGCAATGATAATTCTGAGGCTAACAAAATTCTCATGGAACAAGTTGCTAGTCATAATACTATGATACAAGAGTTGAGTAAGTCTGTTGCTTCTATTAGTTCTGATATTAAAGGCTTACAACTCCAAGCTGCAGGACTAGACAAAGCTTTGTCTAAACTAGCTGATAATCAAGCCACTTTATTGAGTATGTCTGCAGGGAAACCACAAGCATCACCTGTGGTTGGAATGAATTCTGTTAACATTGCTGAAAATGTTCCTCTTACTTTGGAGGAAACTCTTGATGAATTATTGAACTACCCTGAATATTTGTTGCCACTCATGTCTCAACTTGGTAGTTTAAAAGAAGAAGCTAAAGAAACTGAACATGATGAATCTCTTATGCTGATTGAGTTGGAAAAGAAAGTTGAGGAAGTTAAAATGCTTAATGAAGTCAAGGATCCTTTGCTTGACTTAGAAAATTGTAGCTTGCATGAATTAATATCTATCTTACAAAAATTTGCAAGTGATCCTTCCATCAACACTAACCAAGCAGGTTTTGGTTCTTATATTGCTAATCATGTCTTGAAAGAAAAGATTGCTAGGTACAACCAAGAGGCTATGATACCACCTAAGCTTGGGGATATGTGGATACCTAAGGTACTAGTAACTATTGGAAAAGAGACACACCATGCCATACTTGATCTAGGATCTAGTGATTGAATTGAAAAATCTTGAAAAATGCTCTATTGAACTAGCACTTGCTGATGACTCTATTAAACATGCTTTGGGAAAAGTAAGTGATGTTATGGTAGAGTTACATATGACTTTTGTGCCTGTGGATTTTCTAATCATGGATATGGGGAATAAAACCTCTAGTCCTATTATTCTTGGAAGACCTTTTCTTCGTACCACAGGTGCTATCATTGATTCAAAGGAAGGGAATGTAAAGTTTCAGTTTCCACACAAGAAGTGCATGGAACACTTTCCAAGGAAGAGGGAACCACCAAAGTTCAAGCTCCCTCATGAGCTTCGTCCACAATAAAACAACAAGTAAGAAGCCTAGCTATATGGCTATAAAGAAAGCGCTTTGCGGGAGGCAACCCGGTTATTTTTGTGTGATTTTTCTTTGTGTCCTCTTGCTGTAACAAGAGATTTTGTGTCTAGTTAGGTTCTGGAGTTTTTAATAAAGTGCCAAGTTTTACCCTTTTTGGTTTGAAAAAGTTGCTTATAGCGTTCGGAGATTTTATTCCTGCACGAGTCAGTGCACGGTATGATTTTTAATTCTTATTCTGTAACTCCGAATGAGCTCATATTTGAACTGTAGTTGCAACTTTTCATCCTCTGTATGCATGAATTTTTTCGGAATTTTTCGAGAAAGTTTGGTAGGGTAGAAAAATACGTTTTGCTGCTGCTGTTTTTCTGGACAGATTCTGTCCCATTTTGTTTGATGCATGCTTTGAGCTTTTAAGTTGAATCTTTTTGATCCAATTGAGTTTATGAGTAGGCATACAACATTATATACTTTCTGGACATGTCATATGAATTTTTGTTCAAGGATTATATGCAGCAAGGAACCTATTTGTTTATCACTATTAATGCACCCCACAGAAAAGAGATGGGAGAAACGGTGTTTTGAAGTTTTTTCACAGGGATTGGAGGAGATGCACCAAGAGCTATCCAAGGATGGTGAAGACCATAAGCTTGGGGATGTGAAGACAACCCCACTGGACCTACACACTCTCGGTTTGCACACGTCCAACTTCTGTTTTTCGATCGAAACACTTTATCGCATAAACTTGGAGCGTCGTTTTTTGTTTTTGTTTGAGTCTTGAGAGACCACCACACTATCAATTATATATGAGAGAGCTACTGGAAATATGGGTTGAAATATGTTGGATGCTTTTATAAGATTGGGAAAAGGGATGTTTGATTGATTTTTAATGATACATATAGTTGCATGATTCATGAGCTTGTTTATGAGTAATAGTTTGCAAATTCTTTTTGTAGAGCTATCACTTATTCATGTTTTGGTGCTGATTGTTATTTCACTTGGTTTAACATGGATTAGTTAGTTCTATGGACACTCATGCATGCATCTAGATGGTCAACTTTCTCCCTTTTGCTAGCCCAAAAACTCCAACAAGCAAAAACTTGTTTCCAACACCTTCAACCAAAGTTATTCCAGTGAGTCCACCATATCTACCTATTGGCTTTATGCTATTCCGAGTATGTTTAACATGTTGTTTGTGTTATCTTACCTCTGAATGAAAATGTTTATGTTATTGATTGCAATGGAAAAAATTGGTTATATAGCTCTCACGAACTTGATGCACAATGTTCTTTTATTGCATAATAAAACATGACCCATTGTGATTAAGATTATGATGCTAGTGGCTTGATAAATGTTCGAGGTTGGGAGTTAGCCCATATGTGCTGTCACATGCAAGCTTTCAACATGCTCTTCATCTCATTTAGTTGATATCATGTACTTTTGTTATGGATGCTATCATGGTGAAATGAGGTGGAAATGAAGTAGTTTAAATGAGTTTGTATAAATGGTTAGAGAGACGCCTGGGCCGCTAATCTAAGCCATGCATCATTCATGGTGGAAATTTACTTACATACTATGGTGAACCTTCTGTGACACCTTGCAATAAAAACTATTCCAAATGGTAAATAAAAAGGGTGTTGAGATTTTCATTTGTTTGTTTGTCTTGTCATTTTGATATGGGCTTGTTCCATATCTGGGACAAGAGGTACCCCAGTTGACGCTCTTGATGATACTATTATTACTTACAATGATATATAACTTGAACTTGCTTTGTTTCCTAAGTTGAGTAATCATGGTGTAGTACTTGTATTCAAGGGGCATGAGACATCCAACCTTTACTTTGTCAAGCACACTACTCATATTTGCTTTCACTTTAACCTTAATCATTCAAGATGCTATGATAGGGGCAATGAGAGCTTGACACCAATGAATACCTTATTGCAATCATTAACTTAAGTAGAAGAGTTTGGAAGTTGGATGAAACTTATGCATGCTTTACCTCTACTCACATATACATCTTTCCAAAGTGTACACCTATCATATTCAGATTTTCATCTACACTCTATGACCATTGTAGGATGTTCTACTTATCATTATGCATACATGTGTTCCATATTACTTGCTACTATGTTACACTTTGTGAACTATCAATGAACATCCTTGTCTTGAATACTTGATATCACTTCATAAACTATTTGCATATTGCTACTCCTTTGAAGAATGAATCATTTGACTATATGTAGCAATAGTAATCATCTTTGATATCCATTGTTAAGTATTAAATTGCAAAGTCCATGTTAGTTTTATCATCTTCATACTCGAGGACGAGCATGGATTAAGCTTGGGGATGTTGATGCATGTAAAATGCATACATGAACTTTGCACTTTAATTGCTTATATTCCAATCATATTTGCATCATATAAGGGTTATATCAATGTTTTATCATGATTTTGGGAATATTCATAGTTTTCCTATTTATTTGGAATTAACCCTGCACAGGCAGAAAACCCTAGTTTTGTATTTTAATGTTTCAGGGACCCAAACGTCAACGAAATCACCTGGAAATTTACGGGCGTCAATATTTGGAAGGAAGAAGGACTACGGAAAAAGGAAGCAAGCAAACGGAGGCCCGAGGGCCAAACGGCATGGCCCACGCGGCCACAGTACCAGGCCGCGTGGGACCCACCCTTTGGGCCTCGTGGCTCCGTTGCCGTCGATCTTCTCCACCGACATCGTCTTGACCTAAAAACGCCTATAAAAAAGGTCCCCCGACGTTCTCTGGAAGGAGCGCCGCACAAACACAGAAACACCGAAACGGAGATCAGGAGCTGCAGATTGGAGGGGGAAAACTCCGGCGGGGCGCTGCCGGCGTGGTCTCCATCTTCTCCATCGACTTCTCCACCGTCTCCATGATGAAGAGGGAGTAGTCCACCTCTGGACTATGGGTTTGTGGAAGTAACTTATGTATCTCTCCTCTCTTGAGCTTCACTAATTAGCACCGTATGAGCTGCTGAACATGATTACGGTCACCGTTGTAATACCTTTGTGGTGGATCTTTATGAGTTAATATATGTTTGAGATTGCAATGTTTGTTTCAGTTATGAGTATAGATGCATATTATGTACCCCGTTCTTGTCTACTTGTTTTGATCAAGCATGTTTATGAGAGCGTGTGTGGGGGAACGTGTGCATTAGTTGGAGTAACGGGGGTGGCTAGTGCAGTGAACGTGAGAGAAAGTTCTGCGATCCACTTTGGTATCTTTACCTTACTTTGTTACCTCACTAGGGATAAACTAAAATACCATGCTACCGGGGATGTGGGCGTGACCATTGCCACTACTCCATGACTAGATCTAGCATGTTCTTATTTTCACTTCATGTCATGATACTTAATGCTATACTCTGAGTTATCTTAATTACTGAGGTGTTATGATTTAGTTCGCATCTTGGTGGAGTATAAGAGAGGTTAATAACCAAAAGATCTCTATGTTAGGACGTGATGCCCATATATCTAAGTAACTTGTTATCAAACCCTGTGTTGCAATCTCATATGTTAACTGTGTGTTCCATTGTCTACCACTTTATAAAGAGAGAGTGCATTTGTGAAACCATGAACCCCAGTCCATTTTTAATCATAAGAAACACCTTTCCAACACCATATACCACTTTTCTATTTTCAGCCATCATTAAATCCGAAAATACAAAAATACTTTTCATCTTGCATACATCATTCAAAAACCCAAAAATATCATTTATCATTGCATCCACCATCATTGCATATTTATTTCTTGTTTGCATTGCATAACTATCCTGATATCATTCTTACACCTTGTGCTTGACAACCACAGGTGAGGTTGAGGACCAAAACATCTAACCTTGTTTTGTAGGTAACCAAAAGAAGGATAAGAAGATAAATCTACCACTTCAGATTCCCCGAGAGTTCGATATTAAACCCTCGAGTCACCCCTCGTGGGGAAAACTGTCTTCCACTTACTATACACTCTGCACTTGGAGTCTCAACCTAATCCCGTTTATTTGTGCAGGCATCGAGACTTGCTCATCGGGTATCACCGGCTCCGCTGACTTTGCTCCGGCCGCTGCCGACCTGCGAGCTGCCGTTGCTCCGGCCACCGCCGACCTGCGATCTGCCGCCTCAACCGCTCTACAAAAGGATGAGATTCTAACAGATGTGGTCTGTTCCGGGGAGGTAACGAGGGGAAAAAACGATTCGGGTGAGGCCAGCGCGAGAGAAAGAAAGTGGTTGCCCTCGTCCGCCACATTTGGCCGGATGGGCTCAACCAGTTTTTCCATCGAATATTTCCTAGAAGTGGTTATCCCTAACCACGTAATCCTTTAAACCAAACAGATGACACCCAGGAAAAAATTGGTTATCTCGTGGCAACCAGTGGATAACCACTCAACCAAACACACCCTAAGTGCAGAACAACACCTTTAATGTGCCCATGCACGTTAGCAGCAGTGAGAGCATTGCCGACAACGCTTCGACCACGAAATTGAAAAGCAGCGGCGATAGTGGTCCCCTTGACACACTCCCCGCCGGTTTCTGAAAAAAGGGCCTATTGCGCCGTTGATAGAAATTGCAGTCTGTCCTCCTGACACTAGCTTTTCAATTCTGTGGATGTAGCCTGCATCGAAGCCTTTTCTCCGCAGGACCTCAATCAGAAACTTCCAGTTGACCCGGTCATAAGCTTTTTCAAAGTCGAGCTTGAGGAGAATTCCCCTAGCTTTTTCACCCGAAGCTCATGAACAATTTCAATAAGGGCCAGCGGACCGTCCAAAATAAATCTACCTTTCATGAACGCCGTCTGTGATGCACTGATAATTCTGTGTGCAATAGGATCGAGCCGAGTCGCAAACGCCTTTGAAATGATTTTGAAGACCACGTTTATGAGAGCAATTGGCCTGAATTGGGAAATCTGGTATGCGCCTTGGGTCTTTGGAATCAGAGATAACACTCCGAAGTTTAGTCTTGAGACATCAATTCTCCCTAGAATGAAGTCATTTAAAATGTGCAGCACTCCCAATTTATACTGAGGCCAGAATTTCTTAAAGAAGGATACTAGAAAACCATCAGGGCTAGGCGCTGAGTTTGATTTCATCTCCATGACAATCTGTTCCATTTCAGATTCAGATAAAGTCAGCCGAAGCAGGTCATTCTACGCATCTGAAACCAATTTGTCTCCTGTCCACGTGTTAACTACTAAGCCCAAATGCCTTGGGGATTCTGATCCTAAAAGCTCTCTGTAGAAGTCATAAACATGACCCTGAATCTGGATAGGGTCACTGATCAGACCGTCCGGGGTTTGCAGCGTCGAAATGATGCATTTGCGCCTTCTCCCATTGGCGACAACGTGGAAGTAGGTTGTGTTTGCATCCCCTTGCAAAGCCCATTTCACCCTTCCCCGTTGCCGCCAATATTCCTCTTCCATGCGATAAATCTGCAGAAGCTGATCCTCGAGATGATAGCGGAAGACCCATTCTTCCTCTTCAAAACCCAGCGAGTCTGCTTTCATGTCTAGATCAGAGATTTGCTTAAGTAAGCAAAGTTTATTCACTCTGGCTTCTTTGCCCATGTTTTTGCTCCAGCCTCTAAGATAATGCCGCAGGCCCCCACTCATATGATACCACCAATCAACAATGTCTCGACCCCTAGCCGAACCCATCAACCTCAACCATTCTGCACCGACCAAGTCCTTGAACCCCTCTATCTCGAACCACCCAAGTTCAAAAAAGAAGCGATTACTCCTGGTCATGGTGGTCTTGCCATCATCAAAGACGAGTGGGGTATGATCTGAGCCCAGACTGGTTTCGGCCACTACCGTAGCAAGGGGAAAGAGGACATCCAGCTTGGGTGCGATAAACACCCTGTCCAGCACACAACAAACTGGATTGCGTTGTTTATTTGACCAAGTATACCGCGCCGCCGAGCGCTGAATTTCTCTAAGAGCCCACGTCGCAATGTGGTTATTTAACATTTCCACCCTCGGCCAGTTGATTATCATTATTTTTGTCCTGTGCCAAGCGCATCAGGTTAAAGTCGCCCCCATCAGAACTGATTGTTGGCAAGCAGCCACCTTGGCCGTTACCTCGTCCAGGAAGCCAGGGGAGTCAGAGTGAGTCGCCAGCCGTAAATCCCAATAATGGTCATGGTTCTATGCAGGGAACGGTGTAGAATGTTGGCTCTTAGATAGTACTGACCCCTGTTAGTACTCTCCACTTCAAACATGCTATCACAGAGGCCCAGCAGCATGCCGCCCGAGTGGCCTGCCACCGGCAACCAGCACCAAAAGAACTTATCGCCAAGTTCAAAAGCTCCCAACTCTTGCTCTGTGAAATCCTACTTGATTGTTTCTTGCAGACAGATAATGTCAATGCGGTGATTTCTTAGGTACTCTTTTAGTAACGTTGGGGCCCCTTGCGCCCGAACCCTCTAATGTTCCAAAAAAGGATCCGCATTAAAACTCTGCTCCTTCGGCCCGTCCTTGGCGAGTCACTGGGCACCGCCCCTACGGCGCCGCAGATTTTGCACGCTTTCTAACTGTCTTCGCCGGTTCTGTTGTTGCAGGATTCGATGGCGTCCCCTTTTTGTGCCCAGTGGCCCCTGCTCTAGAAGTACTAATGTTAGAACACCCGCCCTCGGGTGCCTTGTCTGCTAGGCGTGCGCCCTCTTTTTCCTTTGTCAACTCCAGGTCTTTGGCAGTCAGCCGCCCCTGCGGCGCCGCCGATTTTGCTCGCTTACTTCTGCATGACTTCTCAGGGTCGGAAACAACAATCTTCCTCGAAGCTCTCGCAACGCTCCCAATGGCCCCTGTCATGGATGCTACGGGATCAGAGCACCTGCCCTCGGATGTCTTCTCCGCCAAAAGATTTGCTTCCTTTTCCTTCGCTTTCTCCTTTTCTTTTTTGGCCAACTCTTGATCGATTTGGGCTCTTGCTTTGGCAAGAGTGGCTTGGGCTAGTTCGTTTGCACGAAGAAGAGAGAGGGTCTCGGCCGGAGAGCCGGCCGAGGGACGGAAAATAACACAGCAATCGGAAGCCCGCGATAAAAGGTGCGAATCGGGGACATCTTGTAAAATGGCGAAGATTGGGTCAAGGTTAGTACCTGATTGTGGCTTCTTCTTGAGGTAGAGGCATTCTTCTCGGCGGTGAGATGAACAACACGATCCAACACCGGGCCGTCCGCTTCCGCCGCACTCCTAGCGCTTTTGCGAAGAATCTCCACCGGAGTTGCCTTCGATCTGAGGCCTTTCGCCACTGGGGCAGTTAGCTCCGTACTGATACCCAATGATGCTATTATAACGGACACCAGAAAACAGTCTTGATGGCGTGGAATTACCTGCGTCAAAAGAATATGGGTTAGGTTGAGACTCCAAGTGCAGAGTGTATGTAGTAGTGGAAGACAGTTTTCCCCACGAGGGGTGACTCGAGGGTTTAATATCGAACTCTCGGGGAACCAGTATTTCAGGTGTTATCTCCTTATCCTTCTCCTGAGAACCTGCAACAAAATAAATTGTTTTGTGCCCTCAACCTCACCAAGTGGTTGTCAAGCACAAGGTGTGAGAATGATAATAAAATAATATGCAATGCAAACAATAAGTAAATATGCAATGATGGTAAATAAATATGCAAGGATGGTGGTAGTAATAATAAATGATATTTTTGGGTTTTTTTATAATGTATGCAAGATGTAAAATTATTTTTGTATTTTCGGATTTAATAATGGCAGCAAACAAAAGTGGTGATAAAAGTGTTGGAAAGGTGTTTCTTATGATTAAAAATGGACCAGGGTTCATGGTTTCACAAATGCACTATCTCTTGATAACGTGGTAGACAATGGAACACTAAAATTAACATGAAAGATGGCAAAACATGGTTTGACAAGTTATTAATAATATGGGTATCACGTCCTAACATAGAGATCTCAAGTATAAGTTGTTCTCTCTCTTATGCTCCACCAAAATGCGAACTAAATCATAACATCTTAATAATTAAGATAAATCAGAGCATAGCAATAAGTTCAATGACATGAAGTTAAAATAAGAACATGCTAGATCTAGTCATGGAGGTAGTGGCCAAGGTCACATCCACTCTCCGGTAGCATGGTATTTTTGTTTATCCCTAGTGAGGCAACAAAGTAAGGTAGAAAACCCAAGTGGATCGCAGAACTATCTGTCACGTTCACTGCACTAGCCACCCCCCGTTACTCCAACTAATGCACACGTTCCCCCTCACACGCTCTCATAAACATGCTTGATCATGACAAGTAAATAAGAACGGGGTACATAATATGCATCTACTTTCATAACTGAAACAAAACCATTGCAATCTCAAACATGTATTAACTCATAATAAAGATCCACCACAAAGGAATTACATAGATGACTGTAATCATGTTCAGCAGCTCATACGGTACTAATTAGTGAAGCTCATAGAGAGGAGAGATACATAAGTTACTTACACAAACCCATAGTCCAGGGGTGGACTAATCCCTCTTCATCATGGTGTCGGTGGAGATGTTGTTGGAGGGGAAGGAGACCACGCCGGCAGCGCCCCGCCGGAGTTTTCCGCCTCCAATCTTCAGCTTCAGATCTCTGTTTCGTGATTTCTGTGTTTCGGCGGCGCTCCCTTTCGCGAAAGCCCTGGGGGGTCTATATATAGTCGTTTTTAGGTCAAGACGAAGCTTCGAGAAGAAGGATCGACAGCAGCGGAGGCCCGAGGGCTAGGATGAGGGGTCCCACGCGTCAGGAAATCTGGCCGCGTGGGCCCACTTGTTTTGGCCTTCTGGTCTCCGTTTCTTCGATTCCTTTGCGCCTACGTTTCTTTCCTTCCCAAAACGTGATCCCCGTAAAATTTCAGGTCATTTGGACGTCGTTTGGTCGCCTGAAACGTAAAAATATAGAAAAAGGGGTTTTCTGACAGTGCAGGGTTAATTCCAGAAAAATGGGGAAATTGTTAATTATCCCCAAAACTCAATATAAATCATGAATATAACCCTTATATGATGCAAATAATATGGAATAGCATGTAATAAAATGTAAAGTTCATGTATGCATTTTACATGCATCAGGTACCACGGGCTCAGTCTAGAAGTCGCCCATAGCCGAAGCTGGGGATGGAGCCGGACGCTGAAGTTCCTGGGGATCTTCAACCACAACAACTACTTCTGGAGTTCTGACTCGAGACGGCCTGTCATGGTTAGCTTTGCTTCTGCACTCACGTTCCTTCATGGATGCCTCATCAAATGCCCACGTATCTGGGCTCTTCCACCAAATGGCTTGCCTGTCAGTCTCGCACGGCTTGAGGGTCTTGGTAGGGAGAAATCTTTGTTAGCAGCATTGTCACTTTCTGATGAGACATCCACTGAGCCCCAGGGGGAGGTGATACGTCTCAAACGTATCTATAATTTTTGATGTTCCATGCTTGTTTTATACCAATTGCTACATGTTTTACATACACTTCATACCATTATTATGCATTTTCTGGGACTAACCTATTAACAAGATGCCGAAGCGCCAGTTCCTGTTTTCTGCTTTTTTTGTATTCCAGAAAAACTAGTCTGGAAATATTCTCGGAATTGGACGAAAATTTACGGAGGCCCCTATTTTATCAGAAGACACCTGGAGTCCGAAGGAGAGGCGAAGTGGAGCCACGAGGGCCCCACACGTGGGCTCGGCGCGGCCAAGGGCCCACCGGCACCGAGGGTGGTGTCGCCTCCTCGTGCACCGCCTCGCGACGCCCTTTGGCCTATATATTGCTCCTACCCCGAAAACCCTAAAAGAATCGACGATTTCTCCAGAAGAGTTCCGTAGCTCCGCCGCCACCAAAATCCCTAATTCGGGGACAGAAGTCTCTGTTTCGGCACCCTGCCGGACGGGGAATTGCCCCCGGAGCCATCTCCATCGACTCCACCGCCATCTTCATCGCCGTTGCTGCCTCCCATGATGAGGAGGGAGTAGTTCTCCCCCAAGGCAGAGGGCTCTACCGGTAGCTATGTGGTTTACCTCTCTCTCCCATGGTGTGATCTTTATGTGATCATGAGCATTGCTAGTATCGCTGAATTCATATGTAATGTTTATGCTACTCAAGTGATTTTATCTAGTTTCCGGAGTCATTGTGACAACACGGTATCAAGGTGACAGTGTGGGTACTTGTGTGTGACTCTATAAATAATTTAGATATTATCATGGCTTATTCTTTGTGCAATTGTGGTGTTTGTTTACTCCGACTTTGAGGTGTGCTTTTGTAGATCTACGCATAGTACTCTTGTTTCACCAAGAAGGAGAATAATCCCGAGTAGCACTTACTTGCGTTCAGTTGTGCAAAAATGATGAGAGATACCACTAGTGAAAGTATGATCCATAGGCCTTGTTTCTAAGCATTGAAACACCATTTACAACAAGTTCTGCTACATGTTTGCTTGCTGCCATTTTTATTTCAGATTGCAATTACTACTTATAATCATCCATATTACTTGTATTTCACTATCTCTTCGCCGAACTAGTGCACCTATACATCTGACAAGTGTATTAGGTGTGTTGGGGACACAAGAGACTTCTTGTATCTTAATTGCAGGGTTGCTTGAGAGGGATATCTTTGACCTCTACCTCCCTGAGTTCGATAAACCTTGGGTGATTCACTTAAGGGAAACTTGCTGCTGTTCTACAAACCTCTGCACTTGGAGGCCCAACACTGTCTACAAGAATAGAAGCGTGCGTAGACATCAGGAGGCCAGCAAGGATTCACTGATATTAGACCTACGAGGAGCGCCACCAGAGACTTCAGCTTGAGCGGCCAGCACAAAAGAGCCCAGATTCTTGAAAACATTGCCATTCTCAGTAAGGTTTGAGCCATATTCGGATAACATAGTCTTGGGTAGTGTCAGCTCCGATAAGGAAGAGGCTTTTGGTTGAGCAGGGGTTAGCTTCCGGATGCGCTCTTTAGTACTTGCCTCGACGTCTCCCAGTTTTGCTTGTTCAGCGATAACCGCAGTCTCCCGCCCAGAGGAATGGTTTTCGGATTCGCCCTTCACCTCTTGCGACAGTCTGGCCTTCTGTTTCTTCTCATTTGATTCTTTGGATTTTAGACCATCTCGATCCCTGCCCCTGCGGTCGTCTTCTTCTTCATCGGATGACTGGTGGTTACTATCCTCTGGATCTTCGTCTCTGTCGGTATGAGGAGGAGGGGGAGGTGGGGGAGTAGACCCCTTGCCACTGCCCGACGCCTCCCTTTCGACGCGGACCTTGTACCCCTATAAGTTGACGAAGATGGTGATGTGGCTCTTTAGTTGGATTGGGGTGCGACAAACAAACTTCATATGGATCGGTGCCTCGCTGCCGACCAAAGACGTGCAGTCCACAACAAGCGGTACACCCACCTCTAGAGTCGTGGCCATCAGAGTGTGCTCATCCCTAAGCTGCTCTGGTACATCGTGAAGGAGCACCCAAATAGGCTCGAGCCTCTCTGCTACCGTTGGATCTCCAGGTGCTTCTGACACCACCGCCTTGAATTCAGTCACTAGGAGGACAAGCCGCCCCCACGGGTTGCCATTCGAAGAAGCTCTTTGGAAGGGAAAACAAGGGAATATTCTGTCTTGCTGAGCCGGCGCACCTGCCAGTCCCACTTCTCATTTACCAATTCCTTGAACTCGTACTCCACCTCCTCTACAGACATGTTTCCTTGCTCAATGATGACTCTAGCTGTGTTGGCCGCCGGTTTGGGGAGCTTCTCCTCGGGCATGGAGACCCAGAAGAAACCCTTTCTTTCTGCGCCATTCAACTGATGAATTATTGTCATTGTTGAAACATGTCAAAAAAATCTGTTTTGAGGTATTTCGCGGGTTCTGCCGAATCAGATCCTCAAAAATAAAATATTTTGTTTTACGATATGAGTTTGTGTATCTGTTTTGTCCGACCCGTTTCTACGGTACACAGTTTTGCTTTTAAGGTATCTGATGATAGAGATGCTCTTATCCTTACGTAGCGGTAGAACACTCTTGCTGGTCACTTTGCTCTCCGCGCGAATCCATTGGCAAAATTTTCTGGCTCCGCCCCTACCTGCCAAGCCGCACGACCGCTTCCTCTCCGCACGCGCGGCCAGCCAGTGTCCGCCGCCAGCCCGAGGTCCGGAGTTGCGTCTCCTGTCTTGTGAGTTGTGACCTTGCCCCCGTGCGTCGCTCGACCTCCAGCTTGGCGGCAGCCAGCCCTTCCTGTTGCTCCTAGCTCGTCTCCTGTTCAAGCTCGCGTCCCCAACCACCAGCGGCTTGCTTCCCTACCATGCTCCTCTTTCGTGGACGCCCTTCCCCTCGGGTGTGCAACCGGCAGCAGCCCTGCCCTGCTGCTCCGTTGGTCCATTGGTCTGCAGGTCCTCCATCCCCTGGTCGTCCTAGCCATTCACCATCAATGCCATGCTAGGGTTTGTCCTCACACATGAAGTTTGGACAGGGAATTTTGGGTTCAACTGCTCGTGAGGTCTGGGCAAATGAAGATTCGTGTCCATAGACACCCAATCTGACTCCCAATGGCCTCTGCGGAGTCCAATTTGTCAGCGCCAAGCTCGAATCGGCGCATGCCATGCCTCTATAGTCGATATGGCGAAGGTCAACTTTAGTGGATTTTGTTGATGTTGCGATTTGCTACATGTGTGTATACTATTTGTTGCAGAAGCGTATGCAAAATGCTTTGATGATTTTTCAACTTATGCTAAGCAGAGATTGCTCCAATGTTGCATACATGTTCCTGTATTGTTTTTGTTGCAGAAGTGACTCACTCTTTGCTACAACCAAATTGGGATTTGTTGCAGATTTTTGATTTTGTTACATGATTGTATTTAAAGTGATATCATATATTTCGCGACATGTTGGAAGTTTGTACAGATTCGGGGCAAAATGATGCAATATTTTTTACTCCCTCCGATCCGGAATAAATGTTGCCAGCAAACAACTAATCACGTACATGCGGAGAGTTCAACTAGCGACACTTTTTGTGGATCGGAGGGAGTACCTTTCACCATTCTTAGCTACATGGGATGTTGCATACATAGAGAAAGTCAAACATTTTTTGCTACAATGATCGGACGCGCGAGATTCGTTCATTTAAGTGGATCGGAGGGCGCTGGAGGCGGCTGATAATCCCACCCTATCAGCATGTTCATTCATAGCGTTTGCCTTATTAATTCATTTTCTTTCATGTTCTTGTTAAAAAACGTCTCTTATTTACCTTTTGTTATTATGTTCATGTTACTTTTTGTTATATATTATTTTTCTATTTTTTCTTGTTATTTTACCCCTTTTTACTTTCTTATGTGGGTTATACTTTTATACGTTTTGTTTTCCGTCATTTCCGTTTCTTTCCTTTTTATTGCCTTACCAAATTAGTATTGTACAAATGGACATATTTTAATTAATGAAATTAATCATTCTCGAGGCCCCAAGATAATATTGCACGATTTTTTGTTTAAAGAAATTAGTTATACTACAGAGATATGGAATAATTGATTTCCTTGACCAGAAGATATTCCCCAGATATGCTATAAATTTTTCCTAGTAATGGATCTCTCTGGATCAATCTTCTACATTTCAGAAATATATATGGTGGGGGATTGTTTCTTTGCAATAAATTCGTTGTTCTTTTGCGGGGTTCTGCACAAGTAGCTTGCATGAAGAGTCGTCACATTTACCTAGTCATTCATTTATACAAAAGATACTCCTACATTTTTTCATTAACTAAAAAATACGTCTCGATTGTACAACTAGTAAATTCGTCCAAGGAGAGGTTGTGTGCACATCAATCTTCTATTTAAGCTCGTGTTCGAACACAACATTTCAGCCAGAGGAGAGGAGTGCAGAATTGTTCCTTATTGTGATCTGCTAATTTGTAGGCGATCTGTCTATCCCATATTCATTGGAGATCACAGTCACGCATGCAAAATGCCACAGGAAGTGCGCCTCATGGCTCTGCTACTCTTTGTAGTTTCTTTGAATCGCGTGGTGGCATGTTTCGGCAACATCAGGCTACTATGAGCATCCGAGGAGATTATTGGATCACATACGAGTGCAATCATTTAACAGCACTTCCAAGGTCACAACTACAGGTTCCAAGCCAAGAGCATCTTCGAACCAAGGAGTGGATCTAATAACACACGTAAGTCTTAAAATGCCTGTGCTATTATGTTTCTTCAATGATTTGATCTGTTTACATAGTACAGAACTTTTGTACTACGTAATTCCAGGTTTTACGTTATAGTCTGATATTACTTATGATTCACCAAGCTAGGCACCAACTATGCGTGTTTTTTGTTATTATAGGAAGCATCACTTAGATATGCATTAAGAGAAGTTACGTATTTCACTTAGTACTTTAAACAAAACAAAAGACCATCATGATAAATTATAGTGATGTTGTTTATTAAGAAATTAAATGTTTTTTTTACCGTAAGATCCAAATCCGGCAATCAAAATCATCCCCTCATCTCTTAGTACATTAACCCTACAGCACTACCACCACTCAGAGCATGGACAACACCCTGACACAAAACATCCACCCAACTAGGCGCTCCAAACTCAACCCAACCGTTTGGGTTGTCTGGTAACTCTCAAACTCAGCCCAATCTGGGGAGGGTTTGGAACGGCCAGGACACGCCCAGACACCCCGCCATGTCGAATGCGGCCTAGTCTAACACCACATATATACTATTAATCCTCGCACCAGATCAAACCCTATCTCACTCTTCCCCGATCCCCTTCCACTACACTCTTCTCCTCCGTCCTCTCCACTCCACTAGGCTCGACCATGGCCCTGGCAACGGATTTGGCTTGTCCGGAGCTGAGATGTATTGGGACAGGCTTGTTGTGGTGGAGGAGGAGGTATCTAGTCAGGCTATGGACAAGACAGCCACACCGTCGGATATATGCGATTCGGGTAACTCCGGCGCTGGAGACGGCCGAGTTGTTGCTCCTCCACAGGTCTGTCCCTGTCCCTCCACATCGCCGGTTATAGGATCTAGAATATTTTTAGAATATTTTAGTATGATTGCTTAATTTGGCTGCTTGTTGGTTAAATGCCGGATCCGTAGCACACAAGACGGATTGCCTACTCCTCTCATGAGGATGTGTTGTTGTGCAATGGTTGGTTGGCCCTTAGCAATTCCGGTTTAGAATCAAGCCCCAGTGAATTTTGGGGGGAGGATCCATGAAATGTGTAATGAGAAACAGGGAGTAAGGCGCACAGACCTATCTCTCCCGCAAAGACCATAGATGGTCATGTATCTAAGCCGGCATTAACAAGCTTTGTCGGATGCTATGCCGAAGTGGATAATGTTAGTACCGTGTGATTCATTTTGTTGCTCCACTTCACTACTGCATATGTTGAGTGGATGTTGCATTTGGTAGATGGAGGATGCCATCCAAATGTACAATCACCTTACGGTGAGGGTGTCGTGGCAGCTCGGCCTTTGTTGGAATTTTCAAAGATGTTTGTCAACAGGGCCAACATGCTAAGGGTGCGCTAAGCGGAGAGCCAGGGCCAGACTGGAGCTTCAATACTATGGTGGGAACGGCCATTTTCGAGATGGAAGGATGGTCAATCCACCCTGTGAAACTCCATGCTGGATGCCTGTCATCCTCCGTTCATGAGTATTCTCTATGTTGGTCCGCTAGTTTCTATGTCCATCCAATTTGATTTCCGTCCCAACTGATTTGAGTTTGTCTGAATTTTTATCCGCTGAACTATGTTTCTATTTGTATGATCTATGCTGCATGGGGTGTGGGATTTGATCCTTTCGGTTGGAGGACACAACATTAGGGGTTTGGCTGGACTCTGTTCACAGACATTTGGTAACGGAATTTGCCCTCTCTTAGTGTTCTCGTGGCCTCCATGGTACCGATCATCCAATTATAGCCAACCGCTCGATCTCCCTTCTTCCTCCCATGTCCCAGCCAAATTATGCATCGTGTCAACACAATCTAGAACAACAATTTTGTTGCTGGATCAACATTTCCTTCCATAGGTCAACCATGTCCAATGTGAATCTACCAGAAAGCCCTCGCGTCGTCCATGTCTGACGACCTCCTCTGGCGGCGGCGGGGAAGTGGGAGGGAGGGGAGGGGTGGCCGCAGCGGCGGCGGGGCGTCCCCCTGCCTGTTTTCCTTTCAAATAAGGCCAACAGTCTTCACCGAATCCAACATACGATTAGATCTAACTTGATTCTGGCCGGCGGCCGTCCACGGATCGTTCCCGCGTGCAGGAACATGGCCTTCAAGTCCATCGAGTTTGAGATTACAAGTGATGATGGAGGCGGCTTGGATATGGTGAAGAGGGTGAATCGGATGATCAGTATTTTGCAGCAGTCCCGGAAAGTGGGGGCGGCGACATAGGGGACATATTCTTGGTGGTGCTTTTTTGGCACAAAGTTTCGACTTCCGGGTGAAAACCCTAGGTCTGACCTTCACTGGTTGTACTTGACAATGGCGGATTTCTATTCGTCTCCTTGTTGAGAGGGTATTGTCTAGAATTCAGTTGGACTTTTTTCGGGGTGAAACCCCACGATGGTGTTTGTGCACGGTTCCCTTCTTAGAGGTGTCGCTTTTGAAGAACCTTTTTTGCAGTCCGGGTCTGGCCTCTTGGTAGTTCCTGCTGCTTAGCTGATCAGTTCGCTGGTGTATTTTTTTCTTTTCTTTTTGTTGTGTGCATCTCAGCTAGCTCTTGACATGCATTATGTTGTAGAGGCTGAGTGTAATTGATATTTAATTGATATTAACATATTCTCTTTATAAAAAGAAAGTCCAATGTGAAATCGTCTTCTACCTTGTTGTGGACCCGCCACAATATCTCCGCACAGATTGT
This sequence comes from Poa pratensis, assembly GCA_947311845.1. Lineage (NCBI taxonomy): Eukaryota > Viridiplantae > Streptophyta > Magnoliopsida > Poales > Poaceae > Poa > Poa pratensis. Next base: position 77,360,988 of record CAMZMU010000117.1, read on the forward strand.
CCTACCAAGTACTTGCTCAGCGGTGCCACGCCACCACCTTGCCATTTGTTGGCACGGTCTTGGAAGAGTTTGACGAGGCATGGTTGTGTTGCCAGGAAAGTGGAGCTGGCATGGCTGTATGGCATAATTTATCTTTGTTAGATGTGACAGATTTTATTTTTGTTCTCTCATTATACGAACCTCTGATTGAGTTAACCTATTTGTCTAAGGTAATCGAGAATACTTAAATATAAGCCCTTTCTAGATGGAGTGTAAATTTTGTGTGCTGCGTCATTATTTTCGAACTTATAATATCATGCATACACTAATGCACACTTAATCTACACTCAATCCAGGCAGACCCTATGGATTAAAGCACGACACATGTCCATAAAAGACAACATAGTCATTTTTGTTCACACTCTATTTATTTATTATTCAAGGAGGAAACATGTAGAAGTTTTTAACATGACATTTTCGCTTGTAGTTATGTGGATATCGATCAACCGGAGCAGCATATTATGGTGCTATAGCGACTATGGATGTCTATGATTTTCCAAATTTAACGAAGGGTCAATCAATTGAAGCCCAAATCTGGGTAGTTGGCGGCAATAGGCAAAACCAGGTTATGTCTGGATGGGAGGTATTTTTTTTCTACTTTACAATCTTTTGTAATACTATCTCCGTTCCTAAATGTAAGCCTTTTTCGACTTTTTCGACCCACATGTATCTAAACATGTTTTAAAAACGAAGGGTGTACTAGTCATCAACCCATACACTAGCACAAGCTACCAATCTTTGAAAACATATCATAGATTAGTTTTGATAATTTGATTTATACGAAATTTGGAAGAAATATTGTGAAATAGTGGAAAAAACACTATGCTTATGCTTTTAAGTGTGTTATTACGGTACATGGGTAAATTTCATTGGACCATATACATACATGTACGTTTCGGCTCAGTGATATATTGTATTCCTTAGTTGTTGTTTCTTACTAAGAACATTTTCAACAGTTTCGATCTGATCATTTTTACGAAGCAATATTATTACACTGCCAATAAAAGAATTATTCTAGTCATGCACCAACCGGATGGAGAAACGGTGAACATTAGGAAACGGTAAAACCCAACCAATTACGGCTAACCACAACGATTTTTACATTTTAAACCGTCCGATAAGCTAATGGAACACTTCAGATGATCGTCAAATCCATCCTACAAAATTTAGGGCGTGTTCGGTAACTTGCGGGCTTCCCAATTCAGCAAATCCACAAATGGAGTTGTCCCAAAAGCTTGGCTCAGCGGAGTCATATTCGAAGATTTGCGATCGAGCCACGTATAAAACGAGAAGCTGACATTTCGGTAGTTCACGGATCGCTATAGGTACGGCGGCATGGCGGCACAGTTGGAGTACTGGCTGCCATTCATGCTTGACCATCATCTAACCACTGCCATCTATTAGTATTTTTTTTTTTTTGAGGTAAACGCCTCAAAGAGGGGTAGGGAGTTCCTGCAGTTCATTTAAGAAGAGAGAATTGGCCACGTTTATAAGAGAAACTGGGCCTAAAAACCGTATTAGTACTATTTTCCTTTGCACGATTTCTGGTGTCTACTACTTTGCATTACGCTTCTGTTCTACTAAACTATTTTGGTCAGTAAACTATGGATTTCACAGTCTAATGTATTTTCTTTAACAGGTCGATCCCGAACAATACGGTGATACCAAAACACATTTCTTCATAGACTGGACGGTATGATTTGATCAATTAGGACAGTGTTTCTTTTCACAAGGACTGTTTAATTGATATGTTCTTGACGTGTGTTTTAAATTTGGACGGAAGACTGATTTGAAGGATGGGTGTCGTAACTTGGATTGTGCTGGCTTTGTACCTGTAAATTTGGCAAAAATTACTCCAGGAGATACTTTGGAGACATCTACTGGACAAATCAGCATTACATTGAAGATATTTAAGGTAGGACTTCCAAGAGCGCTAACTTTACATATGAATAATACAATCTAGACATGATCACAGCAGTTCGCTTCACCAAAAAGATGTTCTAGACAACGTAAAATAAAATAAAATTGGGCACTATTCTTTCCTTAGTCCATTGAGATTTACTCCCTCCGTTTTTTAATATAAGATGTTTTAGGGGTTGCACATGTTGTATAGGTACATACTAAAGTAAGTGGACACACATACTAAAGCATGTCTACATACATTTGTACACATGTGAATGTGGACAAATGCTAAAACATCTTATATTAAAAAACGGAGGGAGTATACTGTAAAGTTTTGGACTTTAATACTCCCTCTGATCCCAAATCAATGTCGTGAGTAGTATTAAGGAATTGTACGTAGGAAGTTGGTTTTCTCCGACATTTAAAATAGATCGGAGGGAGTATTAAGTAGTGTTATCTCACGAACTACGTGCTTGATCTGCTGGGGCATCATGTTTCGCTCTTAGCTGGTTGATCTGCTACGATCGCTAATGCCAGGATAGACAGTTTGGGGCGCCGCACTAGAAGATGCTCTTAGGTGTTCTTCTTAATCATCGAGTTAGTGTTACTTCCTCAGATCCCATGAGAATCTCCGTTGCCATCTATACTTACTTCTACTAGATAATATTCCGCGCGCTGCCGTGAACGAGCTTTTTTTCTATCTAATATAAAAAGTTATAAGAATCGGACTGGAACGTATATTTTGTTTGGAGGGAGAAGGCACCTTACCCTATGGAAAAAATGTAAACATAATTAACCAACTACCAACCTTTCCATAAACGTTCATTCCTAGCATTTTTTATTGGAAAATTAGGCAAAGTATGATTAATTCCAGATTATAAATCATGATTAGAGCACTACTATGTGTTTAATCCACGGGATCGACTAGGATAGATCTTTACGAGTAGAACTGAGAGATGGGATGAGGAGTAGCACCTTCTCCTTTCGCAGACGACCCCGATGCGCCGACCATGGTGGAGGTGGCCGGCGATGGCAGGGAGTGGGCAGTGGCGGGGGCTGCGGAGCTTCCCGTCACTTCTACGCAACCCTAATCGGTGGGTGTATCGGTGGGGTGTGCGGCACGGACGAACCTCTTAGTGCGTGCCGCCGGCCCCCACCTCTCTATATAGCGCAGCGTGACAGGGGCCCGTCAGCCATAGTGGGCTAGGCGCCCCCGATCAGGGCGCAGACCAAAAGAGGCCCGGTGGACTGTTGGGCCCACACGGGAGAGATCAATCTAGCATTCTCCCGCTTGATCTCAACTTTTACTTTTACCTTTTTCTTTACTTGTTTCATCACAGATCGATACATAGAACATGTTTCATCGTCACAGCTCAATTGCCGGTAGAATCAGACAGCTACAATATACCTCTCTGTTTAGAAATAGACTCTTTAATCTTTTGGGCCTCTTTATTGTCCGGAAATCATATAGACTATACCATAAACCCATGTCGACTATGTGTTCTCCAAACACACTGGGCGGTAAGCCTTTAATTAGCAGATCTGCAAACACTTGTGTGTTTCTTTTATCTATTCCTCTTATGCTCCAAGCATTTCAACATAATTCCGGACTTTCTCCTTTACAACGTATAACTCTGTGTCAATGTGTTTGGCACCACACTTGACTCGTTGTGTTAGGAGTGAATTACTTAATGGTTATTGCTGTTGTTAACCATTATCAATTCTGGTACAGGTTTCCTTAACCATTTTGCCTGTCCCTCGGCCTTATATCATGCTATAACATGTCTTTACATCACACTGATGTCAATCTTTTCATTCTCTGGAGCTTTTCCACACAAAAACTCCAAATGTGAAATTTAGCGACAATTGTGGATTTCGCTATACATTTCACAAATTCTTTCTTTGTACTCACAACCTTTTGAGAGCACTCTGTTTCTTTTAGATTGAGGCCGATATCTTTGATTCCATTCTAGTGATCTATATCTGGATTGGACATTGCCAAAACAACCCGGATACGTGAATTGTCAGGGTAATATTGGGTTTCCAACAGCTGAAGCATATGGTACTATATTCATTTGATCTGTTCTAAGTTATCTCTTGGAACACTAAAGTTCTCACTTCCATTACCCTTGACAATAAGAACAGGCGTAGATTTTCTCGACATGCATGCTTTAGAGACTTCTTCTCGCATGTCCATGCGATATTTCTAATACCCCTTTTCTTCTTTTTCTTAGTAAATCTCGATACTTTTAACGACAGACACTCTATCGAGAATACTCTTTTTGAGGACAAGAACTTCTTTTCTCTGCCGGTAGTAGATTGACATCACCACTAGCAAGTAGGATATCATCCACATACACAGGATTAGGGAATGAATTTCCCATTCTATAAGTTTGTAGAAAAGCGATTGTCCTCTCATTCTCTTTAACCCAAAATAACTTCTGATTCTAGAGACTTGCTCTAGTCCGTAAGATCCCTTGTGTTCTTTACTTTCATCTGATGTAACTCAGATCATTATGTGCCATTATCACTCATTATAATCTGTTTATTCTCTTAGCGCAAATCTTTCGATTTAAAAAAGATTTTTACATATTTCCTTTGGAGTCACATTGGCGTTGTAGACCATTTATAGCCTACTGTTTTGGCTCCATTGGAAATTACTTATGAGTCCCAAACATCGTCGGGATTCACATAGTCTCTAATCATTAAGACAAGTAGACACTTGTCAAAATCGATTGAGCGCAGCTTATAATCTCTGTAAATGAGGTGGGATCAACCTTCATTTAAATTTCTCTGATATAGACTTTATAGTCATATGTTTTTCTCATATGGGGATGTTGTTGTTCTGTCATTGCCTAGAGGCAATTAATTCTGTAGTCTTCTATTGCTATAGCTCTTACAAGGATGTTGTTGTTCTGTCATTGCCTAGAGGCAATTAATTCTGTAGTCTTCTATTGCTATAGCTCTTACAAGGAACTAAATCACAAGATCCATGTTTGCTTGTTCATCTCTATTATAAAGCAACAATCTCCCCCAGATAAAATCTATTCGAGCCTTAGGTATGTTCATACCATGCTCCCCCAGATTACTCAATTTTCTCCAAAATGGTGTATCCTTAATCCTTTTTATTTGGGTTTATTTTGTTAACCAGTCAATCTGTCTTCTTTATGGCACTTTGAGTACCGTCCTTAGTTTCCTTTCGGAGCTGTAAAATATCCAAGAATACATCTATTTCTTTTCTTTAGGGGTATCATTATTATGACCGTCGTACACCCCAGACGATCACAATTCATCATAGATCACTTAGATGCATTATATGCATCACATTATCTGAAGTATAGGGGAGTTTATTCTGTAACATTCTCTATCTCCCCCTCGAAATGTGGCAAGAACCTCTTTGCCACAATTTCGAAACTTTGATTATCTGCTTTATTCAATATGAAGTTATCTTTAACGTATGGGAGTACTTTTTCCTCATTTCCTTTTCAAAACTCACAAGAGTTCTTTCTCAATGGTATTTTTTTTAATGGTACTGCAAGTCACACTTGCATAACATTCTTATCTTTAGGTTCATTTGTAACTTTATTCTCTTTTGACTCATTAAGTGCTTTATAACTATGATACATAAAGTGTGCGGTCGATATAAAAACACATGAGTCATCACATCTTTCTCCTGTCATACAGAATAAGTCTTTTGTCAAAAATTTCTCCTGCCATGCGGGTATTTTCCCAGACTTTTTCCACCACGTGGGTATTATTTTCGTCTTTTCCCGTCATGCGGGTAATTAAGAGGCATAGATGCCACAATTGGCTCTTTAGACTGCATATTCAATCATCAAATTCAGAAATAAATCTGAATACTCTTTTATACACATGCTTAATCCAACGTTGGTCAAATTAAGCATTCATGTTGCTCGTTTAAAAAAATTCTTCATATAGAGTACATGAAAGAAATTCGTTAAACAAAACTCTGAATGATTTATTTGTTTTCTGCATGACTAGTACATGAAAGACATTTGTCAAACAAGACTCTCGATGATCTATTTTGTATTCTTGGATTAACATCCAAGAATTCTTTTTCTTTTGCAGTCATTCTTTAGAGAGAACATACTCTCTCACTTTATGACCTTTCTTGGTCATCTTTCGGGTCACAAGTACCCATTCTTTTGCTTTCACGAATGAAAACATGAGAATCTTTGTCTGAGAAAATATTCAATAATAATAAACAATAATGAGCATAAAAATAACCCTATGTTGGTCTGGTTAAAGATATGCACATTAAATCTTTAAAACTTTCTTCTATATTCTAAATTACCGTTGGGCAGAATTAGAATCAATGCATAAAACTCATAAACAATATGATGATAATAATTCTATTGCAGTAAAGAATCAACTCTATTTCGGCGGAAGCATGAAATATTCATATTTCTATAGTTCAAGAGCATTTCTTGATCATTTATATTTTCTCTGAAAGACGAGGGCCTTTCCCTCCCTTTGACTATAGAACTCATATAATTATAGTACTGCTATCATCAACGTTGGTCAGAAAGTAACAATACCATAATTAATCCGTTAAACAAGTATTTATCTTTTTCCTCCTCTCTAATTAAATTTTCCCGTTGGTTCCAATTTAATTAGAAAAGAGTCCTTTTACTTTGCAGCAGAAACTGTAGTGTATTCTCTGTATTTTACAAACATTGCGCTGTTCAACATTTAACAAATCATGATTATGTTATTAACAACGTTGGTCATAAAATAACAGAATCATAATTGTTTCAATAATTTCTTTAACATTCTCTTTAAAATTAATTCTCACTTTAATTCTATTTTATCCTTCACTTTTCTTTATTTGCAGCGGAAAACATGAAATAAAAATTCCATGAACTTTATACTTTTCAGAAGCATTACTTTTACTTTTCTATTTTCTAAACAAAATTTCGTTGGATAATTTTGAATAGAAAAACTAGATGAAAATTTGCCCAAAAAATGGACAAAAACAATTAAAACATGCTCTGAAAAAAAAATTAACAGGCAGCGCAGCGTTCTCGGCCCGACTGCGGCCTGTTTGAATTTCGGCCCACGGCCTGCTTAGTGATGGATACTTTTCAGCCGCACGATGCGACGCAGACGCAGCCCACGGCCTGCCCACGCCCGCGCTATCTGCCGCCCGTGGCGACGCAGACGCTGCGCACGGCAGCCCATGGCCCATCTTCTGGCTAGGGTTTGGATCGGACGATCCTGGCCGTCCGCGCGATCTGACGGCTCTCCTTTATTTTCGGCGGAACAAAACCAGTGCAGACCGCTGCCTCGACCGAAAACCTGGTCCATTTCGCCGTGCCGCTCTCCTCTCTCGTACGCAGGGCGCACCGCCGGCGCGCCGCCTGGTGTGCCGCCGGCTAGCCGGCGACTCCTGCTCCCTTTCCTTTTCTCCGTTTACTACTGCCTGTGCGGGTGACAACGTTCGGCTCCCATGAGAGAGACTCGGCGGCAGATGCACTTTGCTATGCCGGCGCGGTGGCGGTGCTCGCCGGAGGAGCGCCTGCTGGACCTATTCCATCGCGCTCGTCCGTCGAGCATGGTTTTCACGTCGCGTGAGACGCTGCGGCCCTCTTTCCTTTCTCCATTCCGCGCCGGAGCGCGTGCCTTCCGCGCATCCTCTCCGAAAGGAGATGAATGGCGTCGCGGTACCTTTGGCCCCTGCTGGGTCTTGGTTCTTCTTCCAGATGCCTCGCTATCGATGCTCATCTGGATCGAGAGGAACGGCGCGGCCGAGCGGCGACGCTCTTTTCCGGCGAGCCCGAGGGCCTTCCGGTGAGATTTCTTTTCCCTTTTCTTTGATTTGGAAAAAGGGTTCTGTGATTTCTTTTTCTACCCGAAAGGTCTAAAACTAGCCATACTCTGATACCAATGTTTAATCCACGGGATCGACTAGGATAGATCTTTACGAGTAAAACTGAGAGATGGGATGAGGAGTAGCACCTTCTCCTTTCACAGACGATCCCGATCTGCCGACCATGGTGGAGGTGGCCGGCGATGGCAGGGAGTGGGCAGTGGCGGCGGCTGCGGAGCTTCCCGTCACTTCTGCGCAACCCTAATCGGTGGGTGTATCGGTGGGGTGTGCGGCACGGACGAACCTCTTAGTGCGTGCCGCCGGCCCCCACCTCTCTATATAGCGCAGCGTGACAGGGGCCCGTCAGCCATAGTGGGTTGGGCGCCCCCGATCAGGGCGCAGACCAAAAGGGGCCCGGTGGACCGTTGGGCCCACACGGGAGAGATCAATCTAACACTATGACGTGAGTCTTGAAAGTACTAGATGTATTAAACAACATGAATTGTAGAAGTGCATACACAACAATAGTCGTTATAGGGCTACATCAGAATATATCGCATGTGTTGATAGGTTGTATACGAAGTAGCCATGCAGCAGTAACGTTGTTGACGACAATGTTGGCTAACACCGGTTCAATTAGACAGCATTGAAGACAACGGTAAGAAGCACCGCCCGACTTTGACGAGAGATGACTCGTGATTAAGAAAGCGAGTGACCGCGAAGCGCTTACCAAAAACTTAATGTGCTCTCTCCTGTTCGGTGCTGCATGCCGGCACTCGGGATGGAGTATACTACAATGGCGGCACAAGTAGTGTGAGAGGCAAAAACCTTATATCGGTTTGGTGTGTGCCTGATGGTGTCCGTTAGGTCGTATAAATAGGAGGAGACCCGAGCAGTCTTGTGTCACCATCACGATATAAACCGATTAGGTTTCCAACTCTCAAACTTAACACCAAATTCAGAAAGGCAAAGGAGACCGCTCCCTTCAAAGAAGCAGACAGGATTTTGGCGGATCATTCACACGCATGTCACAGGCCTATCCCGCCATGCACAGCCCCAAGCAGGTGGGGCGAGCGAACGAGTGTGGTGCTCTCTTGCGTTCCTCATCCCAATCACTAAGCGAGTTTGTAAGACTCCACTGGTGGTCTCGCTCTTATAAACCAGCAATGTGAGGTTAAAATTTTGCACCCAACTAGTTGCCAAACATGGGTATTTGATATTCATAGGAAATCTGGAAAATACATTTTTTTGAAAATGGGGAACGAAGCCCTGACTTCGCATCGAAACGATGCACATATCAATTTTATTGCAAATTTCAGAAAGATACAAAATAAACAAATCCGAGGTCACATATCTCGCAACAGAAACCATACTACCACTAACCCTATGATGAAAGACAAAAAGAAAGAGAAAATACACGGTTTTTACGCAATGCCTTCAAGAACGAAAAGTTGCACGTGCATTGTTAATGACGAGTCCATCCAAAGGTCAACCCAGGATTTTCGTCCCCAAAGTTTTGAGCCACCACCATCAGCAAGGACACACCATAAGCGGGCGTCAACATTTCCAAAAATATTTCCACCAAACTGTACAAATTCAAAGTTGAAACATCTACCATCATCACTTATCAAGTCAACCACACATTGCCGACCAGATGCCGCTGGAGGAGAAACTGGAAGCTAGATGATGATGTCCCATACCGCCATGCTTCCAACCACTGTCGCACCACCTTCGATCTATAAACAACAATCATGATTTGGCATCGTGGAGGTGATGCCGTGCGTAGGACCAAACAGAGTCAAGCATAATTTGACGTCTCCGTATGAGACGCCACATCGCCACCGTCGGCAAGGCATGACTTGAAAGATCCCTTAACCCGTCATGCGTAGCACCTGCTACGTCGAGCTGAACCGATCTTGAAATGGAGGGAGCGTCCCATAATGCCGCCAGTCTCGAAACTCCGCATTCTCAGAAGAGAGGACGTCTCATACCGCCATCGACCGCGACACACGAAGGTTGAGACCATCAGTAGATCGAAGATCCGACCACCACATCAACTACATGACCACGATGCCCGTCGCCATTGAAAGACTATGGTCGCTGCCCCTAGCGCTAAACTTTTATATTTGTAACAATTTTATGGAAACTGCATGGCCAAACCATATAGTTCAAACAATTTTATGGATATGTTGACATGTTATATTATACTCTACATATATAGGACTATATATAAAAAATTATTAGTTGTGAAATGTGTGGCTAAAGCCAAATAGATGAACCCTTCGATTTGATTTGGCAACATTAACATAACTGCCTTGAGTCCTAAAACTGATCAACATGTGCTTCTTCTCCTCATTCATTGAATCGGTACTGAAATTAGGAAAGGTAGATCCATCAGCCAACAGCAAAGGATCGACAATAATCTTGCGAAGATGAATCATGGATCCGATATATTGAATTCTCCAAATAAGAACCATACCTGAGTAGGAAACTATAGAAATCAACATGGAATATGCTTACTTATAGAGATATTACAATAGAAATAGGGGGGAAAATAGGAGCACCTAGGATAATTTCCTCATGGAACCATGATCTGATGATCTGGTCAACTCCTGAAGTTGGATGGTAGTAGTCTAACAGAACGAAGTGTGTAGACTAGTAGTGCGACAGAACCAATGCAGATGGGAATCTTTATACTTTCTATGCTTAAATCCCTCACAAAGCTGCCCGGTGCGGCATATTACTATTATTTTTGAAAGGAAGGCAAAAGATTTTCCTTCATTCATTAAATAATAATGAGGCATATTTTGATCACACGGGAGCTCAACCGAGCAATTAAATTTTACTCGATATGCAAGCAATGAACAACAATCAAAAGAGGGGAATTCTCATTTTAAAACTAAGTTCGGGAAAGGAAAGGTGGAACCTCCAGACTGCAGAAGCAGCAAATTCCTCGGGTTGAATCAGTTGCCAAGGTTGTGAGCAGGAATGCACGATGATACACAAATTATTTGTCGCGGAAGATTGAGATCTTTAAATGGAGAATCCGAAGTGAAAGGCCAATGGTGGCTTCTAGGGCAGGGAGAACGGAGTGAAGTTTTGAGCAAGGGACGGAGGAGAATGGAAAATGGAAAACCGAATGAAGTTTGAGTGAGGACGATGGAGGAGAACGGCACACAAATGACATGGGTTACATGAGATAAAAAGGTGGTCGCCGGCCGACGGCCACTCACTTTCCACTCTATCATCTATAAACCAGTTGTTTCCACCATTCCAACTAAAACGGTAGCTGAAGCAGCAGCTGCGTTTGCGATTAGTTAGTAAGGGCATGTACAGTGGTAGGCATGCCTTTTCTTTGCCATCCGCATCATTTAGAGAAGACAAAAGATATAAGTTATGCAATACATTGTCTTTTATTGCCATCCCTAACAATTAATGAGAATTAAATATATTTTAGTAGAAAATTGTGTTTTTAAGGGAAGACATACGGTACATTAGAGAAAATAATCTTCTCTTATTTTTTAAGAGATCACCTCTTAGATAAGAGAAGACAACCTTCCATTCCTATCTTCTCTCTCCTCCAACTAAGTAAAATTCGACGTGACAACTCTCAGAGAAGGCTGTCGTCACCCCATTGTACATACCCTAAGGGCATATCTAACCGATCCGCTTACTCCTCTAGACTGCACCTTGCCGACCCTTAAAAAGTTTAGAGAAGTAAAATTATAAGAGTTCCCCTAAAAAAGGAGGCCCAATTCTCTCAAATATACTCGACCGGCCGCCTCTGGAGAATTGTTTTGGCCCCTCTGGAGAGATCAAGGGGACCATGATAGTGCAAAGAGGAGGATATCTCGGTGTACACTACTATTGCACCACCGTGTCCCATCAAGACGCACTGAAACTTATCTTGTGCACCGTTGGGGCATGATCCAAGATCAATCCAGCCGATGGGTCGGTTATGTGTTGAGCAAGTCTACCGTGCACCACCAGGTGGAGTGAAATCAGGGTCAAATACCTCTACAAGCAATGCAGAAAGAACAAAGTCTTCACTTTCCACCATTTCTACAAGGAACTATATGGTGGTGGCCATGGTGCTTGGCTTGTTGTTGATTTCATTTCTATGTTGTGATGGTTGTTGATGAAACTTGATCTACTATGTTGTTTTAGGATAAACTTTATGCATGTTTAATTTGAATGGATGAAATACATGTATGTCTATTGTTTATTTGTGATAAATGTTGATTTGAATTATTCGAATGATTGATGAATACCGTGCAATTCTTTGAAATGTATTTGAAAAGGTCAATACTATTTGGGCAAAAACATTTATATGGACTTAAGTATGGGGGATCAGCGAGAAACGATCACCCTTGAACTCCTCAAATTATAACGAGTTAAGTATAAGGAGGTAAATTTAGGGGAACAGCTAGAGAGATTTCCTAAGTGCTGGCCCGGTGGGTGAGAGGACGACAAACGTAAAAAATCCAGATATATTAACCTTTTTTTTTTGCTGAGTTGGCAATTTTACTCATGTGTCATATTTGCTTGTGGATTGAAATATTTTAGTGGGGCTGAACTTTTTAGTTACATATATAGGATATATAGGATGTGGGAGGCCTCTGCCTCCTTATCAAAGCACTTAGCTAGTGGTGGCCACTTCGCCGGAGAGCCTTTGTTGATAAGCGGCGGAAACTTGTGGCAGCTATATTTCTTCAAATGGTTTTCCTGAGGACGCGTGTGTTGGTCATAGTGCCTTGCACATGTGTTCTTTTGAAGCTTGTTCGTGATTTACATGTCTTTATTGCCTATTCAAATATTCTATGTTGTAACCTCAGTGTATCATTCTGGTTTCCGCGTGTACCTCTATCAACTGGATCTTGTGTGTGCAAGAAAAATGCAAGAATTAAACGTTGAATTTTCTGGACAAGGTTTAGCAAAAGTGATTAACGTAGGCTATTTCAACCTAGTCTCTTTGTATATCTAATTCTCATGGATCACATTGAACTCATCCTAGGAAAGACAAGTGTATATGGTTTGCATAGTTTTGATGTGTTTAATTTATATTTTAGATTGAGGTATCAAATTTTCAATTTCTAGATAAAGCGAAAATAACATTCGTTTGTTCACCATATTTGAAAATATTTTGTAACCAATGACATCACATCTAACAATTTTCAGTTAAATTGCTAATATAGAGTAAAGAAGATGGAGATTGGTGGCTGCATTTCGGACATGATATCAATAATCTTAACCCAGTGGGGTATTGGCCAAAAAGTCTTCTAATTAACATGCAAGACCATGCCGGCATTATACAATGGGGGGAGCTACTGACTCGTATAATGGGCAAATCAGTCCGCCGATGGGGGATGGGCAGCGGCCAAGAAGCAATGCAGCGGCATCTTTTCGACATGTTCAGTATGTTGATGTGAATGGTCAAGGTTATGATCCTCCTGGGGATAGTCTTCATGCTATTGAGACCCACAGAAAGTGCTATCAGACTGGCGTATTTCAGCTTGAAATTCAGGGCAACATGTTCTACTACGGGGGGCCAGGTGGCTGCACGAGTTAACTTCATTGTTCTAACTCCATTCTAGCCTGTATCGAAAAAGTAATCAGAAGAAATAAATTGTTTCCGTTCAATATAATGTTTGTTATGCTCTAGTTTTTCAACGTATATGCCCAATTATTTTGGACGGTTGTATCACACTTGTGTGAGATTTCAAAATGGCAGTCAATAAAGTGTGGTTAAAATGAGGATTGTAAGTAAAACAAGAAAGTGTAATCAAACTGCACACAGAAGTGTAACTGGTTTGGTGGTAGCAATTCAGGTCGCTGTGTGATTGTGGGTCGTAGCCCCAACTTTCATATATAGTTCCCACTGTGTGCTTTGCTACAAAAATATGCTAATAAATTTATTTGAGATATGACTTGAATTTTCAACATATTTCTTGCAATCATGCAAGTTCGTGCATGTAGTCTCCTTATTCTTAGTGCGATGTTGTGAACTGTGTTTTAAAAAGAACAAATCAAAACATTTGTGGTAGGTGCAGTACAGTAAAAGGAATTCCTCCAGACCTTGAAAATATTAGCTATGGTCAGGCAGAAACTATCATCATAGTACTCACAAATCACAATTCGACTATAAAACATGAGCTGCAAGTCAAATTTCTTGTTCTTCTATAGAGAATAGATAATGCTAGAACAAGCTTCAGTGCAGCACCAATACTACCGCAAGCATGAGGTCAGCCTCTCAAGTTAAACATCGCAATCTGCATTGTCCTAATCTGGTAGCTTAATGAAATAGCGAAGGAGAGGTGCCTTCTTACATTAGCTTACTACGCATTTAGCTGAACAGGAGAAAGACATAAAGCGAGCATGCATATATCTAGCACATTGCATTGTCAACGTCTTTGCATCTAGCCTGTCATCTCTAACAGATTAAGCAAGATTGGTGCCCAGAAGTGTTTATTGCCACCTTGCACCGTGGGTGGATCGTCATGTGGTATGTGACAACGTTGCCACATTTCCCGTTTCCTCAGCCTGATGCTCGTGGCCTCACTATCTCCACTGTCTTTGCTTCTTCCTCTCAGGCATATTAAAAACCGTCTAAATGAATGTTCTTCATTTTATCGAGACGGACAAATTGATTTTTACGTGAAATTTTCCGTTAACTAAAAATATTTAATAAAAGCAACCTTTAGCAATGCGCACCGGCATATTTGCTAGTGTATTAATTTTTTTTTTGCGGGAAACCACTGAAATTACAACAAGGATTTTATAGAGAGGACCTCCACAAAGATGAAAATTACACACAAGTCCCTCTGCAGAGCTGAGCCACCGACACAGAGCAGCACGTTCCGGCGGCGCGCCGCCGCCGCACCTTCACAAACGCCTTGGAAACGAAGATGTCCCCTGATGGACGGGAAGTCGCCGGTCCTCGAACTCCGGAGAGCCTCCATCCTGCGCTGCCAGTCGCCGAGCTCCCTTGCTGCAACCACAATAGCCTCAAACTTCAGATCTGGAGCCGCCGCACCGAGCTCCAGAGCGGGGAAAGTCGCACACGGCGGCCACCGGGGACCGCGAACACGACGAAGGGGGTGCTCCACCATGGAGCAGCGAGCTCCATCGCCGGAGAGGACGAGCACCTCCAGCAAAACCCAACGCCGACACGCCTCCAACTCCAGGACGCCGCCGGCCAGGATCCCAACATCTCCTACTCTATGTACAGCAGGGAAACGAGGTTTCCCCACCCTCCCGCCGCCGGAGCGGCCGGCGGAGGGAGGGGAAACCGGCGAATCACCGGCGGTGAGGTGGATCTGCGGGGGGTGAAAAAAGTCGCCTCTACTGTAGCGGAGAGAGGAGAGCGTCCAAGGTCGCGTCGTTGTTTTATATTTGCTAGTGTATTAAATGGTGTGGAGTACAGGTGCGTAATTTCAGAGTGACAACCGTTCATGGGTCTTTTGTCTATGCACCTTTATGTTCCTTTTTCTTATTTTAGTATTGTAGACTGCAATCAACTTCTTCGCAATTCACAACTATACCACCTCTACTCCAATTTTGATGTTGCGTTTGAGAAGACGTACAAGGTGCCAGTTTTAGCAATAGTGTTGCTTTGAGAGATCAGCAATCTCTATTTTATTTTATGATTCAGTGAATCAGTGGATGTCTTGCAATGTGAGCGTACTACTAGAGCTAGGTTCCGTATAAGGTAAGGTCAGCTATCAACTGCTATCCTAAGGGTTTCAGCCTCTAGGAGATACCATTCTGATACTCCTCCGCCTTGAAAATGGCCTGCAGGCCGTGTTGAAGCGAACCGAAATGGCTATGGCAGTTGGAGTTGGGCAGCTTGGCTGTGAGGTGGAGAGCAATAAATGCGTGGCCAAAATTAAGGAAGAAACGGCACTGGGTATCTCTATTAGTAGTTCAGTACTTGATGAATGACGCGGAAACTCTCATCACTTCTGGTTATAAAACGGGCTGATTGAAGTCTTTGAAGACGACCATATATGGTGCAGTCCAATATTCTCTTCTTCTGTAAAGCTCGAATTCCTTGGCAACAGAAACCAATATATATCATTAAAACATGAGAGAATTACCTGTAGCAAAAGCAATGGAGGATGCAACGCATACTTGCAGGAATCAATTTGGAAGAACCACCACCACTAGTAGAAAACTAGCCTATGGTCCCGGTTCGGTTGGGCCATCCGTCCCGGTTCCCGAACCGGGACTAGCCAATCGGGACGAATACTGGTCCCGGTTCAGCCACGAACCGGGACCAATGGGGCTCCACGTGGCCAGTTCTGGCTGGGCGTGGGGGAAGACTCATTGGTCCCGGTTCGTTCATTGGTCCCGGTTCGTGGACCAATGAGTGTTTTTTTTGTATTTAGGGTTTAGGGTCTCCCTCTCGCCGGTGCCCCCTCTCGCCGGTGCCCCCTCTCCCTTTCGCCGGTGCCCCCTCTCCCTCTCGCCGGTGCCTCCGTCGTCTCCCCCTTCTTCGCATCGCCGACGTGCTCTCCATCGTTTCCGTACGCATATTATACGCTCTACTATATACACAGTACGCGTTGATGCATATAGAATTAATATTCGATCTCTTGCGAGAGTACAACTATTTAATTACATGGAGATAGATCACATATGTAGTTCATCGTCCGCAGCATAATGTTCTCCCCTTTCATCGATGACCTCACTAAGCAGAAATCCCGCCAATTCCTTTTGAATTGCTCGTATGCGCTGTTCTGGGTCGAGCTTCTCCCGTATTTTGCTCAAAGAAGTTGTTCCCCGCTCAGAGGTCAACTCGCGAATGAACTCGCAAACGTAGAATCCACATAAATTACTCCCCGGTGGCTGCTGCGGACTTTTCACCGATATATAAGTTAGCTCATCTTTGAATGGACCTGTTACATTCTGTTTGAATAGTGTCCAACACCTGGTTTGGCCAAAAAAATGAACAAAGGAGTTATTAATTACTTGATATCAGGAAACGAACGAAAGAGGCCGATATAATGCGATAATGATTGAAATTACTTATTGAGCATTTCTTTCATTGAGGTCCACGTCGCTTGGTCCCAACTTAATGAGTCGTGGACTTCAACTATGGACTTGTCAAATTGAATGCTTAGCAGAATCCAGTGGAACGTGCGGACGTTTACATAAAGCAGACATGCATAACTCATCAATTACACTTAACATCGAGAAAGCCAAATAAAAATATGTACAAGACAGAAACACTCACTTGAAATTGTAAGGAAATAGTATTTCCTTACAGAAGTTTTGCTTGATTAAAGAGGTGGTCAGGTCATGCTCCACGTCTCTGGGGTGATTGCGTAACGTATGTTCATTAACGATATATGGGTCAACGAACCCAACCTCATAATGTCTAGATGCTTTACATTCCATCATCTTCATTCTACATAATAGCGTACAAAAGGATATATATATAGTCAGAATAATATAATACAGGCAATGAACGAGCTGAGGATAGATTTGTCGAGGTCGCGCTGATTGAATAACTGAAACAGTTCAGTCATTTGAACCTGTATACTGTAAGGTTTGAATAAATGCTCCACTCGAACGTCCACCGCAATCCACTCCTTCGCGCCCTTCTTTGATGTGTGCACCGTGTACCAGTTGTGCAGATTTCGCATATGTGTTGGTAGACGCGTGAGCTCCTCATTACTGACCATAGACTCCCCTGTGACATATTTCCGTGCTATCTCTAACATTGGCTGTTCTTCATAGCCTAAAAGTTGACCAAGAGTCATACCCATGGCGGTAGCTTTTTCCATGGCCTGCGATACAGTGATACCATGTTCTCTAGCAGCAGCTATGGCTCTGGGGTCCAATAATTGCAGGTCCTTATCCATATCGGCTCTGAAGTCCTTGTCGATATCGGAACACACTATGAGCGGGGGGACTGATTGATTTTTCTGCTGTCCGAGCTGGGCAATTTGTTTCCCGCTTTTTGCACTTCTTTCCTTGTCCTGCTCAGACTGGGCACGTGCTGGCTTACTAAGTTCACGACCATAGTCAGATTGCAGATTCATCGATATTTGGGATGGCTGCGCAAGGAAGGACTTTCTCCACTTTTTGGATTTTTCATCGTATACCGGCTTTTGCTCGGGCTTTTTTGGTGCAAAAAAAGCCTTATTGTAGGCAGCCACCTCCGCGGCGTTTTCCGCTACAGTCCTGACATAAGGTCTAATGGGAAGATTCTTATGACGTACTGTTGGGAGGGGCGACCTTTTATGTTTCGGTGATCGCTTACCCCTCATAGTACGAGCGTGGGCGGAAAAGGCTGACGCGGCGGCGGAGATGGCTGCGCTGGAGACTGGTGAGGCGGTGAAGAGGACTGTTGCGCTGGAGAATGCTGAGGCGGTGAAGAGGACTGTTGCGCTGGAGACTGGTGAGGAGTCGATGGCCTTGGCTGCCAGTTCGGAAGCACGATGAATTCCTTTGGCCATGAATTCCTTTGGCCATAGAATGGTCGCTTTCTTGGCTTCTCCAAGTTCAAACACCTCCCCATCTTCACCTGCAGGGTGTTCCAGCTTCAGCTCCTCAAAATCTTTCATCACTTCATCCACCGCGACAACAGCGTAGCCATTTGGAACCGGAGAGAAATGGTAAGTTGGATTAGGTCCAATTGGTACGACATAGCCGACCGCCACCTTCATGGTTAAGTTAAAAACTTTCACATGCATCTCACAAGGTGTGCTCTCCGTGATATCATCCACTGGGTAGCGACGAAGTGGAGCCACCGTCACTGCATCATCAGTACCATCCTGGAACTCCGTGGAAGCCACGCTGCTTTTCCGATTCGATGGGCCGCCGGTACCATCGCATGCAGCTTCTACCTCCTCATCTGGATCCACCTCTGGCGCCAGGGTGAAATTAAGCATGAGCTTTCTCCAAAGTCTTTCTTTGCCCTCCTCGCCGACATATCTTACTCCTCCCTCCTTTGGCTGATGCCATTCTCGAACGGTGATCGGGATGTAGTCCCTAACAAGAACTCCGCATTGCTTTACCATTTTATTTTTAACACCAGGGGGAGCAGTCGGTGTGCCGTCTTCAACGACTTTTTCGATCCTGTACCTTTCTTGGTCGCCCAACTTTTTGGTTGGGCCTCGTTTTGTCCTTACAGAAGATTTGCTCGATCCGGAGGGCTAAAAGAAGAAAGAGCGTTAATATATGTATATAGACAGCAGAGGCTTAATTAATACAATCTTCGGCTTCATTAATATATGTATATGCACCTCGCCGGAGTTTGCAACATTTAATGTTCCACCGGAGCCTTCGGCTTCTCCCTCGTCGGCTTCTCCCTCGCCGACTTCTCCCCCACCCCAGCCGTCGGGTTCAACCTCATCGGAGCCGTCTCTTCGGTTGAGGGACTCATCTCCCTCACCGGAGTTGTTCAGAAACTGCGAGGTGACATCGCCAACATCTTCCGGCCCGCGGATTATATCCTCGAGGATGTTTTCCTGATTTTCGTCTCGTTCCATAGTTTCTGCAAATTAAGAACAATGCACAAAACTTTAGTTGGGTAACTTGTTCCATATGTCAAGATACATCTACACAATTTTTGAATTTCCCAAAAACCTAAAATAAAATACTCTTTCATTTATTTTCAGAAAATCCCCTTTTCTTAGGTTTACAAAGGAGCTACCTTTTTCATACCTCAGAAAATTCACTAAAAATTAGGGAATGATCCTCATTACTTGTAGAACCCAAATAATTTGGACATTTTTGCCCTTTTGTTTTCAGTACAAAAACTAAGAAAATAAGAAAAGGCCATAAAAAATAATGCAAACACTTGGCAACCTTTTTATTCAGTGCCTAGTACCATATGTGCACACACACTAGGGAGATAAGCCACAGGAAAATTCAAATTTAATTAGGACAAGCACAAATTAGAAACTTCACAATTTGATTTTTGTGTGTAACATACACAATATCATCTCATTTGCAAGAACAAATTAGAAACTTCATATGCTGCTTTATAATCTCATTTGCAAGAGCACCTCGGGCGGGGAGCGGCAGAGCACCTCGGGCGGGGATTCTTGGGCGCGACGGCGAACTCGGAGACCCTAAACCATAAACCATCAAGAAATTAAATCCATTAAACTCAAGAACATAAGACTCAAGCTAAAATATACTGAAAAGCATGTATTACCACTTCAAAATCATTTGCATGCAAAGCTAAAATTAAAATTAACATCAATATATAGCAAAACTAAAATTAACATCAATATATAGCAAAACTAAAACTACCACTAACAAAACTAATTCTAGCAAATGGCTAACAGAAAATGGCTAACAAAAAATAGCTAAAACCAAGCAACTAACCTAGCAACTAACACTAACAAATGGCTAACAAAAAATCATCTACAACTAACCTAGCAATTTCTATAACCTAACAATTTCTATAACCTAACAATTTCTAAACATATTAATCATTTTAATCTACAATGCTACAATTAACCTAACAATTAACATATCTAACAAATTATGAATCTACACATTTTAATCTACAATGCTACAATTAATCAAGTTTTGGCTACAGCACAAGTTCTGTTAATCATAAAGTTAAATCCTTTGAGGGATAGCAAGTACTGAATATTTCTGATCTAACACAATTGGATTCAACTCATTTAGATTAACCATTTGACAGCTAAAAATGTCGTAGTACAGAAGGGTCTACAAACGTTAATTGAATGCCAAATTATTTCTGTTGCTCAATTAATTCCACAAAAATTAGGGATGCTAATTTATCACAATACTAAGCTAACAAAATTGGATTCACATTATTTGAGCTAACAGAGTATCAGAAACAAACAATTTGGTGATTTAAACCCTCTGTAGTAATTTACATACCATTCTTTTATTATTAATCTAAATAATATGGGACCTGTGTGGTTGGACAAACATTTTTATTAGCTTTCCAAAGAATTTTGATTCATCAATTTTGGACTTATAAATCTCGAGTTACTTAATTTCTAACATACACACAGAATAAAATGTTTTTGTTAATTTCTTAATTCGAGTAAGGAAAAAAAAACAGTAAGTCACCGTATCGGCGGCGCCGCCGTGGCCGGAGACAGTGGCGGACGGCGTAGGGCTCACCTCGGGTTACAGGGGGTGGTGTAGACGGCGGAAATGGGCGCGGCGGCCGGGGGAAGGTCGTGGGAGAAGCGGTGGTTGCCGAGGATGGCCCGACCGTCGACGGCGAGCAGCGCGGTGTGCACGGGCGGCGCGGTACTGTGCACGGGCTCCTCTCCTTCTTCTCAGCACGGGCGGCCGGCGTGCGGGCGGCGCGGCGCGGGCGTCGAGGGCACCGGCGTCGAGGGGGCGTCGAGGGCGAGGTCGGGCAGCCTGACGGCGTAGTGTCGCTCCGTCGCGCGCCCGTGTCCTTCGTCGATTTTTGGAGATGAATGAGGAAGAAGAAGAGGCCGGGCAGTTATAGCGGCACTCATTGGTCCCGGTTGCTGGCAAGAACCGGGACCAAAGAGTCCTTTTTCAAAATTATTTCGAACTTTTCAGTTCTGAAATGTTGTTCCCGCCTTTTTTTCTTATTTAGGTGTTTGAATATGAATTTCAAATGGTTTTGAATCTGAAAAGACTTTCAACATGAAAAGTGTTTAAATTTGAATAAATAATCCAAAACCATTTTCTGTTTTCTAAAATAATTATTCTAACTATTAACCATTTTGCCATTTTCAATTAAAAATGCATTAACTTTATTGCATATTTTGAATTGACAAAACTTTCAACATGAAAAGTGTTTGAATCTGAATAACTAATTCAAAACCATTTTCTATTTTTTCAAATTACTTATCTAAATATTGTTTTTTTTTCGATTGTCAAAAATGACATTTTTTGTGAAGAAATATGGTGCAAAATGGCACCCATCCAATTATCACACAAAGTAGACCATATTTTATGGATAATCCATTCAATTAAAAATGCATTAACTTTTATCTTTTGCATAACTAACTCAAAACCAGATTACTTATTCAGATGCTAAAGACCATTAGTTGGAAATGCAGAGATAAATAATACATTTTACACGATCGTCGTCGTAGCTAGACCAGCATTAGGAAATGACAACAATCTTGGGTACATAGACAAACCATTTGTCCTAACCAATGATGTGGCTCAGGTTAGTCATACTCCTGCCTAGGCCTATAATACTCGTCCTCGTAGTCGTCGTAGTCGCCGCCGTCGTCGTCGCTGTCGTCGGGCGGCGCTCGCCTGGACTGGAAGCGAGGGTAGCGCAGGCGGGGGTTATCGCCGGCCGTGATGTAGTTCATGGCGCTCTGGAGAGTCCGGCCGCTCCACCACAGCCGGCGGCCGGCCTCGTTGAAGTTCGAAGGAGGCGGGCCGTCCTCCTCGTACCTGGCGAGCGCCCTCTCAAGCCGATTGATGAAGAAGGCGTCCCAAATCGGGCGGTAGTCGGGATGCCAGCGGGTATCCATCCGCTGCGCCGGAGTGATCTCGAGGTAGTAGTGGTTCATGATGGCCGCCCGCGCCAAACCTTGAGGGACAGGAAGGACCGGCACGCCTCCGGTGCTCAGCCTCCAGCCGGCGGGGACGTCGTAGCCGGGCGGGCAGGGTAGTTCGAGGCGCAAAGCGCCTCCGCCTCCGAGTAGGTTAGAGTGGGTACGGTGGAAGCCATGGAGAGTGATGAGGTTGCAGATATGAGTTTAGATGTGCTATGCCAATGGAGGCCATGCATGACTACATATAATAGTGAGAATCCCACCAATAAGGAAGAAGCACACGGATCGTGTGTTTCTTTCGAGCGCTTGTGAGCCGTTGGATCAGGGGTGTTTTCTTTTGAAGGCTTGTGAGCTGTTGGATATCACTTTGTGAGCCACCACCCGGGACTAAAGGGAATCCCACCAATAAGGAAGAAGCATACGGATCTGTGTTTCTTTCAAGCGCTTGTGAGACGTTGGATCAGGGGTGTTTTCTTTTGAGAGATTGTGAGCTGTTGGATCAGTAGTATCACGACCACTTCGTGAGCCACATCAAGGTTTAATACATTCCATAGAATGCATTACATAAAAGGTTAATACATTATTACACATGATTCAACGTCTCACAAGTGCTTGAAAGAAACACACCCCTGATCCAACATCACCAACATTATTCTACATAAACGGACTTGCTGGCTCGAAGGCCGTAGGATTAGGGGAACGGTGGGAGGAGCCAG
Source organism: Poa pratensis (assembly GCA_947311845.1). Classification (NCBI taxonomy): domain Eukaryota; kingdom Viridiplantae; phylum Streptophyta; class Magnoliopsida; order Poales; family Poaceae; genus Poa; species Poa pratensis. Next base: position 77,383,970 of record CAMZMU010000117.1, read on the forward strand.
CCCCGTGGGCGGCCGCCCGGTTCTCGCGCGCACGTTTGCGGCGGAGGGCAAGATCCATGGAGGATGAGTCTTTCAGCGCCCAATCTAGCTCGGAAGCCTCCTTCGCCTTGAGCTGGTAGGAAGTGTTGGCTCGCTGGACAGGGTAGTCGCGGACAGACTGGAAGGAGGCTTCCATGGCCTCCTGTATCTGCAACCCACAACCCTCTTCCCCGTCGTCGCTCCAGTCGAAGTCATCGTCCTCCTCCTCCTCCGCCGGAGGAGCGGCGGCGCCTGGTGGAGGTGCAGCGGCGCCAGGTGGAGGTGCGGCGGCACCTGGTGGAGCAGGAGGCCGGTAGCTGGGCATTCCTCTCCACGCCGGGCTCGTGGGCATACGGCGGGATAGGCTCCCGGTTGCGGCCAAGCGCGCTCTGCCGAGCACGCTCGACCTCGTCCAGAAGGCGCTGCGGCGGGCGTGGCGGATCCATCTCGTGGAGACGATGCGTTCGTGGCTAGGAATGGTGGATTAGGGTTTACCCCGTCGGCGACAATATATAAAGACCTCCAGGCCAGCGCTGGGGGAGGACACGTGCCCAGAGCAGCGCTGGGGGAGGACATGTGTCGTGACCGCAAAAACCCGCCTTTAGTCCCGGTTGGTGTTACCAACCGGGACTAAAGAAGCACACGGATCGTGTGTTTCTTTCAAGCGCTTGTGAGACGTTGGATCAGGGGTGTGTTTCTTTTCAGGATTGTGAGCTGTTGGATCAGCAGTATCATCACGACCACTTCGTGAGCCACATGACCCGGTTGGTGTTACCAACCGGGACTAAAGAAGCACACGTACCCTATATATAGCCACCCTCCTCAGACAGGTTACTCACTCACACAAAACATTCCAGCGTCACTCGGAGAGGCATCTTTGGGCAACCAGCGGCAAGACGTCTCTGATGACCTGCGACCGTTCCAAACGGTTGCAGATCATCAGAGATGTCTTGCCGGACGGTTGTAGATCATCAAGACGTCTTGCCGCTGCTTGGATCGAAGTGGCGCTCAACACAAAACATTCCAGCGTCACTCGGAGAGGCATCTTTGGGCAACCAGTGGCATGACGTCTCTGATGACCTGCGACCGTTCCAAACGGTTGCAGATCATCAGAGATGTCTTGCCGGACGGTTGTAGATCATCAGAGACGTCTTACCGCTGCTTGGATCGAAGTGGCGCTCAAACTCACGAGCCACCGTCGGGCTGTATGCAGGGGGAACCGTGTTTGGACGGTCGAAGCTGAGGTTTGAGAGGTTCCCACGGGAGGTGTGGGAGCCGACAACCACCTACCATGCGTGTTTCACCGTCGTCAAGCAATTAATTAACAGAAAACAAAAAAGAAAACTCACATGTGATATAACCCATTTCTTCTAGTGGAAACTCCCATTTCGTGTATTATGGTTTTCACCACATAAAGGTTTAATACATTACTACACATCACATAAAGGTTTAATACATTACATTGATTTACATAAATGCCATGAACCCTTCTTCGCGTATGTCCCTGGCCTATGATCGCTTCGGCCGTAACCATGGAGCATCTTCATTATTTAACGGAATGCTTGGGTCAGTTTTCACTGTGAAGGGCGGAATTTCATCAAACTTATCATAATCTGCTGACATGTCTGTCTTGTCCTCGACTCCCACGATGTTTCTTTTCCCTGAAAGAACTATGTGATGCTTTGGCTCATCGTCTGATGTATTCGTTTGCTTATTTTTTCTTTTTTTCGGTCTGGAGGACATGTCCTTCACATAGAAAACCTGAGCCACATCATTGGCTAGGACGAATGGTTCGTTCCTGTAACAACCAAGATTCTTGAGATCCACTGTCGTCATTCCGTACAGCTGGTCTACCTTTATCCCTTCTCCCTTCATGTTGACCCAACTGCACCGAAACAAAGTGATCTTAAAAGTAGGTCCATAGTCAAGTTCCCATATCTCCTCTATGTAACCATAGTATGTTTCCTTTTGCCCATTCTCGTCTGTTGCATCAAAGCGGACACCACTGTTTTGGTTGGTGCTCTTTTTATCTTGGGCGATCGTATAAAATGTATTCCCATTTATCTCGTACCCTTGGAAATTCAATACAGTCGAAGATGGTGACGCGGCCAACAAGTAGAGCTGATCTCCGACAGTGCTGTCATTCATGAGCTGTAATCGCAACCAAATGCCGAAAGTCTCCATGTGTTTTTATTTAATCCAGGAGTCATCCTCCCCCGGGTTCTTGGAGCGACATAATTCTTGTGTTCCTCGATATACGGAGCCACGAAGGTGGAACATTGTAGAACTGTGTGGTGCTTGAGTTAAATAATGCCCGTCCCTACATATCAGTGCTTTCTTTCCTAGCGTGCCTTTTCCACTCAGACTCTCTCATGCCGCGATTCAGGAATACCAGTCGGCTTAAGGTCAGGAATAAAGTCAACACAGAACTCAACGACCTCCTCTGTTCCATAGCCCTTTGAGATGCTTCCTTCTGGCCTAGCACGGTTATGAACATATTTCTTCAAGACTCCCATGAACTTCTCGAAGGGGAACATATAGTGTAGAAATACAGGACCGAGAATGGCAATCTCGTCGACTAGGTGAACCAGGAGATGCGTCATAATATTGAAGAATGATGGGGGGAACACCAACTCGAATCTGACAAGACATTGGACCACAGCCTTCTGTAAACTTGGTAGAGTTACTGGATCGATGACCTTCTGAGATATTGCATTGAGGAATGCACATAGCTTCACAATGGGTACTCGAACATTTTC